>CM069910.1:15628713-16076702 GCA_036172215.1 Camellia granthamiana | reverse complement strand
AAAACCACCAATCAAGCAAGTTCATTGCATGATAGCCAAAGATCCAAGTTGTACAATTTCGATAAATGCACAAATATGACCAACAGGACCACCACCTTATAATGCAGATCAAGGGCAATGGAGACCTAGGAAAGTGGCACATTTCATCACTTTTGAGTATGAAATGTCCTATTTTCCTTGTGTTCAAATTAACATCCGATTTGAATACATGCAATGCAACATAAAGACATGTTTATCTTGTCACTTTTACTTGTCAATTTTGTTTACACATTTTAATTACCAAATCATTCTTTAATCAATTTGTCTATTGGTGAGTGTCCTCTAAAGTGAAGGAAGTGTCAACCAAGGGATAGTGTAAGGCAAGAGAGAGATCATGCCTTTGATAATGAACCCCCAAAGAGGATTAAACCATTGAGCATGACCTTAATCTCAAGCTTAAAGGATCCCGAGCTTGAAACAAGCCTCAAAAGAAAATGAAAGAGTGAAGTAAAGAGGGAGGTTACAGAGATTTAGGTGCTGAAATTGAGTGATAAAAGCACTAAAAACATGCAGCCAAGTCACACCAGTGATGTTTAAAGCCTTAAAACAACAAGCTAGTGCAAGGATTTACACTACAACTACACAAAACAAAGTCCAAATGAACCAAACAGCCCAAAACAAAGCTAAAGTAGGTTATTTCAGAGGCTAAAACATGCTGAACTTAAGCTAAGTTAAGCTAGAAAAACATGCTAGCATGTGAAGCTAACTAAGCATAGAAACAAGACACAAGGAGGGGAGGCTAACCCCTCCAATTTTGGACTTCAAAATGAGTTTTTTACCATTGAAAAATCTCTGAAATTCAGTGGTTAAAAGGCCCAAAAAAGTTGGTTTGAAAGTGATGGATAAAGGCATAAAGGCTTTATAAACTAAGAAGCAAGAAGGGTGAACCACCCCCTAACTAAAAAAAGGGCTCAAACCACCATTTTTAAGCCACAAAAATAGAGCTTTTTACAGTTCAAAACCAACCCCAAAAACAATTGAAAAAGATAGAAAAACAAGTATTGAAAAAAAGATAACAAGACTAGTATTCTACCTCTTGAAGCAAAGAACACTTTAGGCACAAGTTCAAGCCAAAACCACCTTCAAGAGCTCCAAGACGGCCCCAAGGAACCTCAGCTCAAAGGTGAGAGGATTTGGTTTAGGAGATGTAGGCAAAAGTGTAGAGAAACTAGGCAAACTCACACAATTTTGCAAGAGAGAAAGAGAAAATTTTTATGTCTCAAATTTTTGTAACCCTCACATATGAGAGAGAGGAGTCCCATATATAAAAAACACAAATTTTCCTCACAAACATCCAGCCACACACATGTAGGAAGATACATGAATCTGTGCAAACAGCTGGCACAAAATATCACAAAATATCTGCAGGAAACAATGGTGGCCGGCCGGCCATCAGTGGTGGCCAGCAAGGTTTCATTGATGGTAGACAATGCACATCAATGGCTGACAAAGGAGAAATGGTGGCCGGCAGCCTCCAAGGATGGCTGGCAGGCCATCAGAAACTTCAGGCTGAAAAGACCTAGGCATGGTCCAAAGATGAGACAAAATGGATGCAAGGTTTGAAATGCTCAAAGCTGTGGCATTCCGCTAGAGACTTCACGCATTCGGCAATCAAACAAACTTATCATCGGATGTACCTGCAAGTACATCCAAGTCTTAAAGGGCCGTAAAAAATGGGGTGTCTACAACATGTCAGTATGAGAGAATTTAAGGGGTTAGAAGCCTCATCACGGTCCCATTTGAATAATTTAAATATTTCATTTATAGGAAGCACTGGTGCGAGTACGGATATGGGTACGGGTACGCCGATACGGCAAATTCTAAAAAAAGTAAGGTACAAGTACGGCTGTGGTACTTCAAATTCCCCCCCCTTTTATAGCTAAACATTTAACATATAAATCAAAGTTTATTATCATAATTAAAAAGAAAAATTACAAAATAATTTGTGAATTTCTTTGACTTCATTCAAGTATATTGTAACACCCCCAAAATAACATAATAAATCCAATCCATAAGCGGAAGAATAATCGAAATAATACACTTTCCTTCATCAGAGTTCATATACAAAAAGTAACACATACGATATACATTCACAAACTGTTCATCCTGAATCTACAACATGTGTTACAATGATAAAAGAACTGAAAACTAAATAGATAAACATATGCCCTATAAGCTTACATCTTTCTAAGTCATTGCTTGGTTACAACAAAAGTGAGTCTAGCTCAATACAGTTAAAGCCCTTGGCTATACCCAAAAAAAAAAAAAAAATACAACAAAAGAAAGAAGCTCTTGCTCCCAAAAGTTCCTCCAAGCTATTGCCTTGGTGGAGGCATATCACCAACACCTAAAAATGGTTTTTTCCAAATAGGGAGAGCCAAAGCCCAATAGAAACAATTTAACACAATATATGAATTTTAACAAAGATACAAGTACAATGTGCATATACAATGCCTATGCCAAAACATTCATATTCTACATGATCATAAGGTACCGAATTTATATCTCAATCCTTTTTCCTTCAGTTCATTTCAAGTTAAATCATTTCATCTCAATTCATGAGCAAATTTTATTATCTTCCAGACAACCTAACTGAGACTACAATTTTGTGGTTCTCAAATCAACACAACTATCACACAAACACTTCAATCTATCATTTTACAAAAATTTCCTCCGCTTGAATCGGTACCTATGTATATGTCTGATTTCGGGACTTTCACCCTGGACACTCCGGCCAACTTAATTTCAATGGAGGCCATCACCTATCTCCTCCCAAAACATGGAGTACATCCTCTTTCTCATCCGAAACGTCATACATATACAATGTATCTAAAATATAGTCATATTCAATGACAACCAACAAGAGATTAGTTTCAATTCACCTAATCCTTATGCAATTTCTACAACAATCATAACTATCTGTAGACACCCCATTTTTGACCGACCTTAAGACTTAGACGTCACCAGTTGAGCGCTCGGTGATGTTGCATACTGTGCTCGTTCAGAAGTCTCAGAGTTGCGGCCGTGCGCCCTGCCTCCGGACTTCCGAACCCTCTTCTGTGCCTTGTCTCGGTTTGCGAACCAGACTCGGTTTTCTCTGTTTTCTTTCTTGAGGGAAGGGAGTGGTCCCGCAGATTATCTCCCGGTGGCTGTGTGCTACTTTTCGTGGCTGTAGGCCATTTTGCCCATTTCGGAGCCCGGTTCCCGGTTTTCGGGGCCGTTAGGCCGTGTGCCTCGGCTCGGGACCGCCCAACCATCTCCGCTTTCTCCGATTTTTGGCGGAGCCCTCTGTTTTAATGTTCCGAGGAACACTGGGGCCCCTGATGCCCACTTTGCAGCCGAACACCACTCCCGGTGCCCGGCGACCCATTTTTCGGGACCCCGAACTGCGTGATTTGGGCCCCGAGCATTCATTTTGCATCAGCCTTCTCCGGTTTTTGGCAGAGACCTCTGTTTTAATGTTCCGAGGAACACTGGGGCCCCTGATGCCCACTTCGTGGTCGTGTGCCACTTCCGGTACCTGTAGCCGGTTTTCGGGACCCCAAACTGCGTGTTTTGGTCCCGAGCATTCATTTCGCATCCATTTTCTCCGGTTTTTGGCAGGTATCTCTGTTTCGTCATTCCAGAGGACACTGGGGTCGCAGATACCCACTTCGCTGCTGAACACCACTTCCGGCACCCGCAGCTCATTTTCGGGATCCCGATTTGCTCGGTTTTGGCCCCGAACATTCATTTCTCATTTGTTTTTGTTCAAACTTGGCAGGTACCTCTGTTTCAACATCAGGAAGATCACTGGGGGGTGAGAAGCCAGCAATTATCCCAGATAACCAGTTTCGCTCCTCCCGAGCCCGTTTTGCTCACTTCCGGGCCAATGTTGAACACCCTAGGGGCATTTTCTTCCAACCAAAGCTACATATCTGTGATGAGGGCATCTTGGAGGACACTTTGGTATGGTGGTCGGCCAGCAATGGTGGATTTCATTTTTGGGCCTCTCCTTCAAGCTCTATGTTGTGACTCTTGGTTCAATGTTGCCAAATTCAAACCTTGGATCCTTGTTCTACACATCTGGGAGGACACTTTGGTATGGTGGTCGGCCAGCAATGGTTGGTTTCATTTTTGGGCCTCTCCTTCAAGCTCTATGTTGTGGCTCCTGCTTCAGAGTTGCCAGATTTCAACCATGGGGCCTTGTTCTACACACCTTGGAGGACACTTTGGTATGGTGGTCGGCCAGAAATTTTTCTGTTCATTTTTTGGGGGTGGCCGGCCGGCCATGATGAGTGGCTGGCCGACCAGGTGGGGTGGCCGGCCGGCCACCTCCCACAAATTTACCTGGCCGGCCAGCTTCCTGCTTTCCAGCCTGTCCCAGCTGTCCGGATATCTTTCAGCATATCCCGGGGCATCCGGGGGATATTTCGGGAGGGAAAGATTGGGTGCTTTCCCTCCCCTTTTACACCCCATTTCTTGCCTATTTGAAGGGCCCTCCCTCTCCTTCTTCAAGGTTGGCAAAACTTGTCTCAAGAACACTTCTCCAAAAACCTCCATTTCCTTAGCTTAAAACTTCAAAAAAGCTTCAAGTGTCAAGGCCATTCCTTCATCAACACCTAGCCTCACCATCCCTACCACCACTCCAGCAGCTAGGAAGTGAATTTCAGAGGTTGAGAAGCTACAAATCAAAGCCAAGAATCAAAGAAAGACAAGTCTTCAAGGGTAAGTCTTCAAAACCAACTTTTAGGGCTTTTTCTTGATTCATTTCTATACTCTAATTGGTTGAGAATTGGGGCTCCGACCCCTACTGATTTTGTGCTCATTTTGAGCCCCTCTACAACATTGTAGAAGGGCTCAACTTCATTTGGTATTTCTATATACTAGTTCCTTCAATATTCACCAAGTTTGTCACACTTTTGCATGCTAAAATTGACCTATTTGTGTTGGTTTTTAGGGGTCCAACCCCTACTGCTTTCTTGCTTGTTTTGAGCCCCTCTACAACATTGTAGAGAGGCTCAACCCCATTTGGTGCTTGTGTCTACCACTTCCTTCAAACTCCATCAAGTGTGCCATTTTTTGCATGCAATTTTTGACCTATTTGTGTTTGTTTTTGGGACTTCGACCCCTACTGGTTTTAGTCTTTTTTTGCCCCCCCCTTTACATATTTCATGAAGGAAGTTTGGTCATTTGATGTATAGATAGCATGTCTCATGATATAGCATGTTTGGAGCCTATTTTGCATGGATCTTTTAGCCTGTTTGTGTTCTGATTTTGAGGATGTCATCTTCTGCATATATGCTTATTTTTAGCTAATCTTCAATGTTGTAGAAGAAAGTTTGTCCATTTGGGGTTTGCATATATCACTTGTCTCAATACCCCTCTTTTGGCCACTAACTTTGCATGCTTCGGTTGATCTATCTATGCTTGCATTTAGGCCATGTTTATTACTGAAAATATGCCATATTTGGGACTGCCTTGCTACTGTTCTTGCTGCCATGATCATATTTTGCATGTATAGCACGGCTATAGGCCATTTCGGGGCTTAATTTCACATTTTCGGGATGAATGCATGCTTCGAGTGTCCTTTCGAATTGTTTCGGGGCTGTTTTCCCCTTTTATTTAAGTGCTGAAATTCCATTGCCATGCTTGCATATCATTTCCCATGCCATTTGTATCATTTTTGCATTGCCTCGGTTTGCGTGCCAATGAGCACGCACTTCGAGGCACCTCATTTTTATCATTCCGGCGGCCTATGTGAGTGTGGTTGAGGCCCTCTCATGCAGGCGTAAGCCCAATTTGCATTTTCATGCTTGTATGCCATTGCCTCGGTTCGCGTGCCCGTGTGACACGCATTTCGAGGCACTTTAGTTTTACCCGACGGCCTCCTATGTGAGTGAGCTGAGGCTCTCCCATGTAGGTGTAAGCCCATCGTTGCATTCCGTATGCCATTTGCATCGCATATCATTGCCTCGGTTCGCGTGCCCGTGTGACACACATTTCGAGGCACTTCGGTTTTATCCGATTTTCTCATTTTATCATTGCCTCGGTTCGCGTGCCCGTGTGACACGCATTTCGAGGCACTTCGGTTTTATCCGATTTTTCCATTTTATCATTGCCTCGGTTCGCGTGCCCGTGCGACACGCATTTCGAGGCACTTCGGTTTTATCTGATTTTCTCATTTCATCATTGCCTCGGTTCGCGTGCCCGTGTGACACGCATTTCGAGGCACTTCGGTTTTATCCGATCTTCTCATTTTATCATCGCCTCGGTTCGCGTGCCCGTGTGACACGCATTTCGAGGCATTTCGGTTTTATCCGATTTTCTCATTTTATCATTGCCTCGGTTCGCGTGCCCGTGTGACACGCATTTCGAGGCACTTCGGTTTTATCCGATTTTCTCATTTTATCATCGCCTCGGTTCGCGTGCCCGTGTGACACGCATTTCGAGGCATTTCGGTTTTATCCGATTTTCTCATTTTATCATCGCCTCGGTTCGCGTGCCCGTGTGACACGCATTTCGAGGCATTTCGGTTTTATCCGATTTTCTCATTTTATCATTGCCTCGGTTCGCGTGCCCGTGTGACACGCATTTCGAGGCACTTCAGCTTTTATCCGATTTTCTCATTTTATCATTGCCTCGGTTCGCGTGCCCGTATGACACGCATTTCGAGGCATTTCGGTTTTATCCGATTTTCTCATTTCATCATTGCCTCGGTTTGCGTGCCTGTGGGCACGCATTTCGAGACATCTCATTTTCATAGCATTGCGCATGCTAGGTTGTATATTAGTTGCATTTCATGCATATCATGCATATTGCACGGGAAACGAGGCGCGTTTTGTACTCCGAGTAACGGAACGGGTCTCAATTCCCAAGTCACCGACACTCCGGATTACCCATGATGGAGTTAGGTTTTTGTTGTAGCATTCATCTGCATTCATCCCATATTGAGTTGTGCATTTCGGTTCCTCGGCCATCATGCATCGAGATGTGTGATTGGTGGCACGAGGATCGAGGCATGCATACATTTGTGAAATACATTGCTATGCCCTTTTCTTGCTCTCTGTTACAGCAAAATCAACAATCAACAACTTTTCGGAGGCTGGTACGCATTTCGAGAAAATTGCAAACAGAGGCTAATCAGGGCATCCCAGTGGATTTCGGCGCCAAGCAGCCCAGCATACATCATCCATCAGAAGCAAGGCAGTCCCTGGCTTGCATGCCAGTTTTACCTCTTTTGTAATTAATTTGTTAATTAATTAGAATTTTGTAATATTCGGACTGTATATATTTCGGACTGTACTATTCTTTCATTTGGGACTGTATTATTATTTATTTGGACCCTCTGCGCGAGGGCAATGTTGTAATAAGGGGTGTGTGAGTGTGATGTATGTCTTCCAACCCCCATTTCTTTCTCCCTTTTATTTACCCGCTTTGGATGGTTAGATATAGGGCATATTTCAATTAGCATACAGTATGACAGCATGTTTGCATCATTCATCTGTTTTGCACGCACCGGGCTCGGCGCATCATACAAACTGCATCTGTATTTCAATTCCAAATTGAATACATGTTAGTTGTTGCATTTCACATGCCATGTTTAGAATAGCCGAGCCTGCTATAGTTTGTATTTTTGCATGTGTTGCATTAGGCAATTCTGTATACTTAGGAACCATGCATGGATTTCTAATCGGTTTTTGTTTTGGCTTGGAGTACTAGGTGAGTTTTATGCTTTAGCATCCTTGCATGTGTGTGAGTGACTGCCATGAAAGCATGCTTACCATGAGGCTATGTGCTTATATGATATAAACTGCCTTGAATGCCTGTGGGTGGAGGTTGAGTTATCTGAATTGGAGCAATTCATCAACTGATTTTCTTAAGCCCACTCGAGGGTGGCAAATCTGCATTTTAGCCTACCTGCGGGTAGCACCATCAAACCATCTTTCAAACAAACAAACATGAAATGTTTTGTTCCAATTCAGACGGCCCAGTCTATACTTGTTTGCTGCGAGCATCACATAGTAACCTAGGCTAATAACCGGAATAAGAACTCACAATGTTTTCAAAAACAGATATCATGGTTAGTAGAGGCCGGTCTTTGACCGGGCGAGAGGGGGTGCTCACGATGTGACCTTCCCCAATCGTACCCAAGTTCCCGAGCCAACTTTGGTGATGACGGACACGTGGCCTTTTGGCACCGAGTCAGGGTTTCCTAAATTTCCCATTTTAAAATATTTAGGTGGCGACTCTGTTATCTGGCAAAGCAGTCCATGTTTGGCACTTCTTTCAAAAATCTGTTTTTCTCAAAAACGATTTGCCGGATTTGGACTCTTTGGTTCAAGATTGAGAACCGCAACAAAAAATTGAGTCCGAACTGTAGCGAGGCCCCCCGCGGGCTTGTTACACTATCCTCCACCGATAGCCCAATACAAATATTTCTAAACAGATATTCAATCTCAAGATAGATAATTTATTCAAATTCCCATGGGTGTGAGGTGATATATATATATATATATTTCCAACTCCACCGTTTATTTCAATATTTATCCATTTTCATCTTTACAATACCAATTCCGTTTATTTATACAAAATAAACATTTAAAATATTTTAGGGCAAACTCCCGTTTCCCAAAAATCAACCCAAAGGCCAAAATCAACTATTTTGACATAAGATAAACTCATATTCAAACCCCATAACCATTTACATCACATTTACATAGAAACCCCTCTTTTGACTTTAAACCTAAACACTAGGTTCATCCAAAATACTCCCAAATTCCACCATTGATACGCAACAACAAATAACTAAGCTAAAAACCATATGAAAGTGTAGAAAATCCCTACCTCAAAGAGAGAAGACCAAAGGAGAAGTGGAGAAACTCCAAAGATGTCGAAACAAAGGTTGATTCGGATCAAAATGTAGCTATTGATGTGCTCTACCTTTTTCACAAAGGCCCAAGGGTGGAGAAATCACTAGATCTAGATGAAAAAGTGGAGAGAAGGTAGGTTTTAGAGAGAGAGGGTCTCAACTTTATGCTTTAGAGAGAAATAGATATGAAAAAGTGATGTATAAAGTCATTTTCGCAATCTGATATACGCACAGTCCACTCGAGCGCAAGAAGTGACACTCGAGCGTCAGATGCAATAAGTTGTTCCACTCGAGCGTAAGAAGTGCTGCTCAAGTGCCAAGACACAAAGAAAAAGATGCTCACCACTTGAGCACAAGAAGTGACACTTGAGCGTAGAAAACACACATCCAGTAGTTTTGCAGACAACAAACCAACGCTTGAGCGCAATAAAGCCCGCTTGAGCGCCCACTCGCTCGAGCGTAGAAAACACTCTACCAGTAGTTTTGCAGACCTGCAAAGTACTGAGAGTTCGCAAAACCTGCTCGAGCGTAAAAAGTGCTGCTCGAGCGAAGGACTAAAAATCTTAGCAATACAAGGTTTGTAAACCAAGCAACCGACCTATTCCAAACATGCTCGATACAACCAAATAGCCAAACTCAAATAAGAATAAGGGAAAAAACGACAATGAACAGCATTCAGAAATCATAAGCCCGAGTTCGGAATACAACAAGGGTCGAGCCAAAATCGGAATTGCTATATATATATATATAATTTTCAAATATTCAAATAACAATTTAAATACATCAATACTCTATGATGAAAGTAATTAATTTTTTTTATCTTTTATTTTATATAATTCTGATTAATTTTTTTATCTTTTATTTTATATAATTCTTATTGTCTACTACAAGATTACAACAGTAAGAAGAAAGCGCACTGAGTGGGTGATTTTGTATTACCTAATTGTTTTTGAAGATGATTAAAGAGGAATACGGTTGTAGCTTGCATGAAATTCCAGCTGCTGTAGGAAAAAAAATGGATCAGAAAAAATCTGAAACGAATTGGAATACGAAAAAAAATCTAAAAAAGGAAGAAGAAGAAGAAAGAGAAGAAGAATTTGAAAAAAAAATCTAAAATAAAAGGAGAGAGAAGAATTTGAAAAACTCTGAAAAAGAGAGAAAGAGAGAATCGAGCTTCAGTGTTGAAGAGAGAAAGAAGAATCGAAGAGGAAGAAGAAAGAGAAAGAAGAATTGAAGAAGAAAGAGAGGAACTCACTGGAATATAGAGCTTCAGTGTCGTCTTTGATAGATAGCAGATTCGACGAACTCTGTTCTTCAAATGATTTAGGGCTTCTTCAAACCATAGATATAATTTTCATTTATGTTTTTTTATTATTACCAAACACCCCCTATTTGTCTAATTTTTCAAAATGGGCAAAAGATAATTGCTCTTGTTCCTTCAAAAAATTCTGAAAATTTGGTTTTGACCCGGCGTACCCAACCGCATACCCATGGAGTACCCTTTGCGTACCCACAGCATACCAAATGTATACAGGCCGTATAAAACGTACCCAGTACATTTTTTCCGTACCCAGTGCGCGTGTAGCTATATCGGTACGCGTACTCGTACCTGTACCCGTACCCGATAAGTACCCGGTACTTGTACGGCAATATTTTTGGTGTACCCGTGCTTCATAGTTTCATTTTGTATGACTTTCAATGTATGGCATTTAAGGAAAAAAAAATTAAATTGATTCAATAGCCGTAATATTTTTATTTTATAACATTTGTTGTTGAAAAATAAATGGTATATTTTTTAAAATATATTTATTATCTTTTTTTCCAAAACAAATGCCCTAAATTAAAATGTTACGATTATTTAATTGAATTAATTTTTTTCTTGATATACATTGAGGGGTCTTACAAAATAAACATTTTATATCATTACAAGGAGAACCGTGCTAGATCCAATAAATTGCCAATTTTTTTAATAAGAAATGCTGTGTATTCCAAATATTCTACCAAACCTCTCACATGGGGTAGGACTCTCACAAATCCACATGTGTGTGTGGGTCCCACACCCATGTGAGAGGTTAGTAGAATATTTGATAGAATATTTGGGATCCCTAGTATAAGTCTTTTTTAATATTAAAATGTGAATATTGAAAAAATTCAACCATTCATAAAAACAATAGTAATTAACACAAAACGAGCTTGAAAAATGAGTAGCCAAATTTCCAATATTCATAAATACGCGTGGGGTACGTTTGGCCGGCAGAAGCGGTCTATGGCAAACTAGCGCTATGTTTGGTTGGGGGATTAGGGAAGGGATTTGGAGAGGGAAAAGGAAAAAGTAGGTGAAATGTGAATAAAATATACCTACATTTCATTTAGTTTCACACATCTTTTTGTGGGTGTTGATTTTTGACCACATAACCAAACAGGGAACTCAGCTGGAGAGCATCGGCAAAATAGATTGAGCCCGAACAACCTGTCACAGAAAGATAAGAATCCGGCGGTGGTTCGTCTATCGGGGGCACTCCGACGCTCAAGTCAGTAATCAAATATCTCTCAAAGATAGCAAATTGTGCTTAACTTACAAGAAAACACTTACTGCTCACAGTATATCACACATACGTAAGACCCACGGGGTTGCCCTGCTTTTATAGCCAACACTGACTTGATCCCTGTAGAAGCCTCACTTCAGTGGACTCAGGCTCAATACTCATCCTGGACTCTTAGCTAGATAGGGATTCCCTAAGAGCTTTATCTTTATCTAGACTGAGATCCTCCCCTATTCTAGGACTCTTGTCCCTTATCTGCTTATCTCGAATTTCGGTATCTCCGCAGATAATCTCGGCCTAGCCGAGATCAACTGGGCATCAGGACCAGGCCGCGTGGTACCTCTGCTGACACTTCGGCGTCACCTTGGCCACGTGTTGTCATTCACAAAATATGTCCCCATAACTGCCCTTAGGTTCTATTACCTCGGCAACCTGAGGTGATGGAACCTACATCGCTTGTTCATATACTATGTCGGCTAAAATTCATTCCTTCTCCACAACAAAGATCATTACTTGTCGGCTTCAAGTACCCAGCACTCAATTGTCCATTTTTATTAGGGATCAAGAACCAAGAACCAAGAACCAAGTTCTTTGAGTATCTTAACTGAGATTGTTCCTCTAGCTGAGGTTTTTGCCTCATTAATAAAGAATTCCAAGAGTTTTGTCTGCGCATGAGCTGTCACGCATAGTCTTCCCAATCGTTTTCTCCACGCGTCGCTTCATCATTGGATTGTACCTAACACGCGCTATCAGGTTGCGTCGCCTCCACACACGCCGCCTGACAAGCACGTCGTCCAAGGCTACTTCATTATGTTTTGCTGCCTTTTTGCAAATTTGACAACACTTTCCCTTCTCTCTCCGTCTTTTCACTTTTGCAATTCACAATTTCCCTCGTCCTTAGACTCTTTCTCTCTAACTTTCTCTTCCAAACCTCCATTTTCAAGTTCTCAAGCTCTGCAATCACTCCATCCACCGCTTCCAGCGAAGTATTCATTACTCTACTTTCACGATTGTCATTATCTGATTCCGACGAGCATCTCTCCCGCGTCATTTCCTCGGTTTTACTTGGTAAGTCTCCGATTTCTTCTTTTCAATTTCAGTCTCTCACTGTTCTTGAATATGATATTGTTATGCAACTACTTATATGTCTGTTTAAATGCCTCACATGTTGCCATTGAATCCACTTCTTGTTTTTCGTTTATTCTCATGTTTTGTTCGTTATGAGTCATTTATGGTTTCTTGAATCTTCATTGTGCCTTGAATTTCATCATTTAGAATGTCAAACGTGCTTGTTTACGGTTTGTGCTGTTCACTCTATCTCTGTGTTTATATACACTGTTTGTGGTTCTTGCACACACATACACACTATTCATGTGTTTGATGCTTTAACAATTTGTCACTACTCTTGACTTTTGCACATTCACGCACACCTACTCAGTGTTCTTGAATCTCTGTTGCTTTCTTGAGTCTAAATCATGTCCTTTTCTGTTTCTCTTTGACTTGTTTTCCAAATTCTTGCCTTTGATTCTTGTTTCTGTAGTTCTAGGTTTGGGATTTGCTTTAGAACCCATACACTTAGGAAAAACTGAAACAAGTTTTCCCTTAGGTCTTCAGAATCCTTAACCCTTTGAATTTTGGATTTAGCCGAGGTTTTTAACCCCTTGTCAAGCTGTTTTATCAAAATTCTGTTTACTGAACCCACTCTAGCCGAGATAATGGGCATGTTTAGGTGGAGAGTAGACACCCTTTCCAAACTTGAGTACTTTAGGCAAGAGTTTTTCATTCCAGCCGACGTTCAACTTTGGCTGGCTGGAAAGGATGACTCTATCATGCCTGGGACGGACTACATGCCCTTTCCCATAGTCTCCATAGTTGAAGGCAGAGTCAGGTTTCCACTAGACATTCTTTCTAGGGAAGTCCTCAATTACAATAAGCTTAACCGTATGCAATTGGCCGTAAACTCCTTTAGAATCATCAACGGCATTGCTGAGTTGGCATGCCGACAGAATGCTAGAATTACACTATCTGACATCCAATACTGCTACACTATGTGTGGCCTAAAAACCAACTTCGGCTATACATACTACCTCAAGCCGAGATCAACATAGTACAAGTTGATAGTTGACATTGTAGATTCTAATAAGGGCACGATCGACGGGTACCTGATTGTCTCGGACAATTGGGAGTTCGTGCCTGATGATGAGCTCTATCTTTACCCACTGGTTTGAGAAGTTTTTAGGGATGGCAAGGGTAAGGACTTAGTTCCCTCCACCCCAAAGTCCCTTTTTCTATTACTTTACTCAGCCATCTTTTTGCTTTGTATATTCTAATATTTCTCTCTTTATCCTTGCAGTTATCCCTCAGCCAGAGAAGAATTTTCGCCAATCCTATGTACCAAGCAAACACTTGATTCGACTTCTCCGCCTTCCTATCGACGACCGTAAGGCCCCACTCATTCTCAATTACATACCAACATATCAGAGCCCTCTGCCTGATGTTCCTCGAAAAAACAAATCTCCCCATTCTGCCATAACTCCCCCAGCTGCTTCATCACCTAGGCCAAATCAGGCCTCCACATTTGATCCTGCAGACCAGTTATCCACTTCTACCCCACAATTAATTCCTCCAGCCCAGCGCCAGCGCCGTCACCTAGTTCCTACAAACGCTCCCCCCAGTAGGACTCAAAGTAGAAGATGCCAAAGTCTTGAGTTTTCGGAGTTCGACCCCTCAAATCTGCCAATTACTCTTCCAGCAATTCGTTTTGGCACTAAGGTTACTATCGCAGTGACAACCGATGAGATGGGACGCAAACCAGCCGTCGTTGAAGATCTTCTTGCCAACCTTCCCGTGGTTGTGACTATTTACTCCTCCTCTTACCCATCTTAGTCCAACCAAAGCCTAAGAGAGTGAAGAAGGCTAAGGCCAAGGCTAAGGCTACAGTGACTCAGGTTGATTTTGAGGATACTGTGTTGATCTCAAAGTTGGCCGAGATTAAAAAGAATACATCCACTGCTGAGAAGAGGGCAGCTGAGGCCGCAACGCTCGATGCCCCCCAACAAAAAAGTAGAGGTCAGACCACAGCGAAGGTAGCAGCTACTTTTCTCGTAACATGATTTGGGCGCCCGAAGTCATGGTAGGGTACAGACCCTTGACAATCGACGACAGTGAGATCCAAGACGTCGAGGTCAGCGCTGCCCTGTCAACAGTTGTGCTCCTACCTAAAGACATGAACCACACGGCCGACCTCCATGAGTATGAGAACTTCGGTCTGATGATGTAGCACTCTGTATTGGTAAGTCTCTTCCTTTACCCTTTTAAGTTTTTTCAATACTTAGTCAAATTTCACTAATCTATTTCTCTTCTTGCAGGCTATCCAGGATGCGCATTCATACGCAGTTAAGATCGAGATGACGAGGAAGGAGTTGGTTAAAAAAACCCAAGAGGCTACCAAGCTCCTGTCCTCGCTGAACCACGCCGAGGCCAACAACAGAAGCCTGCTAGATCAAGCCAAGGCTGCCAAGGCTGCGCAAAGACCAAGCTTAGGCCAAAGCCAAAGCTACTGAGGCCACTGCCGAAGCCGTCAAGGCCGACGTTGAGGCTGCCAGGGTCAAGGCAGTTGAGTTGGAGGCGAAGCTCAACGAGGCCGTTGAATCCAAAGATGCTGAGGTAAAAGCGGCCGACGAGAAGGCTTTCAAAGAAGGCCAGGCCACCATTCGAGATCAGTACAAAGAAACAAGTCAATCAGGCTTGTAACTGAGGTTATTACCTTGATTGGTCGGTGGTGCTTAATTAACTATCTATCCCAATGGACTCACCTCTTCGAAATATTAGCCAACTCCAAGTGCCTTTCCCTCAGCCTCTCAAGGAATCTGATAATGAAGCCAACAAGGATGATGTCGATGCTGATGATGTTGATAATGGAGAGGAGGCTGCTGTTGGGGCCAAGTCCCCAACTCTGAATGATTAAGTCTTGGACTTGACTCAAGATGAGGAGGAGGATGAGGTTCTCAAGAGCTCTTCTCCGAAAAAGACATCCTCTGAGGCCGAGGTCCAAGCGGTCGAGAAGAGTTTAGATCAGACCTTGCTTGAGATAGATGTCGAGATCACGGCATAAAAGGAAGCAACACTGCCAATCGAGGTCGACACATCACTAACAGCTGAGGTTGAGCAGTCAGAGACCCATGCCAATTTCCCCGAAACTTAGAATTTTTCTTATTTGTATTTTTTTCTTTCACTTGTAACTGTTTGAACAGTTTTTAAGTTTCACTTTGGCCGACGTGCCCTTTTTGTCTTTGTAAGTGAACAAGTTTTCTTTGAATGCATGCCTTCCTTTATTTTGAATGTTCTCTTCATTTTGTGCTTCACTTTTCTGCACGTTTCCACACTTAGAATATTATTGCAATTTCGTCCAAGTACACCCTTACTATGTAATCACTTCAGGTTACAATACCTCGGGTATAAACCTTGACTGTTTGTCTAGGCCAACAATTTTAATACCTCGGCTAACACTTAAAAAATATTTCGAAATATTTTTACAAGTGTTGTTTCTTATAACTTATTTAGTCAAGTATTGCTTCTTTACTTCCACTTGCTGTCTTCTATCAAGACTTCACCCTTCTAGCCATTCCAAGCTTGACAACCTGGTTGGTCATCTTGGGTAATATGTACCTCGGATGCATCTTTCCTCATTACCTCGGCTAACTTCAACTTGTAAATTGTTCTGAAATTTCAACAAGTGTCAAGCCCATTCTGTCACGACCCAAACCCGCCCCTATAGGTTTGGCACCGTAACCGGCCAGTAATCCGAGGATTACCTACGGCCTCTGAACTGATTAACATAATATTAGGAGATAGCGGAAGCAAATAAGAATATACAACGTCCATTGAGCTGTGCAGACTTATATGAGACAGAAAAATTTTAAACTTTCTAAATACATATACATATCATCCCTTTTAAAATACACATGATTGTTGAACCAAACAAAAACAATTAAACCTTAAACTTTACATTACATAACGACAACACTTAACATATTCGGAACCTCCATGGGAGGCACATAGGTTGGCTGACAAACGGATTCTAGACAGAAGCCTCTAGCCTAGTCACGCGCCTAATCACCTACATACATAAGTAATACAGTAAGCTAAAGCCCAGTGAATAATAACAGAGTAGAGGGTTTTAATGAATGAGTCTGTACAAATTCAAAAATCATAATTCAGTTTCGTACCAAACTCATAATTTGTCCAGATCATATACAGAAATCATAAGTCATGTTCGATCATACATATTTCATTCCTAGAGCTACAAATCACATGCAAAGCATCAAAAGTTATACTTGTCAGTTCCACGAAAGAACCTCCGGCCGGGCACATTATACTTGTCAGTTCCATAAAGGAACCTCCGGACTGGGTACTTGTAAACTTGCCAGTTCCATAAAGGAACCTCCAGCCGGGCACATTATACTTATCAGTTCCATAAAGGAACCTCCGGATCTGGGTAACAGAGACAGATATCACATGATACAAATATATAACAGAAATTGGACAATCATTCATTGTACAGAACACATCATTTTAGGAAACAGATCTTATCTTATCACACAGAAAATAAATACAGTTGAACATAACTTTACTAAGTTATTACTCACAGATAGCTGCAGAAGCAAATCAGACAGACAATGGCGCGTGACCTAAAATTGTTGAATTCTTGAGCATCCCTTGGCTACTCTTTTACATTCCCCTTTTGCTCTTAATTTCTTCCTTTTGTTCCAGAAAAACCGTGGCTTTTGCTCCCTTTCTCTCGGCTCTTTCCCCCTCTCTTGAACCCATATCCTCTTTACTTCCTATTGTTTCTTTTTGTCTTTGAGCTTCACAGTTTATATACGCTCACACACATATTTCACTCCTTTCTTTGACTTCAAACGAGACACACGTGCACTCTTCTAAGCTTTCCAACACATCACATGCACACACACACAACACAGATTCTCAATACACCCAGATTTCTTAGTGCGCACACACACACACACACACACACCAATACTAATTTAGTCCAATTTAACTTCTGTCTAGGAATGATTTAATTAAGTACCACTTAATTTTAATAAATCTTAATCAACACATGATCAAATTAATTATAGCAAATCATAAATCTCTCATAATTAAATTAATCTATTTGACTTTCATTAGAGCCTAATTAATATATATTTAAATTTACCGATCCGAATCATATTTTTAATCAGACTCCCAAAAGCCTCCAAATATTAAATCGAACTTATTTCCAACCTCAATTTTGGTTTCTTAAATCATTTAGGTCTTCAATTTCTGATCAGACTCCAAGATTCCGTCAATTAAATTATATATTCAAATAGGACACCCCATAACTAAATTTAATTCGCAATATTCATAATCCTCAATCTTTCATGATTTAATTTAACTTAATCTTCTCCAATTCGGATCTAATTAATTGAATCTCAATTTCACTAAACTGAATCGAATATTTAATTAAACTCCCAAATGGGTCCATAATTAAGATTAAATTGATTAGCTTCTCAATTTTACTCCCTTAAGCCATTTGGACCCTTAATTTCTAATTCCAAAATAAACCTTCAATAAAATCACATACGAGTCAGATTCCACAATTCTCATAAATCCCAAATAACTTATAATACTCGGCAATTAAATCTCAAATCCTCTTAATTAATCGAGTATTAATCCTTATACGTGATGGGGTTGTTACACATTCTAACTTGTAATTTTTTCTAAAAATTTCAACAAGTGCTAAGCTCTCAAGTTTATTTATCATTCTTGCTCCCTACCCCCTTAATGTGAACCTAAGTTCCACTTGAGTTCACATTATGCATTTATGGCCTTTCACCGAAGTCAGATTCAAACAAAGACTAGCCGAGGTGTTCGACCTTAGTTTCTCTATTAATCTAACTAAAGCGAACTTAGATCCATTCTGAGTTTAATTCTGTCGACGTGGCAAGTCTAGGTTTATTCAACTTATTTCAACTCTATTATATACAAGTATAATTCAACTTTGCCATATAATAAGTCTAAGTTATTGTCATGTTTCAATCAGAAACATCGCCAACTTAGTTCAACTCTATTATATGCAAGTATAATTCAATTCTGTCATATAATAAGTCTAAGTTATTCGTCATGTTTTATTCAGAAACATTGCCAACTTAGTTCAACTCTATTATACGCAAGTATAATTCAACTCTGCCATATAAGAAGTCTAAGTTATTCATCATGTTTCATTTAGAAACATCGCCAACTTAGTTCAACTCTATTATATGCAAAAATAATTCAACTTTGCCATATAATAAGTCTAAGTTATTCGTCATGTTTCAATCGGAAACATCGTCATAAGACTGGTCAGTCCTATCTTACAAATTTTAAATTCATAAAAATCAAACTAGCACTTTATTATTACTTCGGCTAATAAAATCATGAGATAAACTGCAAAAAACAAAAGACTAATGATAAAAAAAAATTCAAATTGCAAGTGTTCCAGGGTCTTGGCAACTCCTTGCCATTATTGTCCTCAAGCTGATATGCCCCATAGCCAGCAATCGAGATGATTCTATAAGGCCCTTCCCAGTTTGGGCTAAGTTTTCCCTCTCTAGGATCCTTCTTTTTGTTGGTCCCCAACCTTGAACTCTCTTGGGTTGACTTTCTTGTTATAAGCTCTAGCAAGCTACTGCTGGTATGCCTCTAGCCGAATTATTGCTCTTTCTCTCTTCTCTCCTTTAGCAGGTCCAAATCTTGGGCTAGGAATGCCTCGTTAGTCCCATTCTCTACTCCCTAGGTTCTAATTCTAGGGATGCCAACTTTCAGTGGGATAACTGCTTCAATGCCATAAGCCATGGCAAAAAGAGACTCCCTAGTTGATCTTCTCGGTGTAGTCCTATATGTCAGAGTACATTGGGCAACTCTTCCACCCACTTCCCCTTTGTTGTTCTAGCCTCTTCTTAATCCCATCCAAGATAGTCTTATTAGATGCTTCTGCCTGTCCATTGCTTTGAGGGAAACTTGGAGTAGAGTAGTAGTTCTTAATTTTGTACTTTGCACAAAAGCTTTTGATTAGCTTACTGTTAAACTGTGTACCATTATCTGCTATTATTGCCCTCAGGATCCCAAACCTGGTGATAATGTTCTTCCATATGAAGTTCTTTACATCAATATCTCGAATCTTCGCAAGGGGTTCAGCCTCTACCCACTTCATGAAGTAGTTGGTTGCTACCAACAGAAACTTTCTTTGCCCAATTGCTTGGGGCAATTGTCCAACAAGATCCATGCCCCATTAGGTAAACGACCAAGGGCTGGATACTGGGTTCAAATCTACTGCTGGTTAATGTATCAAAGGTGTGAACCTTTGACACTTCTCACACTTTCTGACGTGGACTTTAGCATCCCTCTACATGTAAGGCCACCAGCACCCCTGAGTGATGGCCCTATGACCAAGTGACCTATCCCAAGCATGGCTTCCACATATACCTTCATGAATTTCATACAAGAAGTCCTCAACCTGGGAGGGATGCACATATCTCAAAAAGGGCTCGATAAAGGACCTTCTGTAGAGATGGCCTTCTGCTATTAGGCTAAATATGGCCGACCTCAATCTTGTCGTGTGCATCTGGCAACTTGCCATCCCTGAGGAACATTACCATTGCATCCATCCAGCTTGGTTCCATCTCCACACACATTATTTCATACTCTGTGATATGGGGCTCCACACTTGGGCTTGACAAATAATCAACCATTATGGTCCTTGTCTCACCTGATTTCATTGCACTAGCCAGGTTTGCCAAGGCGTCGGCGTAACTATTGTCATCTCGGCTAACTTGCTGTAGCCGACAATCTTGGAACAAGGAAAGAAATCTGATAATCTTTTTAACATAGGCTATCATTCGTTCATTTCAGGTTGTATACTCGTCTGTTGTCTGATTCATAATAAGTTGGGAGTCATAAAAGACCACCACCTCATCGGTCTCCATTGCTGCTGCCAACTTTAACCCTGCAATCAGTGCCTCAGACTCGGCTTCATTGTTTGAGGTCTTGAATCCCAAACGAATAGAATGCTCTAACATTTGCCCATCTGGCGACACTAACACTACTCCTGCCCCTGCTCCTTAACGGTTTGAACTTCTATCAATAAACAGGCGGAATGAGTCGCCGATGTAGATGTCACAGGGCTTTGGTTTCTCTTCTTTCTTTTGTTTCACTAGAGTGGGGTTCTTGGGCCCCAGTTGGGTTTCTTCCTGCTCCCTTGGACATCCCAAGCCGCGGCTCACCGGGGTCCAATGTGGGATGGCACTAGGGGTGAACTCGGCCATGAGGTCGACCAGAACCTGGCCCTTAATTGCTGTTCTGGGCCTAAATTCCAAGTCATATTGGCCCAGCACTACTGCCCATCTGGTTACCCTGCCTGTCAGATCTCCTTGCTGCAATAGGGACTTCAAAGGATGCTCAGTCAGTACCATAATCTTGTGGGCTTGGAAGTAGTGATTCAATTTTTTCAAAGCCATCACCAGGGCTAGTGTTAGTTTTTCCAAGGGCAGGTACTTGGTTTCTGCACCTGCTAGGGTCTTACTTACATAGTATACCGCCTTCTGTTCTCCATCCTCCTCTTGATTACTACCGCGCTTACTGTATATTCTGAAACTGCCAAATATAGGAACAATTCTTCTCCAGGTACTGGATTTGACAAAACTGGAGCTGTTGTCAAATACTTTTTCAAGTCGGCCAGGGCGACTTCGCACTCTTCTGTTCACAAAAAATCTGTGGCCTTCTTTAACAAACTAAAAAATAGTTTACACTTATCAGAACTTTGGCTGATAAACCTGTTCAGGGTTGCTGCCTTGCCGGTCAAATTTGGACCTGCTTGGCTGATGTTGGACTCTTTAAATCAAGGATGGCCTTGATTTGATCTGGGCTTGCCTCAATGTCCCTTCTCATGACCAAGTATCCCAAGACCAACTGATTGTAGATCTGCCAACTTGTTGGCTATTCCCTCATCTCGCCGTCCCTCTTCAAGCATCTATCCTTCAATACTTAGAGGTTGCTTTTGTTGTAATACTCATCTTGGCCTGATTTCTTTGGGGCATTGTGGGCTCGCCTTTTTCCGCGCCCCGCCTTTCGAGAAGGTTTGAAAAGAAAGGCCTCACAGTTCAGACTCCCGCGGTTCTGAATCTAGTCTCACAAGTGCAATGTGAAACTGATAATCACCAAAGAGTCTAACCCAACCCGGCAAATCTTTTTGAAAAATTGATTTTAAATCAAATAATGCCAAAATTGGACTGTTTTGCCAGATATAGAGTCACCACCTAAATATTTTGTTTTGGAAAAATTTAGGAAACCCTGACTCGTGCCAAAGGCCACGTGTTTGTCATCACCAAAGTTGCCTCGACATGGGAACATAGGTACGAGTAGGGAAGGTCATGAATTGAGCACCCCCGCTTGCCTGATCAAAGATCGGCCTCTACTAACCATGATATGATATTTTATAAACATTATGTGTTCTTATTCCGATTATTAAACTAGCTTTACTATGTGACGCACACAAGCAAGTATAGACTAAATCGTAAGAATTGGAATAATTCAACTCATGTTTGTTTTGTGAAAATGGTTTGAATTTGTCACTCTCAAGTGGGCTTAAAGATGCGGTTTTGCCACAAAACGTAGTGGGCTTAAAACAGGATTTTGCCACGACAAAGTGGGCTTAAAACACATATTCGTTGAATTGTTCCAATTCAAATAAGAAAGCCTTCATCCATAGGCATTCATGCAGTTTAGCATTTAAGCACATAGTCTCATGGCAAGCATCCGAATCATGGCAACACTCACACTCATGCAAGTATGCTAAAGCGTAAAAGCTTACCGAGTACTCCAAGCCAAAACAAAAACTAGTTAGAAAAATGCATGATCCTAACTTATACAAAGTGTCTAATGCAACACATGCAATATGCAATTAATAGGCTCGACTACTAATATGGCATATGAATTGATTCGAACAACATGCTATTGAACACGTATTCAACTAAGATATTGAAATGACAATGCAGTTTGAATGATGCGCCGAGCCTCGGTGCATGCAAGACAAATGAATGGATGCAAACATGCAAGCATAAGGTATGCTAATCGAAAATGTCCCTAATCTAACCATCAAAAGCGATTAAATAAAATGGAGAAATAAGTGAGGTTGGAAGACATATACACATGCACACACACTTATTACAACATTATGCCCTCGCGAAGGAGGGTCCGAATGAATAAGCGCTAACTAGTACAACACTTGAAATGAATTAACTAACTATTCTAAGCTAATTAACTATTACAAACCGAAATCAAATAACTAGTTACACTAACTAATTAATTACAACACTTGAATTAACTAGCTATTCTAAACTAACTAAAGCGATTAAATAACTAACTATCTAAGCTAATTAAATAGTTACAACACTTGCATGAATTAGCTACCCCTAATCAGCTAAGCAAAGCAACTAAATGGCCTCGGGGGGCGAGAGACATATGCATGCTCGGTTGGTTTCCACCCGAAAATGCCACTGCTTCATTATTATAAGACTCTATTTGCACACTTGAACACCAAAGAAGCCACTAACTTCCAGAACACCTCTGCTCTCCCTTTCCATCACACTGAGCAACTTTCTTTATTGATGGTTGGTTGGCTACCAATGGTGGCCGTTGGCTACTATTGGTGGTCAATCGGCTATTGCTGGTGGCCGGTCTTCCACCCCTACCCTGAACTTCCTTTTTGCTACAACAGAGAGCAAACAAAGGCAAATCAGTGTTTTTTCAAGGAGTGTTTGTACTGTTACGCTCCTTATCATCACACAAGCTCAAAGGAGTGTAACTCTTGGCCCTCAAACCATCAACCAAGCAATTTCCATGCATGATGGTTAAGGAACCAAGCGTGTACAAGCTGAATGAATGCACAAACAAGACCAAAACAACCACCACCCTATCATGCATGATCAAGGGCAATGGAGACCAAGGGAAGTGGCACATTTCAACACTTTTGAGTATGAAATGTCCCATTTTCCTTGCGTTCGAATTAACGTCTGATTCGAACACATGCAATGTAACACGAAAGATGCTCATCTTGCCTCTTTTATTTGTTCATTTTGTTTACTCATTTTACATTACCAATTCATTCTTTAATAGATTAAGTCCTTTGGTGAGTGTCTTCTAATGGAAAGAAGTGTCAACCAAGGGGTGATTTAAGGCATGAGAGAAATCATGCCATTGGTAACGAACCCTCAAAGAGGATTAAACCATTAAGTATAACCTCAATCTTAAGCTTAAAGTATCCCAAGTTTGAAACAACTCTCAAAAGCAAAGAAAAGAGTGAAGCAAAGAGAGAGGTTGTAGAGATTTTAAGTGCTGTAATGGAGTGCAAAACAACACTAAAATATACTTTCAACTCAAAACAATGGTGATCAAAGCATTAAAACTCCAAGCTAGTGAAGGAATATAACACTACAACTATGCAAAATAAGCCTCAATTGAATTAACCAGCCCAAAACAGAGCCAAAATAGGTCAAAATAGAGGTAAAAACATGCTGGACTTAAGCTAAAGTAAGCTAGAAAAACATGCTAACTCATGAAGCTAACTAGGCATGTAAACAAGACATAAGGAGGAGAGGCTAACCCCTCCAATTTTGGACTTTAAAACAAGGTTTTTATTACTAAAAAAACTCTGAGATTCAGTGGTTAAAAGACCCAAAAAAGTTGTTTTGAAAGTGAGGAAAGATAGCACAAAAAGCTTAACAAGCTAAGGAACCAAAATGGTGGACAAACCCCTAACTCAAAAAGGCTCAAACCACATTTTTAGGTCACAAAAATAGAGTTTTTTACACTTCAAAAATAGCCTTAAAATAGTTGAAAAGGATAGGAAAATAAGTATGCACAATAAGCTTAAATAAGGTAAGTGCTCTACCATTGAAGCAAAGCACAATTTAGGCACAAATCCAAGCTCAAACCTCTTTCCAAATCTCAAACAAGGCTCCAAGGAATCTCAGCTCAATGGTGGTCAAGTTTGGTTAAGGGTTGGTGTGCAAAAGTGTGGAGAAACTAGGCAATCAAGCACAAAATACCAAGTGAGAGATAGAAAGCTAGAGAGAGAGAGATATTTTTGGTCCAAAATCTTCTAACCCTCAAAAATGGGGGAGGAACCCCCCCCCCCATTTATAGAAAAACAAGTCTTGAGCTTAGATACATCTCACCATACATGTGTATAAAGATGCAGTTTAGTGAGCAACAACTGGCACAACTGTCAACAAATATCTGGAAAAAGAGACCAATGGCCGTCGGCCACCACTGTTAGCCGACAAGCACAAGCCAAGGCCGACAGATACTAGGGCTGGCCAACAGGTCAACCCTCTTTTCCAGGCTAGAGGCAACAAGCTCTTGGTCCAAAAACATGCACAAAATAGATAAAGTTTAGAGGCTCAAAGACAAGGCGTTCCGCCGAGGACTACTGGTGCTCAAAACAAACACAAACAAGCACAATCATCGAGTGCACAAACGATGATATCCAAGTCTTGAGGACGGTCACAAATGGGGTGTCTACAAGCATCTCCCTCTTTGCCGACGTCCTTGTCCCCGGGATTTTGATCCCGTGTTCCTTCATTATGGTGTTTCTTCCTCGATGTTAAGGTCGGCATGTTTACCACTCCCACTAGGGATGTCGTCCCCAATATTTTCTCCCTGCCCGTTGTTGGCCATCTATTTTCCTTATGTTCCCATACACTACAAGAATTTGCACATTTGGTGACCACTTTTGGCGACTAAACAAAATTTAGTCCCCAAAAAGTTGACTTTGGGCGACTAAAATATGTATTAGTCAGCGTTGGTACAGTTTTTAGCTACTACAATTTTTTAGTCGGGAAATATTATTTATTGGTGACTAAATTACCTTTTTCTCGAAAAAAGTGACACTTTTAGCAACTAAAAAATTTATTAGTCGCTGTTAGTCTTAATTTTAGGCTACTAATTTTTTTTTAGTCGTATATGAATTTTTGCCTACAAAATAAATGTTAGTAGCCAAAACCAGGTGTATTTTTTGGTTAATCTTTAGCGACTAAAAAATTTAGTGGTCAAATATAAATTTTTTCCGACCAAATAGAGATTTAGTCGCCAAATGTATATTCGGTGACCAATAAAATAGTCGTCGTTTATTTTCCTATGGCTACCAAATAGGATCGTTGCCCATAATAACACTTTTGCCGCTAAATCTTCAAATTTTTTAGGGCGCCCGCGCGTACTCTTTTAGTGCTGCTGCCCCTTTCTCTGTTACACACAACAACATTCAAACCTCAAAATCAGACACCAAACCAAAGAGACAAACACCTCACCGCAGCCCGCCGTACGGAAGACATTGCCACAGCCACGGCCATCGCCACGACCGCAAAGCACCAGCGGCACAACTGTAGATCACAGGTTCCCTCTCTCTCTCTCGCTCGCTCTCTCGATCTTGGTGTGTCTATCTGTCTATCTCTCTCACCCTCACTCGCTCTCTCGTTGTTGGTGTGTCTGTCTGTCTGTCTATCTCTCTCTCGCTCAGTCTTTCTCTTTCTCGCTGTGTGTGTGTGTGTGTGTCCCCCTTTTCTGATTGTGGCTTTAGGGTTTTATATGCTTGATTTATACTTGATTCAATTGGTTTATACGCTTGATTCAGTTGATTAATTCTCTCAATCTTGCTCTCAGCAGAACCCATTTCAATACATCATTGTCTTGGTTTATATGCTTGATTCAGGTGCATTTACTGCTCATTTTTGAAAGGGGTTTGTCCATATGATGACTGTCCCCCAAACCAGAGTTAAGAATGTAATCTCAGCAGTGATTTTTTCATTGCAGAGAAATTAACTTAGGACCTGAACCAGAGTTCTGAAATGGGTTCATTTACTGCTCATTTCTAAAATGGATTTGTTATTATTATTATTATTATTATACACTTTCAAAGAAACACCAGATATGGCCAAAAAGAAACACCAGATTCCAAAACATTTTTCAAAATTAAAACATTACCCTCTTCTAACACGAGAGAAAAAAAAAATCAAGGATCAGCATTATTGCCCTACATTACCCCTATTTACCGTATCTAACATTTATTTTTCTTTTTTTGTTAGTGTACACAAACATATGCAAGGGAGAAAGGAAAAACAAAAAAAAAAAAGATCCTGCCAAACTCCTAATGGGATGGCAGGAAGTGGCATCAAAGATAGAAATATGATCTTCACCATATTCATATCTACTAATATGTAATTATCTTGCAGTATGTGCTTGTATATGGTTCTCACACATACAATAAGAAAATGTACAAGAAAGGTGTATGTTTTCTTTAATTATCTTCCTTTTTTTTTTTGGAGTGCATAGAGAGGAGAGGATTTGCTAAGAAAGAGCTGAAAAAGTAATTAAATTATTACATTTTAAAAATAAAATAAAAATTCATGCATCATAGAAATCTCATGAGTTAGCTTCTCACAAATTACTCATATCATATCTATGTTCCTATTTGTAATGATGAACTTTTATCACAATGATGCATGATATAATGCCTGAGAGTCAAAAGCTAGTATTGAAAAGTTATGTATATTTAACAACATGCAAAGAACTGGTTTTAGAGAGAAAGAGGAAATCACAATATTGTGTATTTTTCTTATAGTCTACTTTGGTATTTCATCCCGTAATAGAGTAAGTTATTGGATCCTAGTATGCCACATAGTTTGTTCACCTAATGGTACAGTTTTGGCTTTATTAGTGTTTTATAGTTATGAACTAAAGAGTTTACTTTAGCGAAAAAGGTACCTGTTTAATTAGCATTCAAATTATGTTTAAAATCATGGAAAGGAGATATCCATGTCTGTTTTCAAGCTATTAAGGATTTAAGGGAGGGGGGGGGGGGGGGGGGGGGGGGGGGGAGGAAGAAAAGAAAATTTTCAAATTTTGCAGAAATTTCTAAATGGCATTCACTAAACTCCATATTCATATTTCTTTTGCAGCAATAATTTGGCATGACCATGCTTGCCACTTCACAGTTCATGTGTGGTCCTGCTATGACACATGAAAAAATAGAGCCTTAGCAAGGACTAGAGAGTTAAAAACATTTATCAGAAAGGAGAATGAGTAACTTCCACATGAATAATCATTAAAAAGAAATTGGGTGTTGATAATGATTAAAGAACAATCTGCTACCATATCAATGAAATACTCATCCCTGCAAACATTTTTCAAACGACTGTGACTGTAAATAACTTATGCATTTGATGTATCTTATCAATTTGTATCTCGACATGTTTATATATAAATAAAAATTCTAAAGGCTAGTTTGTTGGGAATAAAAAAAAAATCAACCTCATTATTTTCATATAATTTTTTTTTTATTTTTTAAAACAGAAAATATTTTTTAAAAAACTTATAAATATGACAAAATGATTTTTTCTCATTCTTTTTTACCTCTATCCTTGTTTACGTTCTAATTGTATAGTCCAAATAGTTAGTTGTTTCACCCCAACTTTTGAATACAATCCCTAAAGCATGTGCTGCCAAATTTTAATCTATGTTGCAAATAAGTGAAAACTAAAGATAGGCGGAAAAGATGTACAAGAGTTGGATGATGGTAAAAGATACGCAATTCCATCTTTAAGGTCAGGTAGGTCGTCATGCTATTACTTCATCAATGTTACAAACCTATGGAAAAATCAATCTCAATTTCAATTTCAAGAGTTTTCAAATTAACTCCATCTACTTAAGCGTGTCTTTGTCCCATTATTGTTTCCAAAGGTGGTCAATGTTGAAGCACAAAAGGGTTGTTCATGCAACCTGAGGTCCATGGAAAGAAAGGTTTTGTCACTTTTTTTTATAATGTATATGAATAGGCATTTAGAAAGTTTAGACTTAAAAGCAGAAACAGAAGCAGTTTGATTTATTAATAGATTCTTCTCTCTCGAAAGTGGTTTCATGGATTGGGTGCTTGAAATACTGTGATTGAATTTTGGTATGGAATATTTTTTAGGTAATGTTGGTCATCTTCTGCAGTTGGTTCCTGATCAAACCCTCAAGCTAAAGCAACTTACTGTGCTAACACTGGTTGAGACAGACAAGGTATTTGTTTTTAAACTTTCAAATGTTTTTAACTTGCTTGTTGACTTAAATTGATGGTTATTTGTTTGAAATATATTGATTCACTTGTTTGATGAGTGATCTTGGTAACTTCAGTGTTTGAGTTAAGCGAAGGACTACTAAAATTTGCCGTTTTCAGAACTACGTGGTGCTTATTTTTCGGAGCTTGGGTTTCTATTTGCAATGTAATCATCACTTTGCTGGCAAAACCAATTTGATTAGCTTGTTGCCTGGCATAGCCAATCAAAATCTGTAGCATGCATTTTCACAAGGGTGACTCATCTCATTGTTAGAGAAAGATGCTCATGCTTTTGTTACTCTGTACTGTGTTGGACTTTTTAGAGATGTTAAATTGTTAGTCCTCTTTGGAGTTGAATGAAATTTTAAATTCATTAACTGATTGATAGAATTTATTGGTCAAGTTTGTATATGGCATATACAAAGTAAAAGATTAGTATTTCAAGATTTCTTTTGATGAGTTCCATACAACGTATGTTATTAGAATGTAGTATATACTGCCCTACCAATACAAACTACAAATATACGTGATCATTTTGTTTTGATTTTCTTGTTGTGTGGTCATATTTCCTCTAACAACTGTGTTGCTTTGTAGTTTGTAAAGCATTTTTTTTTGTTTTTATTTTTTATTTTTTATGTTGTTCATTTTATGGTTATCAAACTATTTCGTAATAGGAGTTCAAAAAAAAAAAAAAAAAAAAAAACTATTTCGTAATATGGTGGTAGACAATCCATAGGTTTTTCTTGTACTATATATCTACTTTTGGAATTTATCAGGTTCTAATTTTTTGTTTTTATTTTATTTTATTTACTAAAAAACAAAAAACAAAAACCATGTTTGGTACACATGTTTTAAGAACATGTATTAAAAAAACATATTTCTGATTTTTTGTAGACAGAAAACACGAAATTGGCAACATTATTTATAGAATTGAAATTCTCAGGCTCTAATTTTTGGTCCTTTCCCAGGTTTTGCCCTATGATATACTGATGCAGGGGTTGGATGTGACAAACGTACGCGAACTTGAAGATTTTCTTATCAATGAGTGTATGTATGTGGTAGGTATTCCATCTTTGCTTCCTCATCTGACAACATGCTAGTTTTGAGATATACTACCACCCAACAAAAATTTGCTTAGTTGCCAATAGGGCAGGGAAGAAGTAGTGGTTTACCTCTCTTTGTCTGTCTCTCTTCTTTAAATCTATGTTTTTGGGGGTGTTCACTTGTGACCTGAACAGAAACTATTTATTAGTTTACTTTTCTTTACAATGTTATTAAGAATAGCTAGGTCAGTTGCATCACTTGAGGCATTGTCACATCTCACTTAACCTCTTGGTTGGTTGTAGAAGGTTTATATTAGATTGGAACACTTTGTCCATTGCTTAAATCCAAATGCAACACATTAGCAGTCCATGATTGTCATAATTTGTGGCAAAACTAAAACAAAGGTTGCAAAATTTAGACTTGCATTATAAGGACTATTCATATGGGTGAGTAGTATTGAGTGAATGGCTGCAGCTCTGCCTTTACTTCATATGTATGGAAAGACTTCCCCTCTACTAATTGAAATTAGCTTTTTTGTCAGGAAAAGGGGCCCTTTAGTGAGAATCCTAATGTAATGAACAACATTTTTGGTGAAGGCACAACTCCAAAGCATGATATTCCTTAGAGAGGGTACAACTTTTAATAGCCCTGAAGATCAACCTTACATTTATATTGTGTCAGACCTAAGATCATTGCAAGACATTATGTGGGCACGCCTCATACCCCAAGGACTAGTGCCACCTAGAAAATATAGAAAATAAAAATCCTAGAAAAGAAAACAACAGTAATAATAAACACGAAGTAAATAAATATTGTTGTGTTGAAATTTTTTCATCATTTGATATTTAATGTGTACTATTTGGGCATTGTTGTTGTTGTTGTTGTTTTGTTTTTGTTTTTTTTTTTTTTTTTTATATTTAATCTTTTGGAAGCTCGGGTGACAGATCCATTGAATTTTGGGAGTATTTGGTGATTTATAGAAAGCTGATTTACGAAGAAAATGTCTCATGTGAACCATTGTAAGCCCTAGCCCCATTAGTGTTCAAAGAGTTAATTCTACTAGTATAATTGAAGTTAATTTTGTCAGTATAATTGATGCTAGTCATCAATATTGAAGAGACTTGGGAGTTCTTTAATAATTATATTAAGGGTTTAAATCTGAAAGTCTTAGTGTATGGTTTATTAAGTGCACTTGGTAGTGCATGATAGGCTACCACTTAAAACTGATTTCTACTTGAAAGAGGTCTCATTTTAAAGCAGGGAAACTTATCATACGTTAATGCCGAGTCAATTGGTTTTTAATCATTACTGTGTTTAAGCTGAAAGGTATGGACTACAATGACAGATTGGCCTGTTTAGAAGTTAGTTATTATCTGTTCATATGTTAATTGTGACAGTTTTATGCATGGATAGGGAGTTATCTTATTACAAATGCATAAGTACCTCTAAAAGAGTGTCATATTATCTTGCTCTGTGACCTCTGTCATTTGAACTTATTGTTGTGAAGGAGTGCCTTTTATGGCACTTCCTGATTATGTCATTACAGTATTTAGTATTCATTTTGACTGAAAACGTAGGTTGACTACATCAGACAATCTTCTTATCACGATTCAAGAGAAGATAAAATGGGCGGATTCCATGAGTGAGGTGGACAAGAAGCACAGAAAGGAAGTTAAAGAGAGGGTTGATGAAGTAAAAAAGTCAATCTTCCTCAAGGTCTGTTGAATCTGGTTTTCTCTTCATGTTGTGTTTGTGTGGTATGCCCCATGCCAATGGAATAAGAGAAATAAAGTTTGATATTTACATATGTGTTTTGATAAGTTGCCTGGTTCAAGGGTAGGCTAAAAGGTTCAAGGGTAGGCTAATTAATTAATTATGTAAAAAAAGAAGAGGAGCGGCGAGAATATTTACTGATTCAAATTTCCATGTTATAGCAACAATGGAATTTCATTAAATGATAAACTTAAAAAAAAAAACACATAGCACCTCGACAAAACACCTCAATTAGGACATCTTCAGAAATAAGACCTATGACAACAGACGGAATATAATTCGGACCGGTAGGTTCAGAGTTAGTGTCGAAAATGTCTTAAACTTAGTCGAAAAAGGGCGTTCTGGGAGAGAAAATTCAAAATAGCCCGCTCACCATCATATGGTTGTCACAGACAGCTTCACCATGACAATTAGGACCTGTGACAATAGACGGAATGTAATTCGAACCTATAGGTTGGGAGTAGAGCTGAAAACGCTTTAAACTTGGTCAAAAAAGGGCTTTCCGGGGGCAAAAATTTAAAATAGCCCCCAAACCACCATGTGGCTCTCACGGACAGCTTCCCCCTAACAAATAGGACTTGTGACAATAGACAGAATATAATTCGGACCCGTAGGTTGGGAGTTAGAGCCAAAAATGCCTTAAACTTAGTCGAAAAAGGGCGTTCCGGGGGTGAAAATTCAAAACAGCCCCCGAACCACAATATGGCTATCACGGATAGCTTCCTCGTGACAAATAGGATTTGTGACAACAGACGGAATTTAATTCGGACTCGTAGGTTGGGAGTTAGAACCGAAAATGCCTTACATTTAGTCGAAAAATGGCATTCCAGGGACGAAAATTCAAAACAGTCCCCTCACCACCGTATGGCTGTCACAGACAGCTTCCCCATGACAATTAGGACCTGTGAAAACAGATGAAATGTAATTAGGAGACATAGGCTTGGAGTTTGAGCCGAAAACGCCTTAAACTTAGTAAAAAAAGGACGTTCCAGGGGCGAAAATTCAAAACAGCCCCCCGGACCACCATGTGGCTCTCACGGACAGCTTCCCCATGACAAATAGGACTTGTGACAATAGACGGAATGTAATTTGGACCTGTAGTTCGGGTGTTAGCACCGAAAACGCCTTAAACTTAATCGAAAAACGCCCTAAACTTAGTTGAAACGAGTTTTCCGGGGGCGAAAATTCATAACAGCCTCCGAATCACCGTATGGATTTCATGGACAATTTTCCCATGACAAATAAGACTTGTGAAAACTAATGGAATGTAATTTGGACCCGTAGGTAGGGAGTTAAAGTCGAATATACCCTAAACTTAGTTGAAAAAGGGCATTTCGGGGACAAAAATTCAAAAAGCCCCCGAACCACTGTGTGACTCACACGGCCAGTTTCCCTATGACAAATAGGACTTGTCACAACTGATGGAATGTAATTTGAACCCGTAGGGAGAGAGTTAGAACCGAATACGCCTTAAACTTACTCGAAAAAGGGCGTTTTGGGGGCGAAAATTCAAAACAGCCCCTAAACCACCGTGTGACTCTCACGGAAAGGTTCCCCATGACAAATAGGACTTGTGACAACTAACGGAATGTAATCGGGACCTGTAGGTTGGGAATTAGAGCCGAATACGTCTTAAACTTACTCAAAAAAGGGCGTTTCGGGATCGGAAATTCAAAACAACCCCCGAATCATTGTGTGACTCTCACAAACAGGTTCCCCATGACAAATAGGACTTGTAAAAACTGATGGAATGTAATTCGGACCCGTAGGTTGGGAGTTAGAGCCGAATATGTCCTAAACTTACTCGAAAAAGGGTGTTCTGGGGGGCGAAAATTCAAAATAGCCACCGAACCACCATGTCACTCTCACGGACTGCTTCCTGATGACAAATAGGACTTGTGAAAACTGACGGAATGCAATTCGGACCTGTAGATTGGGAGTTAGAGCCGAATATGCCCTAAACTTAGTCGAAAAAAAGGCGTTTCGGGGGCGAAAATTCAAAATAGGCCCTGAACCACTATGTGACTCTCACAGATAGGTTCCCCATGACAAATAGGACTTGTGACAACTGACGGAATGTAATCCGGACCCGTAGATTGGGAGTTAGAGTCGAATATGCCCTAAACTTACTCGAAAAAAGGCGTTCCTAGGGCGAAAATTCAAAATACCCCCCGAACCACCGTGTGGCTCTCACGGGCAGCTTCCCCATGACAAATAGGACTTGTGACAACTGATGGAATGTAATTCGGACTCGTAAGTTAGGAGTTAGAGCCGAATACGCCCTAAATTTAGTCGAAAAGGGCATTTCGGGGGGCGAAAATTCAAAACAGCCCCTGAACCACCGTGTGCTCTCACAGACAGTTTTCCCATGACAAATAGGACTTGTGACAACTGACGGAATGTAATTCGGACTCGTAGGTTGTGAATTAGAGCCAAATACGCCTTAAACTTACTCGATAAAGGGCATTTCAGGGGCAAAAATTCAAAACAGCCCCTGAACCACCGTGTGGGTCTCATGCGCAGCTTCCCCAAGATAACTAGGATTTGTGACAGCTGACGGAATGTAATTCGGACCTGTAGGTTGGGAGTTAGAGCCGAATACGTCCTAAACTTACTCGAACAAGGGCATTTTGGTGGCAAAAATTCAAAACAGCCCCCGAACAGCCTTGTGGCTCTCACGGAAAGTTTCCCCATGACAAATAGGACTTTTGACAATTGACGGAATGTAATCCGGACCCGTAGGTTGGGAGTTAGAGCCGAATATGTCTTAAACTTACTTGAGAAATGGCGTTTCGAGGGCAAAAATTCAAAACAGCCCCCGAACCACCTTGTGGCTCTCATAGACAGCTTTCCCATGATAAATAGGACTTGTGACAACTGACGGAATGTAATCCGGACTCGTAGGTTTTGAGTTAGAACCGAATACACCTTAAACTTACTTGAAAAAGGGCGTTTCGTGGCGAAAATTGAAAAAAGCTCCCGAACAACCATATGGCTCTCACAGACTGCTTCCAAATGACAATTAGGACTTGTGACAACTGACGGAATGTAATCCGGACTCGTAGGTTTTGAGTTAGAGCCGAATACACCTTAAACTTACTTGAAAAAGGGCGTTTCGTGGCGAAAATTGAAAAAAGCTCCCGAACAACCATATGGCTCTCACAGACTGCTTCCAAATGACAATTAGGACTTGTGACAACTGACGGAATGTAATTCGGACCTGTAGGTTGGGAGTTAGAGCCGAATATGCCCTAAACTTACTTGGAAAAGGGCATTCCGAGGGCGAAACTTCATAATAGCCCCCGAACCACCATGTGGCTCTCAGAGATAGTATCCCTATGACAAATAGGACTTGTGACAACTGATGGAATGTAATCCGGAGCTCTAAGTTGGGAGTTAGAGCTGAATACGCCTTAAACTTACTCGAAAATGGGCGTTTCGGGGGCGAAAATTCAAAACAGCCCCTGAACCACCGTGTGGCTCTCACAGATTGCTTTCCCATGACAATTATGACCTGTGGCAATTGAAGAATTTTAATTAGGGCCCCGTAGGTTGGGAGTTAGAGCCAAATACGCTTTAACTTACTCGAAAAAAGGGCGTTTCGGGTGCAAAAATTCAAAACAGCCCTCGAACCACCTTTTGGCTCTCATGGACAGCTTCCCCATGACAAATAGGACTTGTGACAACTGACGGAATGTAATCCGAACCCGTAAGTTAGGAATTTGAGCCGAATACGCCTTAAACTTACTCGAAAAATGGCGTTTCGGGGGTAAAAATTCAAAACAGCCCCCAAACCACCTTGTGGCTCTCACGGACAGCTTCCCATGACAAATAGGACTTGTGACAACTGACGGAATGTAATCCGGACCCGTAGGTTGAGAGTTAGAGCCGAATACGCCTTAAACTTACTTGAAAAAGGGCGTTTCGGGGGCGAAAATTCAAAATAGCCCCCGAACCACCGTGTGGTTCTCACGGACTGCTTCCCCATGAAAATTAGGACTTGTGACAACTGATGGAATGTAATTCGGACCCGTATGTTGGAAGTTAGTGCTGAATACGCCCTAAACTTACTCGAAAAAGGGCGTTCCAGGGGCGAAACTTCATAATAGCCCCCAAACCACCGTGTGGCTTTCACAGATAATTTCCCCGTGACAAATAGGACTTGTGACAACTGACGGAATGTAATCCGGAGCCGTAGGTTGGGAGTTAGAGCCGAATACGCCTTAAACTTACTCGAAAAGAGGCGTTTCGGGGGTGAAAATTCAAGACAGCCCCCGAACCACCGTGTGGCTCTCACAGACCGCTTTCCCATGACAATTATGACCTGTGACAACTGATGGAATGTAATGAGGACTCGTAGGTTGAGAGTTAGTGCCGAATACGCCTTAAACTTACTTGAAAAACGGCATTTTCAGGGGCAAAAATTCAAAACAGCCCCCAAACCACCTTGTGGCTCTTACGGACTGCTTCTCCATGATAATTACGACCTGTGACAACTGACGGAATGTAATTAGGACCCGTAGGCTTGGAGTTTGAGCCGAAAACGCCTTACACTTAGTCGAAAAACTCGCAACACTTAGTTTAAAGAGCGACAACTTTATGAAAATAACATCTACATATTTTAATAATTGCCTTTATTTATTTGTAGGACGAAGAAATTACATATTAGATTGTTTGTGCAATTGGTTGGAATAAATATTGCATGATACATGTATATATATACGTTTTTATTTTTATTTTCAATAAGACATTTCTCGATTGTTCTACCTTAAATGCATGTTAGAACATGTTCCCTATGGCTGACTGGATTGATATTTTGTAACCAATTCTAATATTTTGTTTTATTTATTTATTTATTTATTTTTTTGTAGATGGCTTTGTTGCGTGGACATGTGGATAATCCATATTCGTGTATGGAGAAGAATTTTCACTTTTGTATAGAACTAATATAATACTTTTGTCATCCTCAACTTTTGTGTAGTTCACTATTGCTGATACAGAAAACTTTTGGCAATCAACAGATAATGACTGCCGTGGTACATAGATCACCTTCTGTCGTGGTACATATATATGACCATTTGTCGGCGTACATATATGACCTTTTGTCATGGTCTATAGAAAAACTTTTGTCGTGGTACATAGGCCCTGTTTGGTAGAATTGTGAGAAAGTGCTTATAGCTTATAACTATGAACATAAGCTGATTTCTGACTTATAAATTAAGCTTCTGCTGCTCCACTCAAAGAATAAGCTGATTTCTGACTTACAAAAAGCTATAAGCTGCATTGTTAAGCTAAACCAAACACATCAAAATAGCTTAAATTAAGTTGAAAGCTGAAATAAGCTGAAAAAAAGTTGTACCAAACAGGGCCATATATCACCTTTTGTCGTGGTACAGATTACGATGGTAATTTGTATCATGCCAAATGGTAATTTCGCTGGGTAGTAAATGTATTTTTTGTGTATAGAAGACTTTGATTTTTGTATGATATATTTTGTATGGAATTATTATTTTAGTTTAGACAATAGTTGGTTTGTATGGACTTTGATATTTAAAGTTATTTATTTTTTTGTATATGGATGCAGATTGTGGAATGATTGATAGTATGTATCATTTTGTTTATATACGTATTATAGGTTACATGGAATATAGACAGGTTGTGGAGAAATTATAATTTTGAAATAAAACATAATATCATGTTTTTGATGACTAAACAATTATTAGCTAAAAAAAAATTGGGAAAATAATTTGGGCGGTTAAAAGTTTTGTAGCAAAAAGAAAAAAATAGACATTTGACGATTAAAAATTTTATAGCCAAAAGAAAATCAAACATTTGGCGACTAAAATATTTAGTAGCTAAAAACAAAAACTAAAGAATAAAAACACTTTTGCCGACTAAAAATTTAGTAGCAAAAAATATGAAATTTTAGGCGACTAAATATTTAGTAGCCAAAACAAGAATTCTTTGTTGATTAAAATTTTAGTAGCCAAACATGTGAGATTTTAGGCGACAAAATTTTTAGTAGCCAAAACAAGAACTCTTTGCCGACTAAAATTTTAATAGCTAAAAATTTGAGGTTTTAAGCGACTAAAAGTTTAGTCACCGGAAATGTATTACTTTAATTTAATGTCCAACCTTTTGGCAACTAAAAATTTAGTCGGAAATTGAATATATTTGGCGACTAAAATAATTTTAGTTGCTAATGACGTTTATCGACAATTCTTCGACAACTATTTTTGCAACCAAATAATTTAGTCGTTGAAACCCTTCGGCGACTAAAAATTAACTTTTGGCGATTAAAAATTTAGTCGCTTCGCCAAAAGTGAAAATTCTTGTAGTGATAGACAACGCCAAATTGTGCGTGTTGATTTTTGACCACACAACCAAACGGAAACTCAGTTGGAGAGCACTGACAAAATAGATTGAGCCCGAACAACCTGTCACAGAAAGATAAGAATCCGGCGGTGATTCGTTCACCCGGGGGCACTCCGACGCTCAAGCTAGTAATCAAATATCTCTCAAAGATTGCAAATTGTGCTTAACTCACAAGAAAACACTTACTGCTCACAGTATATCACACATACCTAAGATCCACGGGCGTGCCCTGCTTTTATAGCCAGCACTGACCTGATCCTTGTAGAAGCCTCACTTTAGTGGACTTACGCTCAATGCTCATCCTAGACTCTCAGCTACATATATCCCTAAGAGCTTTATCTTTATCTAGACTGAGATCATCCCCTATTCTACGATTCTTGTCCCTTATCTGCTTATCTCGGATTCCGGTATCTCCATAGATAACCTCGGCCTAGCCGAGATCATCTCGGCATCAGGACCAGGTCATGTGGTATCTCGGCTAACACTTCGGTGTCACTTTGGCTACGTCCTGTCATTCACAAAATATGTCCCCACATCTTTCCCTTTCCAAATCCCCCAACTAAACACAGTGTACGGGATCTTGCTATGACTAAGTCACAACAAGCTCCTGTGGTGTTTTGGTGGGGTTATTTCTCTTTTTTGAAAATCCAAATCGTTTATATGGTAGGATTCATTGAGTAGATCATCTATACAAAAAATTAAATTTATTGGATATCTATAACTTTGTAAGAAAAGCACATTTGTTTTTTTAAAAAATAAACTGTTAACTTGATATTTATATATTTTTTAAAAATAATTAGTATTTGATCAAAGGGTTAAGGATTATTGATTAATTTAATTTTTTGTATAAATAATATATTTGACAAATATTATAATATAAATGATTTGAAGTATAAAAAACCTCGAAGCACCCCCCACTGGAACACCACAAGATACTGCTGTGACTAAGCATCCCCAAGTTCGTCTACGGTAATGAGCTGAAGCAAGGAATCTTTAGACTGAGAAAGACAATGACCATTGGGTTTATTATTATATATTATTGTTATTATATAGTATTATATATTATACTCACCCTTTCGGTGAATATAATACTCCCAGACATCCTCACACTTTCCACTAGCTGAATATATATTACCTCATTGTATGCTTGTAAGCTGTAAAGTCACAAACCACTCACACCTTGTAATTATTGTTGTCGTTTGCTTTCGGTTCTCACAGCTATAAATCAGCTGAAGCTCTTGTAACCAAAACACATTACTGAATACTACATACAACATTCATTCAGTCTCTCTTTCTTCTCTATAAAACTTACATGGTATCAGAGCCCAGTAATACAATTCTGGCATTTTTCAATTTTGGTGTTTAGTCCCGTACACAGTGGAACTACACTTCTGACATTCTTCACTTTGGTGTTTAGTCCCGTAACTACACCAAACAGCTCGGAATCTCCTTACGGTTTCAACGGCACCAAGCCCGTCACCAGAAACGCTGCCACGCGCCTCCACGCGCCGCTTTTTTGCTCGGCGCGTCACTGCTTCCGTTGCCACGCTCACACGCGCCTTCACGCGCCTTCCACCCAGCTGGTTCGTGCGCCACTTCTGCTACCGTGCACCCGCGTGCGCCATTTCTGCTACCGTGCACCCGCATGCGCCACTTCTGTTACCGTGCACCCGCGTGCGCCGTTCCGCTATTGTGCACCCGCGTGCACCGTTTTGCTACTGTGCACCATACGCCCTTCCTACTAACGTGCGCCGCACGCTCCTTCTGCTAACGTGCGCCGCTGACATCATTTTTCCTCCTGCTGACATCATCACTGCACAGCCCACCTTTCCTAGCTAATTTCGACCTTCCGGACTCATTGGTACACTCTGTTTTATCAAATTAAGCTCCTACAGGTCTATTCCTATCAAATTAAGTTCTACTCAACTATTATAATGGATCGTCATGATGCCTCTCGTCCCATTTCCGTTATTTTGGATGGTTCCAACTATGTTCTATGGGCCCAAGCCATGTCTTCCTTCCTCAAAGGAAAGAAGCTCTGGCGAATTATCACCGGGGATGTGACCCAACCAGTAAAAGACACTGCCACAACTACTGCTTCTACTACTACTGCTACATATGAAGACCGGCTTGAGGAATGGGACAACAAGAATTACCAAATCATTACATGGTTTAGTAATACCGCTATTACCTCCATCAGTCTTCAGTTTGGTCGCTTTCAGCTTGACTCTGTCACTACTCCTGCAAAGGACATCTGGGATTTTTTGAAAGAAAGATACCAGACCACTGGTCTTGCTCATCAATATCAACTTCAGAGCCAACTTCATCGGATGCGCCAAGAGTCTAATCAGTCCATCAATGACTTCCTTTCTCAAATGTACTCCGTTTGGGACCAGCTTGCTCTTTCCGAGCCGCCTTGGCCTCACCAAGAAGATGCTGTCTTATTTACTGCCTATCGTAATCAGCAGAGATTAGTGCACTTTCTCATGGCTCTCACTTCATCTTTTGAGCCCGTACGTGCCTCTCTTCTTCATTGCCATCCTTTGCCCACTTTGGAACAAGCTATTTCTGAGCTATTATCAGAAGAGACTCGTCTTGGTACTCTCCAAACTCATCATGTGGACTCTGTTCTTGCCACTCCTCCGTACCGGCCACCCCAGCGGCCCACTGACTGCCTCTATTGTCACAATCGGGGCCTCCCATCCACACATCTCCTAATCAATTGCTCTGTCAGAACCTGCCCACACTGCAACAAACTCAGTCCTGGTCATCTACCGCAGGATTGTTTTCGCAAACCATCTCGCTCCTCCTCCAACAGCCACTCTTCTCGCGGTGGTTCTTCCCGGGGGAACTTTCATCGTTCCGGGAATCGATCTCATTCCGGGAATCAGTCTCATCACACTGCTGTTGCTGCCTCTGAGGGTTTTTCTACTGCTGCCTCTGAGGGTTTTTCTGAGTCTCCTGCTCCATCTACCCCTCTCTTTTCTTCAACGGATGTCGAGGCCATGCTCAAACGCCTTCTCTCCCCCTCCGGTACACCTCCTCCTACTGCTTTGTCTGTGACTCCAGGTAACTCTTCTTGGTATTTTGACTCTGCCTGTTGTAATCATATGACCTCCAGTTCTACTATATTTTCTTCTATCTCTTCATCTTCTCATATTCCCTCTATTCAAACTGCTGATGGTTCTCTCATGCCTGTTCGTCACATCGGTACTGTCTCCACGTCTTCTTTATCTTTACCCCAAGTTTATCATATCCCTGCTCTCACCTTAAACCTTATTTCTATTGGTCAATTATGTGAACTTGGTCTAACTTTCACATTTTCTTCTACTCATTGTTTGGTGCAGGACCCTCAGACAGGGCAGACTATTGGGATCGGCCGTAAGCACGGACGTCTCTATGAGCTCATTCATCTTCATGTTCCTGACTCTCCTCAAATCGCTGCTCCTGCTTCTGCTTCCTCTATTTCTCCTTTTTATCTTTGGCATTGTCGCTTAGGACATATTTCTGTTAATCGCTTGAAGTCTTTGGTTTCTAGTGGACAATTGGGTCATGTACCTCCAGATACTTTCGATTGTATACCCTGTCAACTGGCCAAACAACCTGCTTTATCATTCAATAAAAGTACTTCTGTTTCCCATGCACCTTTTGATCTTATACATTCGGATATTTGGGGCCCTTCCCCTACTACTATTATGGGGGGATCTCGTTATTTTGTTGTTTTTATTGATGATTTTTCCCGCTTTACTTGGATTTTTCTCATGAAAACTCGGTCTGAACTTAAACACATTTATTATCAATTTGCTCAAATGGTCCACACCCAATTTTCCAAAACCATCAAACTTTTTCGCTCTGAAAATGCTATGGAATATCGGGATTCAGATTTCCTTTCTTTTCTTCAGAGTCATGGTACCCTGCCTCATCGTTCCTGTGCTGGCACGTCTCAGCAAAATGGCCGTGCTGAACGGAAACATAGGCATATTCTTGACACTACTCGCGCTCTCTTTCTCTCTTCTTCTTGCCTTGAAAATTTTTGGGGGGAAGCTGCCCTTACTGCTGTCTACACTATCAATTGTGCTCCTACCCCTATCATCCATAATCAAACTCCCTTTGAATGTCTACATGGCACTCCCCCTCCATACACTAATCTTCGAGTTTTTGGCTCTGCCTGCTTTGTTCTGCTTCAACCCCATGAACACACCAAACTTGAACCTCGTTCTCGTCTTTGTTGCTTTCTTGGGTATGGGATTGAACACAAAGGCTTTCGCTGCTTGGACCCTCTCTCTAAATGCCTTCGTATCTCCCGCCATGTCGTTTTCTGGGAGCACAAAATGTTTTCCTCCTTATCCTCTTTTCACTTACCCACACCTTCCACTAATATACTGTTTACTAATCCTTCTATCGATCTCTTCTCTGATGACTTTGATACAGGTTCCTCCTTCGTCGAGACGCCCTTGCTCACTCCTGATCCCGTCCAGACTGCTCTACCTGAAGGTCCACCTCTCACTGTACCACCTTCTTCTACACGGGTTCTTCTTCCTACCGCTCCTCCTACGGGTCGACCACGCCGGGTAACTCAACCTCCTATCCATCTTCGTGATTATATTGTTGGGTCTGCTGCCTTTTCTATTTATGAACCTACCTCCTATCGTGAGGCTTGTACTAATCCTCTTTGGCAGCAAGCTATGACTGATGAACTCCAGGCTTTGGACAAAACTCATACTTGGGATCTTGTTGATCTTCCTCCTGGCAAAACCGCGATTGGCTGCAAATGGGTTTACAAAATCAAGACTCATTCTGATGGCTCTATTGAACGCTACAAAGCTCGTCTTGTTGCCAAAGGCTTCAATCAGGAATATGGCATTGATTATGAGGAGACCTTCTCCCCTGTTGCTCGTCTTACCTCTGTTCGCAGTTTACTTGTTGTTGCTGCTGCTCGTCACTGGGAGCTTTTTCAGATGGATGTCAAAAATGCCTTCCTCAATGGTAATCTTCTTGAGGAGGTTTACATGCAACCTCCCCTCTGGGTCCACTTGTCCACCTCATAAGGTTTGCAAACTACAGCGTGCTCTTTACGGTCTCAAACAGGCGCCTCGAGCTTGGTTTGCTAAGTTCAGTTCTACCATTCATGACTTCGGGTTCACTTCAAGCTCCTATGACTCTGCTCTGTTTCTCCGGACCACTCCTCATGGTACCACTCTTCTCCTTCTGTATGTGGATGATATGATTATCACTGGTAATGATGCAGCTGGTATTCTCCACCTCAAACGGTTTCTTCACCGTCAGTTTGAAATGAAGGACCTTGGTACTCTTAACTACTTCCTAGGCCTTGAGGTCTCTCATGATTCTACTGGTTCCTATTTGTCACAGGCCAAATATGCATCCGATCTTCTGGCTCGTGCTAGTCTTACCGATTGCAAGACTACCTCTACTCCGGTTGATCCTCAGATTCGTCTCACTCCTCTCGATGGGGATCTCCTCGCGGATGCTACTCTTTATCGCCAGCTCGTCGGTAGTCTTGTCTACCTCACAGTCACTCGTCCTGACATTGCCTATGCTGTTCACAATGTTAGTCAGTACATGTCGGCTCCTCGCACTCCTCACTATACCGCTCTCCTCCACATCCTTCGCTATCTCAAAGGCACTATGTTCCATGGCCTTCACTACTCTGCTTCCTCCTCTCTTGAACTGCGTGCCTTTTCTGATGCTGATTGGGCTGGGGATCCTACGGACCGACGCTCCACCACGGGCTTCTGCTTTTTCTTAGGGGATTCTCTTCTTACTTGGCACAGCAAGAAACAATCCCTCACTGCCCGCTCTAGTACCGAAGCTGAATACCGAGCTCTTGCTGATACTACTCAGGAGCTTCTCTGGCTTCGCTGGCTCCTCACTGATATGGGTGTTTCCTCTGATGGGGCTACCTCTCTCTATTGTGACAATCAGAGTGCTATTCAGATTGCTCACAATGATGTGTTTCATGATCGCACTAAGCATATTGAGATTGATTGTCATTTCATTCGACAGCATGTTACACGTGGTACTGTTCATCTTCTCCCTATTGCTTCTGCCAATCAGCCTGTTGATATTTTCACCAAAGCTTATCCTCCTGGCCGCTTCCGTGATCTTGTTTCCAAACTCAACTTGGTGGATGCCTACCCTCATTGAGTTTGCAGGGGGCTGTTATTATATATTATTGTTATTATATAGTATTATATATTATACTCACCCTTTCGGTGAATATAATACTCCCAGTCATCCTCACACTTTCCACTAGCTGAATATATATTACCTCATTGTATGCTTGTAAGCTGTAAAGTCACAAACCACTCACACCTTGTAATTATTGTTGTCGTTTGCTTTCGGTTCTCACAGCTATAAATCAGCTGAAGCTCTTGTAACCAAAACAGATTACTGAATACTACATACAACATTCATTCAGTCTCTCTTTCTTCTCTATAAGACTTACAGGGTTCATAGGATTCATTGCTTTCACATGGTATGGAAAATGTCTGGTAAATGAGGTTGAGATTGGCCTTATCTCTTTGATGAAAATGAGGACACTGCTGTGCCAGCTGGCTGTTGTATCTTATCATAGGTTGTTATGGGGTTTAATTATCAAAATAGACCTGATATGGACCTCCATGAAATGCACATAACAGTACCCATACAATGATAATTTATAATTTGTCCACAATTTTTTATTCAGCACACTAAATCTTTTAGAAAATATAATAAATTACTACATTTTAACACAGTTAATAGAGAGAATAATTAGTCCATTTTTAGAATTTTCCTTCCAAGAAAGTATGCTTTGATTGTTGAAAGTTCAACCACTGTGGAAACAAGTGCATACCGTGTGGACCCAAAGAAGGAGAGGATGGCCAAGCAGGAGAGGATTTTCACAAAATTAGCCACATCCCTTCCATTGATATTTCAGATAAAACAATTCCTTTTTCTAGATAAATCCAAAAGGGAACAATAAGAATTCTAATATAGCACAGTTTTATATGTAATCTTTCATATTAAAATAAACTGATAAAAATAAGAAAATAGAAGAATTTTAGAAAAATAATTAATAAGTTCTATTTTGCTTTTAAGATTACTAATGAGTCATATCAAGTTTTAATATGAATAACTAGGTCTTATTTGTAATAAAAGATTCCCAAAAAGATGGATAATTCTATTTCCACACATTAATTTCTCTCAGTACTCATGCTTAAAAAATACTCAGTATAAAGGTTTCCAAAAAATACAAAATGACAAAATAGGCTAAATAAGCCAATAAGACAAAAGATCACATTTAAACCATAATCATTACACTTTTTCTCTCACAAAAATCAAAAAAACCAAACCAAACGAGGCTAAGGATTCGTTTGGGATGTGCGTTGGCTGTTTTGGCTTTTTGATTATTTTAGCCTGATGCTAAAAAGCCTCGTTTGGGATAAACTTTTTGGCTTTTTTGACTTTTGTGAGAAAAAAAATAAAATGATTATGATTTGGATGTGTCATTTTGTCTTATTGGACTAAAAAATTTATTTTGTTTATTTGTGGCTATTTTAGCCAAAAAAAACCCTATTTAGCTTATGCCAAACGAGGGCTAAAAAAGAAAAACTAAAAAAGTCCCAACACAAAAAAGTCAGTTAAAAAAGCCAATGCCAAACGAAGATTTAATCTCTTCTTTTGTATTCATATTTCAAGAGAGAATTTGAGGAGTCCAAAAGGCCTACCGTGGTTCCGTTTCGATAATATGAATAGTTTATTTTGTATGACCCTCAATGTATGACATTCACACAAAAAAATTAAATCGATTTAATAATCGCAATATTTTTATTTTATCGCATTTGTTATTGGCAAAATAAATGGTCAGTTTTAAAAAATATATTTGTTGTCCTTTTTTTTTTGGAAAACAAATGTACTAAAATAAAAATGTTACGATTATTTTAGGGGAATTGACTGGTAAATCCCCTTTTTTAAACTTATGATCTGAATAGTCCCAAATGTTTTCTTATGCACCACTAAGTCCTCATGTACATTGAATGACAATAATGCCATTGAGTGTAAACTGTGTGAGGGTTTGAGTAATGTGAGGGATGGATCTGATTGGGTGTTACGTTGTTAGACTTGAACATTTTTGTGTGAATAATTTTTTGGGTGAATACTCGACGTGAACCTTACCAACAAATGAAGCTTGGATCATCACAAATGTGGATCACTACGGTGCACCACCAACCTCCAGAAACGTGGGTCAGTAAACAGAAATGTGGGTCAGCAAACAGAAACGTGGATCAGCAATAACAGAAACGTGGATCAGCAAACAGAAACGTGGATCAGCAATAACAGAAACGTGGGTCAGCAAACAGAAACGTGGATCAGCAAACAGAAACGTGGGTCAGCAAACGTGGGTCAGCAAACGTGGATCACCACGGTACAGTACATTCATCCAATTCCACCTCCAAAACCCCAGACCATGCCCCCGCTATCTTCAGTTTCGCCATTGTTAAAAGTTATCTGTACACTGATATATACCCACACGCAGATGGAGAAGAATTGGGGAAGCCTAGGTGAGAGAAGTCTCTATATAAGAGGGGTTTTCTTGGGGAGTAAGGGTTGGTTTATTTCTTGGGAAATAAAATAATATAAGTATCTAATATAAGGATCAAAATATCAGACTTTTTGGAAGCTCAGATTATCTCTCTGCCATGGATGTTGTGTGTGACAGAATTGGTGTGACAGAGGGTTGTGCAGAGGAAGGGGGTTTTTCACAGAATTTGTTTCCTGTACGACAGTGAGTCACGTTTGATGTATCCCATAAAATATGCATTGAATCCCATTATATACGTAAATGCCAAAAACAAAAAAGGATAAATCAGTCCAGTCACACCTTATATAATTTGAAATGGGACTTGCTCGTCTAACAAACGTGCAAAATAGGACTTCTCAATCCAAAAGATTCAATGTAGGATCATAAAGGGTAACAGTTTGGTATATAGGACTTTCTGATAATTTCGAATCAATTTTTTTCATAAATAATATATATTAAAAATCTTACAAATTAAACCTTTTATATTATTACGAAGAACTGTGATAGATCCAATAAATTGTCAATTTTTTTATAGTAAAATGTGAATATCAGAAAAATTCGACCATTCATAAAAACAGTAGTAATTAACACGAAAGGAGCTTGAAAACTGAGTAGCCAAATTTCCAATATTCATAAATACGCGTGGGGTACGTTTGGTGGGCAGAGAGAGGCAGTCTATGGCCGAATAAGGGATCTTGCTGACTAAGTCACAGTAGGCTCCAGTGGTGTTCCGGTGGTGTTATTTCTGAGTCTTTTGTGATAATTTGAACTGTTTATATTATAAGATTTATTGAGTAGATCATTTATGTAAAAATTCAAATTAATTGAACATTTATAACTTCAAAACAAGAGCACGTTTGTTTTTAAAAAAATAAGCAGTTAACTTGATCTTTATATTTTTTTAAAATAATTAGTATTTGATCATAGGATTACGGATTTTTTATTAATTTAATTTTTTATATGAATAATATACTCGATAAATCTTATAATATGAACGATTTAAATTATAAAAAAAAACTCGAGAAAGACCGACCGGAACAACACACGATACTACTGAAGTATCCCCAAGTTCATCTATGGTAATGAGATGTGAAGCATGGAATCTTTAGACGGAGAAAGACAATTGCCTATTTTGGCAAGTTTATTAAAAGTCTATTTTTTAACTTTTTAATTTTTTTTGAGTCACATTGTGGTGTTTGGGAAGTGAATTTTTATGTAAATTTTTTTAGTTATAGGACATTATTGGATAAAAAAAATTTGGTGTTTGGGAAGATAGTTGAGTTTTTTTTTATTGGATGTGATGTTTGTAAGAGAAAAAGTGAAATGATTATGGGGTTGGATGTAATATTTTGTTTGAATTTTTTTTTTGATTTTGTAAAAAATTTGTCTGTGTAAAAAATAAAAAAAAAAAACCCAACACACAAACTTGCCAAACACCGCCATTAATTTTTTACTTTTTTTATATATATTTTTTTAAAAAAAAAGTCAAAACGGTCCCATTGGGTTCATAGGATTCATTGCCTTCACATGGTATGGATAATGTCTGGTAAATGAGGTTGAGATTAAACTTATCTCTTGACGAAAACGAGGACACTGCTGTGCTAGGCTGTTATGTCTTCTCATAGGTTGTTATCGGGTTTAATTATTAAAGTAGACTTATATCAACCCCCATGAAATGCACATAACAGTACCCATATAATGATAATTTGTAATTTGTCCACAATTTTTTATTCAGCACACAATTTTTTAGAAATATAATAATTACTACATTTTAATCGAGAGAATAATTAGTCCATTTTTAGAATTTTCCTTCCAAGAAAGTGTGCTTTGATTGTTGAAAGTTCAACAACTGTGGAAACAAGTGCATACCGTGTGGACCCATAGAAAAATTTCAGTTAACGGTGATGGATGCTTGTATTATTTGTTTATTAGCTAGTTCTACAGGTTCTTGCTTCTATCAATCAAAGTTAGAAAGCTCTCAGACGCACCGGAGGCTGAAGAAATATGGCTGAGGCTGTTGTCTCTTCTGCAGCCAAATGGATTGCTAATTTGATGATTCAAGAAGCAAACCTCTTATACGGAGTGCGCGACCAAGTTGACGATTTGTTGCTAGAGTTAAGGGAGATGCAGTGCTTTTTAAAAGATGCAGACGCAAAACAAGTTGAACATGAAATTATCCGTCATTTGGTTGGGGAAATCAGAGAAGTTGGTTATGATGCAGAGAATGTGATCGCTACATTTTTCTTTAAGGTTGGGTCAAGGAAAAGAGTAGGCATCCAAAACATCCTCATGAGATCTATTTGCATCTGCAATGAATTCATAGCTCGACACGAGATTGGGTCGGAAATTAATACAATTAAAAGTAAGATCAATAGGCTTACTGCAAGATTACCAAGTTACGGCCTAATTGCTATGCCACATGAAAGAGAATGTTCAAGTTCTGCTCTTCAAAGGCAATTACGACGGACTTATTCCCACGTTGAAGATGAGGATTTTATTGGTTTTGAGCAAGACATAAAGACACTAGTGAATCAATTGGTGAGAGAAGAAGCCAAACACCGTAAGGTTGTTTCAATTTGCGGTATGGGGGGTTTGGGAAAGACTACCCTTGCTAGGAAAGTTTACCATCACCAAGACGTTAAGGGCAATTTTGAAGCCTTTGCTTGGGTCTCAATATCACAACAATGGGAACGAAAAGATGTTCTGCAAAGGATCCTAACTAAACTCATTCCAGAGCAAAGTGGGCAGATTGTGACTATGATAGATGACCAGTTAGTGAAGTTACTCTATCAAGTTCAACAAGAGAAAAAATGCTTAGTTGTTCTTGATGACATTTGGTCATCACATGCTTGGCAGTGCTTATCACCGGCATTTCCTCAAAGAAATCCTATGGGTAGCAAAATAATCGTTACTACTCGTAATAAAGAGGTGGTAACATCTATGGATCCAAGTGGTTTCGTCCTTGAACCCAAGTGTTTAAGCCCAGACGAGAGCTGGAAGTTATTCGAAAAAAAGGCTTTCTCGAAAACAAATACTACAGGTTAGTTGTCGTGAAATTTCAAATATAATTTTGTGGCTTAACTCTACATCCATTATTACACTACTCCCATAATATGCTATCCTGCTTTGTTTTTGTAGTAAAAGAACCCCTCCCCTTTTAGAATATCTAGGTCTTTTTACTACTGTAGTGTTAATTTTTCACTTTAACATAGTGCTATGTTCATACATTTCCGTTAATTCAGACGCCACCACAAATTTTAAAATAAAAGCGGCCACACAAAACATAACATAATGTTTCTAAAATTTTCGACACTTTGTCAACAAGAATGTTTATTTCTATAATTTTAGTGGGCATATAATTTCTACTCTTTTTTCTCTTAAATATGTTTTTCCTTCTCTGTAAAGCTTAATTTGTTAAAGAGATGCAATTACTCAAGATGTTTGTAGTCAAAACTTCTTCTGAAAAACAGATCAAACACAGAGAGGTATAACAATTTTTTGGTCCGTGCTAAGTCTGTGGCTATAAATCTCATTCCATGCAGGATTAAACACATGGTATGCATATCATTATATTAATTTAAGGCTTAATTACATTTTTTGTATTTAAAATATGAGCCTTAAATTGACACAATTCAAACATTAGAGACCAAAATGACATAAGACTCCTACTTTGGAGATAAAAAAATGTAATTAACCCTTAATTTTAAACAAAAAAACATTTCTTCCTTTTTTTTTTTTTTTTTTTGGGATATTTACATAACAATCATAAAATGATTTGTTCCTTTAACCTGCTGGAACTGGCCTGCCGTATCTTCCCATAATACGGAGACGTACATATTCTTTCTTCTCTCTCAAGCATTACTTGTTCTAACTACTACACAAAGAAGGTGAGAACAACCACAAATATGTTTAAGATTTTGATTTGTGAATGTTTAACAATTTTTATTAGATTATTTTTGCAACTTCAGTGTAATCAAGTATGGATGTTGACACTTTTATTACATGATTTAAAAATATCATAATGTTTTATTAAGTTTCATTGATCAAAAGTATAAAGTTTCACATTTCAAGCTTTTGTGTCACAATGTCGCACTTTTTTTTATTGAATTATTGTGGTGTAATTACAAAAGTACATACGGTATGTACTTTTTTAAAGATGTGTACTATAATCTTTAAATTATATGTCATCAAAGCATGCATGTATTACAAAATAGCCCACACTTTCAAAACAAATCCAAGTAACTTTTGAGAATACATGAATATAATTCTCATAAAAATGATTAAGCAAGCAAGAGAGTTGGAAGTTATTTGAGAAAAAAGCTTTCTCGAAAATAGATACTACAGGTTAGTTTGCTGTGAAATTTCAAATATTTTGTGATCTAATTCCATATCCACTACTATTACACTGCTACTACAATATGCTATCATGCTTCGCTTTTTTAGTTCAATAACACTTTCCCTTTTTTTATAAGATCTATAAATTTCTACTATTGTTTTAATTCTCATTTTTACCTAATCAATGCTATGTTCATAGATTTTCTTGAATTTAGACTACACCACAAATCTTGAAATAGAAGTGGTGACACGTACCATAATTTTGCTAGAAATTTTGAATTGGAGCCACGAAATAAAAAGAAAAAGAGTAAGACAATGATTTGAAAATGATTCTTCAGGTTTCTAGTCTCACACAACCACATTCAATGCAAAACTACAACAAAAATGTTTATTTCTTTCATTTTTGTGGGCATAAATTTTTTTACTATTCTCTTCTAGAAATCATGGATGATAGATTGTTTCATATGGTTGGGATTTATTCTCTTGTTTATTAGTTTAATATGCCGTGGTATTTATTTCAAGGCATATTAAATGGCAAGTTGGTAGATTATTTCTAGAATTTTAAACATAACATAACAGTAGACAATAAAAAGTCTTCGTCGGTGTAATGTAAAACATTTTTGCAAATTCTTTCAAAGTGCATAACACAAACTAGCATACTTGTGTTCGTCCAACTAAGACAAGAGGTCTTCTGTGCATTGATAAATTTACACTTTGGTCTGTTGCAGATTTCGAAGTTGACACAATGATGGAGAAGTTAGGATTAGAAATGGTTGAACAATGTGGGGGCTTACCACTAGCCATTGTAGTACTTGGAGGACTTCTAGGAACAAACTTGACCCTGAGCCATTGGCAGAAAGTGCAACAAAATTTCAATTCATATTCAAAAAGAGGAGAATACATGAGAAGAGGAGGAGGACAAGATGGAAGAGTATTGGATGTGTTAGCTTTGAGTTACCAAGACTTACCATATCAGCTCAAGGCATGTTTCCTTTATTTGGGCAATTATCCTGAGGATTTCGACATCGATGCAGAGAGGCTATATCAATTGTGGATGGCTGAAGGCTTCATATCCCAAGAAGAAAGAGGAGAAGACGAAACTATGATGGATGTGGCCGAACGTTACATGGGTGAACTAGCACAAAGGTGCATGGTTCAAGTGGAATTGCAGCCAGAGGGGGAGTATTCAATAATTAGAGAAAGCAGAGGGTTTCGATGTTGTCGACTTCATGATCTCATGAGAGATTTATGTTTGTCAAAGGCAAAAGAGGAAAATTTTCATCAGGTCATTGAATATGGGCATATAAATCAACAAGAGCATCCCTCTTCTTCATCCATGGTAACATCAATTGGTGGTAACACTTACGGTAAAATATACAGACTTGTCATCAATCTAGATGAGAAGAATAGTAACTTTCGTTTCTTTGAACAAGAAGAAAGAGCACGCCATATTCGGACAATTTTATTCTTCACAGGTGATGATTGTGATTATCCGTTTGGAGAACAATTGACCCGTTTCTCCAAAGAATCCAATTATCTTAGAGTTATAAATTTCGATGGAAATTCATGTGAAGATACAGAAGGAACAAAAGAGTTACCAAAAGAAATAGGAAACCTAATCCTTTTGAGGTACTTGGGTCTAAATGGGACTGCATTCACAAAGTTGCCATCATCAATAGGCAACCTTAGACACTTGCAAACCCTTGATTTACGAAGATGCTCCTATACGATGACTGTTCCAAATGTGTTATGGAAGATGGAAGGATTGGTACATCTTTACCTTCCTTTTTTCGGTCTGTTTTGTACAAAAGGCAAACTAAGAGTAGATGGTTTGAGGAATCTAGAGACGCTAGAAAACTTGGATCCAGATAAGGTTAATGTTAGAGATCTCTTCAAATTAACCAATCTCCGGAGATTGGAGAATGTATACGTACGGGGAAAGCTTGAGGACCTAACAATGGTCAATAACGACATCCTTAACGGCAACCATCGACTACAACACGCATCCATTTATATTGCAAATTGTGATTTGTGTTCAGAAGATGGATTAAGCAGCCTGAGACAACTGCTTGGGTGTGTTTGCCTTGTTCGATTGGATATACATGGGATTATAGGTAAGTTACCACAATACGAACACCAGTTATTATGCCCAAGCCTCACCTCTTTATTCCTGCGTAAATCTCGACTCAAGGAAGACCCAATGGCAACACTGGAGAAGCTGCCTAACTTAAGGATTCTACGGTTAGATGATAATGCCTTTGTAGGAAAGGAAATGGTTTGCTCTGCTCATGGTTTTCCTCATCTCAAGAGTCTATCACTTTGGAAATTAGAAATTGAGGAATGGAGGGTGGATGACGGAGCCATGCCTAAACTTTCTTCTCTAGTGATTGAATCCTGCAAGAAATTGAAGATGCTTCCGAATGGATTGAGATTCATCCCTACCCTCCAGGAATTGCATATTTACCGTATGCCTGAAGCATTCAATGACAGGCTTCGAGTGGTCGATGGCCAAGAAGGAGAGGATTTTCACAAAATTAGCCACATCCCTTCCATTCGTTTTGGTGAACAAATCCATTTGGTAGATGAATGAATCCAAAAGGGGACAGTAAGAATTCTAATATACCACATTTTTTATATTATCTTTCATATTAAAATAAACTGACAAAAACAAGAAAATAGAAGAATTTTAGAAAAGTAATCAATAAATTTTATTTTACTTTTGAAATTACTCATGGGTCGTATCAAGTTTTAATATAAATAACTAAGTCTTATTTATAATAAAAGGTTCCACAAGATTCATTACTCTATAATGGCGTCTTATTTCAATTTTACTCTTCTTATTTAATATGAACAATAATTTTATAAATAAATTTAACTTAATTAAAATTTAAAATTTTAATTGTAAAAATTATTAATCTTATAGTTATAATTTTGTTCATTAAAAATCATTTAATTTGAACAATTAAAAATAATTTAATTATAAAATTTCTAATAAATTAAAATTATTTATGAAATTCTTTGTTCATAATTTGATATAACTCAATAATAATTTTCAAAATAAAATAGCACTTTTTGATAATTTTTTCATTGTGAGTTATGATTTTTTTTAATACAATATCATAATTTTTACAATTAAAAATATTATTTTACTTAGATTAAAAATATTTTCATATTAAATTAGGAATAAAATTGAGATAACATCCACCATGATGGAGCAATAGATATTTTGAAAATATGTTATAAAATATAAGATTTAATTGTACATATTGAAGACTTGATAGTAATCTTAAAAACAAAATAGGACTTATTGGTTATTTTTCCTAGAATTTTTCAGAAACAGAGGAGAGTGAAGATCAGTAGTTCTTCCACCCATCTCTCTCCCTAGTTGTCTCATTTTTTCCCTTTTCTACATGTGCCAATAACTTTTAATCTTAAAAAATATTTACATGCAACTGTTCTTCTGTTGGGAGTAGACTTGTTTCATATATATTTGAAAATTTATACCTACATCTCATTTATTTTCAGTTGCTTATTGTTCCCAAGTCCTATACTAGAATTCATAATATAATTGTATCTACACTACACGATATTTTTGTTGGTATTTTTCTGTCTAAATTTTTAGTCTCTAGAATTACTCTCAAGACATCTATTTATCTCTCTCTTACTCTTAATATATATTTCTCACCATGAAATGCTATATAGATGAAGTTATCAACTGATTAACATGGGATTTAACTTTTAAATCTACATCTTATCTTTTCCTTTAATAGAGCTCTGGAATTAGTTATACAATAAATTAGGAAGAACAAATTTATTTTTACACAGCAGTTATCCTTTGTGGATTGTTGCAGACCAACCATCAAAATCATGAAAGCGGGTAATTGCTCTTAAAAAAATTAAGAAAAATTTTCTCTTAAAAATAAAAGAAAAACAGATACTGAACGATATTTAGAATTGGAGAGGAAACTTGTACGTATTGAGGGGTACTAATAAGCACTAAAAAGATAATCAGCTTGTTTGGTTTCGTTTTTCTGAAAATAGTTTTCAGAAAATTCTACTTTCTTATTTTTCGTATTTTTTTTTTGTTTTTAATGCATTTTTTAATATTTTAAGCAATTTTTTTAATTTTTAGATATACTTAACATAAATATACCTAAAAAGTAAAAAAATTGTGAAAAAAACCTTTTAAAAATTCACTAAATACCAAAAATACAAAAAAAAAAATACGAGAATTCTATACATTTTTTTGTATTTTTATGTATTTATTAATTTTTTAAAATATTTTTTTACAAATTTTTTACTTTTTAGATACATCTAAGTAAGGTGCATCCAAAAAACTTAAAAAAATGTTTAAAATTTTAAAAATATTCACTAAAAACAAAAAAACATGAAAAACCAAAAACTCAGTTTTCAAAAACTTAATCTAGAAAACTCAAACCAAACACACTGAATGTCATCATGTTCTTATTGATCATTGCTAATGTCATATTCCTATTCGTTACTAATTTCATGTTCCTATTCATTCATACTGTCATGTTTCAAATTCACATGCTTATACTATATTCATCATGAAGGTGAAGAATTTTGGCATTTTTGTTAGAGAGGCTCTTGTCTCTGTTGAAGCTGAAGGGTTAAGGTAATAATTGTTGAAATTGAAGCTCAGCAAATTGTTCATTAGTTAAATTTTATGTATAGAACTGGTGCTAATATAGAGGATATGCTAGCTGATTGTCATATATTTGCTCTGTATTTTCTCAACTCTTGTTTTGTTCATACTAGAGGATCTTGTAAAATAGATGGCCCATGATCATGAAGTAGCCAGGTTTGCTCTATCTATGAATGTAATTTCTATGGTTGATATGGCATGTATCCAGACTGATCTTAGGCTGGTTTGACCTTCATCTAGTGTTTCAATAAAATTTTCTTTGGTTGACCAAAAAAAAAAAAAAAAAGAATGAGATCAGAGGATGCATTCTTTCTCGCAGCTGTTTATTATGATTTCAATCCTTTTTAAAACTTATGAGACCATTATGAAAAGTTTGACGAAAGTGTATGCAAATTACATAGCTAAAGCTAATCAAAATTGGAATCTGAACATTTTGCTTATTAATCTGGAGATATATGTAGATTAAAAGAAAAAAAAAATAAAAAAAAAAAGGAGCTTTTCATCTAATCTAGGATTATCAAAGGGACCCTTGAAAGTGCAATTCAATTTGAAGAAAATAAAATGGGAGAAGGAAGAACCAGCATGGTATAAACAAAATTCTTTGTTCAAACTATTTGCGTAGCTAATTACACTGTTTGCTGTAAATTGCCAACCATTCAAGGTTTTGTGATAATACATGATATGTCTACTGCATAACTTTCACAAAACCAATCATTAGTAGTAAATAATTTACTAACTAGTTACCTCTTTAAAGTATGTTCAACATTTATTCTAATCTGTAGATGAAGTTATCAACAGCTACATTGAAAGAAAATTATGTTGTTGAATTTCTAATTGTGGCATTTACATATTGATCACAGACCTACTTAACTTAACATGGGGTTTAACTTCTATCACCATCTTATCTTTTCCATTCACATGTTAGCTTTGGCATTAGTTAGGTAATAAATTAGGATGAAAATTTTGCTTATTACACGACAATTCCCACTGTGAATTGCTACATACCCATAAAAATTATGACAGCAGGTAATTTCTCTCAAAAATAAAAATAAAAATTAAGGACTTAAAAATAAAAGCTAAAATATATTGAACTAGAATTGGAATTGTAGAGAAACCTTGCCCCTTTCAACTAGCATTAAATAAGTACTTTCATGTTTTATTCATCATTAGTAATCTAATGTTCCTTTTTTTGATAGGTTGTAATGTAATGTTCCTATTCGTTAGTATTGTCATGTTTTAATTTTATAAGCTTATGTATGCTTATGTTCAAATCAATTCCAGGTGAATGGAATTGAAGGCAATGCTGTTTGGGAGGTTCTTGTCACTGCAGGTATAAATTCTATGCACAGGACTGGTGTTGACACAGAGGTGGTGGTAGATGATTGTCACATATTCACTTGATATTTTCTCAACTCTTATCTTGGTTTTAACTTCATCTAGTTTTTCAATAAAATTTTCTTTTGGTGACAAAAAAATGAATGATATCAGGGATTCATTATTTCCCGTTGCTTACATTGCTTTAGTTGGCTTCATACAATGCTTTTAATCCCTTTTTGAAACTTATGAAACCATTATGAAAAGTTTGAGAGAAGTTTACACACTGATTAGTTAGAGTTAACAAAAATTCAAATTCGGGCATTTCGCTTATTAATCTGCAGATGTACTTATGTTAGATAAAAAATAAGAAAAAAGACAGAACAAGGAAGAGAAGCTAAATTTCTAATCTAGGAATTATTGAATGAAGCCTTGAAAATGCAACTCTATTTGAAGAAACTACAATAAGATAGGAAGAAACCAGCCTCGGTTGTATAAAAATTCTTCATAAGACACCCATACCCAATTTAAACACTGGGATCTTTTAATTTTATATGATGGGTGAAGAAAAGACGCTCACCCTTGTTAGAATTGGAGAGGAAACTTGCCCTTATTGAGTGGTATTGAATAAGTACTAACACATTAGTATTGTCATGTTTTTATTCATTAGTAGTACTGTCATATTCCTATTCATTAGTAGTGTCATGTTTGAATTTTATATGTTCATGTTATGTCAAAATCAACTCCAGAAGAAAATTTGAAAAGCGAGATATGGTTTGATTGCTTAAATCAAAGTAATAGTTCAAAGAGTTTGTAATCAAGAATTCATTTCTTCTAGTTGCATATCAAATTTGTTAAATCAGTGCAGCTGTATACTATGATTTTAATCCTTTTTATTTATTTATTTATTTTTTAACTTAGGAGTTCATGTTCAAAATCCAGATTGGGGAATTTCATTTACCAAACAGCTAATTTGTTGCAGGATGATGATATCATCTTAGTGCTTCCTTCTATGCTGCTTCTTCAACCTTGATGGCAGAGGCAAAGAGCTTGTCTGGAAGCTCTTAGATGGTTCAAGCATATATCAATGGATATCTGTGTGGTGTTCACTTGTTGACACATATAGTTCTAATTAATTTGGTGAAGTTACTTTCGCTGGAGACTTATGTGGACTTTAATTTGTTTGGTTTATTGGAAGACATTAAAACTATATGTAATTTGTTTGCTTGTTTAAGTTTTTATTTTGTTGTTACTAAAGCTACTTGGTAGGCTGTTCATGCAGCTCATTTTCTACCTAATAAGTCTGCTTTCAATAAGATCAGTTAGTTTGTCACGTACTTGTTTAGTTTTATATATTTATGGGTAAAATTATATTTGTGGTCTCTATAATTTGCTTTTGGAATCAATTTGGTCCATGTAATTTCAACTCTATCAATTTTGCCTTTTAGTTTTCATATGGTGTCAGTTTAGTGCAATTGAACTCCTTAACAAATCTGACAGAAAGGGAGAGCATACAAATGGTCCATTCAAAAGGGAATAAGTTATTTCAAATTAGATATTAATCCCTTAATCACTTTAAAAATAGTGAATGTGCTATTTTGCCTATTGAATTTAGTCAAATTTCTATAGTGAATGTGCTATTTTGCCCATTGGATTTAGTCAACAATGACGCGAGGCATTGGATAGCAAAGGCTTTGTACACAAACTCTTTACCTTTTGATCGGGTTGTCAACCCCTTTGTTGCCTTAAATTCTGTTTTTTCTTCAGATGTATCCCATTTGCCTGTTTAATGATAGTTTGGGAGTTAAAACTGATGCAATATAAATTACTCAATGGTAAAATTGATGCAATTTAGAACTAGAAAAACTAAATTGACAGAAGAACTACATTTTTGGGACTACATGTGTCATTTGCCCTACAAACTTTTTTATTTTGAAAAAAAAAAAAGTAGCCTAAAAAGTGCAACTCAATTTGAAGAAATTACAATGAGAGAAGGACGAACCAACATGGGTTAAACAAATATGATGTTAGCACCTTGTGTCGGGTTTTTTTGTTTTGTTTTCTTTGTTTTTATTTCATTTTATTACCAAACATAAATATATATATATATATATTCATGAGAAGAAGTTTTGAGGTGGAGAAATGTTTGAAGAAAAAGACACAATTATTTTTATTTTTTCTTGACCCAAGCCTTTCCCTAAACAGTGTGTAAACACATAAAACCAAGAGTAATTAACACGAAAAGAGCAAGACCCCCAATAAATTTTGGATTGAGATTCATCTCTACCCTCCAAGAATTGGAGATTGCCTATATGCCTAAAGCATTCAATGACAGGCTTCGAGTGGTCGATGGCCAAGAAGGAGAGGAATAGTAAGAATTTTAATATACCGCAATTTTTGTATTTAATCTTTGATATTAAGATAAACTGACAAAGACAAGAAAATAGAAGAATTTTTCAGAAACAGAGTAGAGTGAAGATCGGTACTTCTTCCACCCATCTCTCTCCCTCTTTGTCTCTTTTTTTTTCCCTTTTCTACATATGCTCTACCTATGCCAATAACTTTTCCTCTCTTGAATATTCACATGCAAGTTGTTCTTCTGTTGGGAGTAGACTTGTTTCATATATATTTAAAAATTTATATCTACATCTCATTTATTTTCAGTTGCTTATTGCTCCCAAGTCCTATACTGGAGCTCACAATATATAATTGTATCTACACTACACAATATTTTTGTTGGTATTTTTCTGTCTAAATTTTTAGTCTCTAGCATTATTCTCAAGACATCTATTTATCTCTCTCTTATTCTTAATATTTATTTTTCACCATGGGGTGCTATATAGATGAAGTTATCAACTGCTAGAATGAAAGGGGGAAAACAAATTGTGTTGGTGAATTTCTTATTATGGTATTTACATACTGGTCACAGCCTGCTTTATTAACATGGGATTTAACTTTTAAATCTACATCTTATCTTTTCCTTTTACATATCTCCAAAATTAGTTATGTAATAAATTAGGAAGGAAAAAAATTATTTTTAGACACAAGTTATCCTCTGTGGATTGTTGCAGACCCATCAAAATCATGAAAACAGGTAATTGCTCTTAAAAAAATTATGTCAGTGAATTTCTGATTGTGGTATTTACATATTGATTACAGCCTACTTAACTTAACTTAATGTGGGGTTTAGGTTTAGCTTGTATCTCCATCTTATCTTTTCCTTTCACATCTTAGCTCTGGTATTAGTTAGCTAATAAATTAGGATGTAATTTTTTTATTACTACACGACAATTACCCACACCATGAATAACCCATCAAAATCATGATAGTAGGTAATTTCTCTTTAAAAAAACTGAAGGACATAGAAATAAAAGCTAAAATTTATTGAACTAGAATTAGAATTGGAGAGAAACCTTGCCCCTTTCAACTGGCATTAAATAAGTACTAACACTAAGACAATAGTACTGTTATATTTTTATTTATCATTAGTAGTGTAATGTTCCTATTCATTAGTATTGTCATGTTTCAATTTTATATGCTTATGTATGCTTATGTTCAAATCAATTCCAGCTGAATGGAATTGAAGGCAATGCTGTTTGGGAGGTTCTTGTCACTGCAGGGTATGAATTCTATGCACAGGACTGGTGTTGACACAAAGGTTGTGGTAGATGATTGCCATATATTTACTTGGTATTTTCTCAACTCTTGTTGTGTTTATACTAGAAGATCTTGCACCAGGCAGCTCTTGGTTATAATTCGTATAGTTTTTCAATAAAATTTTCTTTTGGTGACAAAAAAAAGAAAAGAAAAAGGGATGAAATCAATGATTCAGTATTTGTCAATACTTATTGCATTGCTTTAATCAGCTTCATACAATGCTTTTAATCCCTTTTTGAAACTTATGAAATCATTATGAAGAGTTTGAGAGAAGTGAACTCAATTGATTGGTTAGAGCTAATAATAATTCAAATCCGGGCATTTTTCTTATCAATCTGCATATGTTAGATAAAAGAGGAGAGAAAAAAAGCAGAACAAGGAATTATAGAATGGAGCCTAGAAAGCGCAAATCTATTTGAAGAAACTACAATAAGAAAAGAAAGAAACTAGCCTAGGTTATATAAAAATTATTTGTCCATGGACTTATGCTGATAATGAAAGAGGATGAAATCAGGAATTCATTCTTTCTTGTTGCATATCAAATTGGTTTAACCAATGCAGCTGTACACTATTATTATTTTAATACTTTTTTACGTTTTCTTTTTGAAACTTAGTAATTGATAATGAAAAGTTTGATGGAAGTGTACTCAAATAAATATGATTAGGCTTAATCAAAATCTTAATCGGGGAATTCACTTACCAACCTGCTAATTTGTTGCAGGATGGATGACAGTGTCTTAGTGCCCTGTAATGAATTAAGTTGTTCATCCCTCTATGCTCCTCAGCTGTGATGGTTCAAGCATATTGGAGATATTTGGGGCGCACATGTTGACATATAGCTCTACTTTGTCTGGTTTAGTGCAAGACATTAAATTTGTATGTAATTCAATTGCTTGTTTGGTTTTCACTTTTGTGTTACTAAAGCTACTAAGTAGGCTGTTCATGTACCTCATGTTCTAGCTAAGAGCATCAACATCAAACTCGGTATGTCCTTTTGTTAGCTATTTGTGATGATCAAACTCACAAATGGCATAACTTGCATATGGTACACATCATTTAGTATTTCCCAACCAAAACAAATAAAAAAATTATCTAGAAAAATAATTTGTAGTCCAAATTTAATTCTTATAGTGGAGCCCACATTTAGAATGTACCTATACCTCCACATTATTTTTGTTCATATTTTTTCATGCCTGTATTTTTGGTTCCTAGTAGTACTTTGGGAACATCTATTTATCTCTCTTTTGCTAATTAAATTTATTTCTCACCATGGAGTGCTATATAAATGAAGTTATCAATGGCTACATTGAAAGGAAAAAAAATTAGGTTGGTGAATTTCTCATTCTGTCATTTACATATTGATCACAAACCTACTTTATTTAACTTTTAAATTACATCTTATCCTTTCCTTTTACATAGCTCTGGAATTAGTTATGTAATAAATTAGGAAGAAATTTTTTATTTTTACACAGCAATTACCCTCTGTGAATTGTTGCAGGCCCATCAAAATCATGAAAGTTGGTAATTACTCTTAAAAAAAATTAAGAAAATTTTTCTCTTAGAAAATAAAACAAAAGAGATAGTGATCTACAATTAGAATTTTTATTGATCATTACAAATGTCATGTTCATATTCATTAGTACTGTCACGTTTCAATTTGATGTGCTTATGCTATGTTCAAATCAGCTCCAGAAGACCATGAAGATGAAGAAGAAGATGAAGATGATAATTGAAGGCATTGTTGTTATCGAGGCTCTTGTCTCCGTTGAAGCTGAAGGGTTCAGGTAATTATTCTTGAAAGTGAAGCTCAACAAGTTGTTTTATGAGTTAAATTTTATGCATAGAACTGGTGTTGCAACAGAGGTTATGCTAGCTGATTGTCATATTTGCTCTATCTTTTTGTAACTCTTCTTTTGCTTATCTAGGATCTTGTAACTGGTGGCTCATGATCATCAAGCTGAAGGGTTCAGGTAATTATTCAGGTTTGACCTTTATCTAGTTTTTCAATAAAAATTTCTTCAGTAGAAAAAAAAAAAATAAATAAATAAAAATGAATGAATGAAATCTGGGAATCCAAAAGTTTGAAAAGTCTGACAAAAGTGTATGCAAATGACATGGTTAGAGCTAATAAAAAGTGAAATCCAAACATTTTTCTTGTCAATCTGGAGAGGAAACGTGGACTTATTGAGTGGTATTGAATAAGTACTAACACATTAGCATTGCCATGATTTTATTGATTAGTACTGTCATATTTTTTATTCATCAGTAGTGTCATGTTTCAATTGTATACATTTGTGTTATGCTCAAATCAATTCAAGAAGAAAAATTGAAAAGCAAGATATGATTTGATAGCTTAAATTTAAGTAATAGTTCAAAGAGGATGAAATTTGGAATTCATTCTTTCTCATTGAATATCAATTGGTTTAATCAATGCAGTTCTAGCTGCATACCATGATTTAATCCTTTTTTTTTTAAAATTTTTTCTTACCCAAATGAATATGATTAGGCCTAATCAAAATCCAAATCTGGGAATTTCATTTACCAATCTGCTAATTTGTTTCAGGATGATGAGAAGGGCTTAGTGCCCTGCAATGAATTAAGCTGATTGTTCCTCTTATTTTGTTGGTTCTAATCCTCTTTGTGGTTTATCGGGAAGGTCTGTCAAAGTTGCTATAAACAAGGCTAAGAAGCAGTGCAGATTCAGCCTGGGTAGTGCATCCTTCTATGCTTCTTCAACCTTGATGTCCAGCTACTTCGGAGGGATGTGTATATGGTCTGTAATTTGTTTGGTTTATTGGATTTGGAAGACATTAATTCTAGATGTGATTTTTGATGGGAATAGCGATGACCACACCATAATACGGTGTGACTCTCTGCATCCGATTATTTCCCATGGCTTGGTGATTGATCCTTCGTGCAAGGAGGATGTAAATCTGGAAGGTTTGGTTTGAATTTAAAATGAAGAGACACAATTGTATGAAGCATAGTGACTATTGGGTTTGGAGACTCAATATCAATGGTTGTAACCATTGATAAAGAGATGTAGCCTATAAATAGATGGCTGGAACAATGGAACTACACACCTGGAATTTCTAATTATTCTCTCTTTGTTTTCACTTCCGGATTGTATATTCTTCTTGCGTGATAAACGCCCTCACGGAATTATTGATCTTCGCCATTGATTGTTTTTCCTTAAATTTTTGCTTGTTAAGTTTTCACTTTGCTGTTACTAAAGCTACTTGGTGGGCTGTTTATACAGCTCATGTTCTAGCTAAGTCTGCTTTCAATAAGTTCTGTAATGTTCTTGTTCAGTTTTATATATTTATATATGAACTCTCTTTTTTTCCCTTTTCTTTTTGAAGAAAAAGAAGTACCCTTGAAAGTGCAACTCATTTTGAAAAAAAAAAAACGACAATGAGAATAGGAAGAACCAGGATGGGTAATAAAAAGGAAATTCTTTGTCAATGGATATTGCATAAGAAAATATGCAATTCAAACTATCTATATCAGAACATAGCAAAACTCATGATTGTTGTGGGGATATATTTCTGGGACTCAACACGTGGCAAGGGGATGCCGACGTGTCACCCGGGGTGCTATGTGTAACAGTAAGATTCTTGCCAAGGAACTCTACTATTTTCCGAGGTAAACTCAGGAGACATCTCAATCTGGGCTAAAGGCCTCGAACCTCGGCTTAGCATACAAAGGCCGAACTACCCGCAGAAGAGTAAGCCGAGGTTTATATTATTAAATATTATCTTGGTTAGGTGGATGTCCAGCCTAGTGGAGAAAACCGTGAGGCCATCATTTCACCAACAAGCTGGCCTTGAGGCCATGCGAAATAGCCACGAGGCCATAGGCGGCCATGTGCAGAAAGAATGTGCTTTTACCTGAAAAGCTGCCAAAAGTGCTTTGGTGGGCTGGCAAGGCAGCTCAAAAGCTGTGAGCTTCCCCATCTCTATTCCGATGTATATATAGAGATGGAGGACGAGATATAGAGGGGGGATGAAGAGGGAATTCATTCTGAAGAGAGCATATACAACTACGAGCCAATTGTAACATTTACAATTATATACTCAGAAAGTGAGAGTTACTGAGAGCAAAACTGTAATTCTTGTTATTACTCATAGTGAAACACCTCGGCGCACCCGTGGACGTAGGCAATTATTGCCGAACCACGTAAATCCTTCTTGTCTTTGTGTTATTGCTTGTTCCATCTATTCTGCCTGTGCTACTACTGCTGACTCACTAAGATAGGCAGTGTGGCCGAGAAAAATAACCCACACAATTTGGCGCCGTCTGTGGGAAAGATAGACGAATAGATGGCTAGCAACGCACAGAACGAGAGGATCGGGGATGACATTCCAGCTGAAAATGACACGCCTATTGACCTGGATGCCGAAGGAGGCAACCACAACGACCAAACCCGTGGCCAGGGGCACGGGGGCAAAAACGTCGTCCAGGAGGACGACACTTCGAAGAAGACGGATCAGGATAGCTATTACAAGGAGGATAACCTCCAGGTATGGAAGGATAGATGCAGACGAAGGGATGAGGAAGTCAAGGACCTCGCAACCAAGTTGGCCGACCTGCAGTCGGTAGTCAACTTCATGATGCAAACCAAGGTCATGCAGCCACCATACCCACTGCAGGATACGCCAATCCCAGCAGTTAAAGCTCGGAATGAAGGAAGGACAACGACACCCGACGCATCACAACGCTCCAGGAGCAAGGGGCACCCTCACCCGCCCTCCGAGGACGTCGGCAAGTCCCAGAGGACACATAATGAAAAGGATGGGGAACCAAGAGAACATCGGCAAGTACAAAAGCAGGCTCTCTGCTTTGACACAACCCGTGGAGAAAGATCTAAACGGGCGCACCACGACGCCGAGAGCAGTGTGCCGAAGGGGCTCAAATCAAAAGATAGCCGAGCTCCAGGGAGAAGCAAAGAAGACTTGAGAAACTATCTCAAGAGAAGGGAACAGAACGCCGAAGCCGAGGTAACCTCACTCGTCAAGCCGAGGACACCATTCTCGGTAGAACTGGACAAGTTTGTAGCTCCAAAAAGATTCAGCATGCCGAGGTTCCAAATCTATGATGGTAAGTCAGACCCTAACTTCCATGTAGGATTATTCCTGAACTCAATGGCGTTATATAGTGGAAATGAGCCTTTGCTCTGCAAAGTATTCCCTTCGTCCTTTGGGGAAATTGCATCGGATTGGTTCCACAAACTACCAAAGGGAAGTGTAAAGACTTGGGAAGGCCTGGCCGAGATGTTTGTGGCCAGGTTCGTGACAAACAAGCTACAGCCATTACGGGTGGACGCATTAATGGCTTTAAAAATCAGCAAGGATGAAGGGCTAAGGGCCTATGCAAAGAGATACTACGAGGTGTTCAACCGAATACCCGAATGCAACCAGGAGGTAGCAGTTGTATCCTTCAAGAACGGCCTGAAGGAAGACTGTTCACTACGGAAATCTTTGGCAAAGACATTGCCAAAGAACATGGAAGAACTCATGGCAAGGATTGAAAAATATGCTAGAGCCGAGGAGGATACATCGGCATCAAAACAGGTCAAACATGAGCAACGGAGTGACTCGCCAAAGCGAAGCCGAGGTAACAACGGCTTCAGCAAGACGGAGATAGAGCTGAGGGCTAAACAAGCAGTAACAACCGTGTTCCGAATTCCAATTCACAAGATGCTAGGAAGAATAAGGGGCCAGCCCTATTTCAGAACACCGGCAAGGCAACCTGGGGAGTTTATGGGGAGAAACTCGGACAGACATTGCTCATACCACAATGAAAATGGACATACAACACAGGGTTGCAGAGCCCTGAAAGCCCACTTGGAAGATCTGGTGAGACAAGGCCACTTGAGAGACCTTGTTGATGAGACCAGAACAAGGGAAGAACAGGCAAGATTGCCACAGGCGGAAGCAGCCCCGCCACCACCACAACCCCGAGCAGACAGACCTCGGGTTGTAAATGTTATTCACTCCAAGGTGAATGAGAACGAAATTCGGGGAGAAACCCAAAGAGCGAAGCACTTGCAGCACGTGAACCAGGTCGGACTGAAAAGACCTCGGCCAGAAGACTGCCAACTTCAGATGTTAACCTTCACTGAAGCCGACCTAGAGATGGTCCAGCACCCACATAATGATGCCTTGGTAGTATCCCTCCAGGTTGGGGAGTGCCAAGTAAAACGCATCCTGATTGATCCAGGAAGTTCTTGTGACATCATGTACGTTAGATGTTACAAGGAGCTCGGCCTTCACCCCGACGACCTGGAGCAGTCAACTGGTCCGATGGTCGGCTTCAATGGAACACCGACGTGGCCACTGGGTGCAACAAGCTTAGAAGTACAAGCAGGCACCAAGAAGATCACAACCGAGTTCATTGTGATTGATACACCCTCACCATACAACATCATCATGGGCAGGCCGTGGTTGCATGCAATGGGGGCAGTACCTTCAACATTGCACCAAGTTCTGCGGTTCCCAACGGAGCACGGGATAGAAGAGATCCGAGGAGATCAACTGCAGGCGAAGAATTGCTCCATGGCAGCAATGAAAGCTACCTGCAATGTTCGAGAACCTGCAACGGCCGAGATTGAAGATGAGGACATGGAAGTCCTGGAAGATGTCGGCAAGGAGCCAGCCGAGAAGAGCGAGGAATCACTAAAGAAAATTCTCGTCCAGGAGGGCGATGAGGAAAGATTTTTTCTTCTCGGTTCAGGCTTAGCCGAGGAAGAAGAAAGAGAACTGGAGGCCTTTTTGAGAACAAACATAGAAGTGTTCGCTTGGACACCTTATGAAATGCCTGGCATTGAACCCGAGGTCACATGCCACAAACTAAACGTCCACATATCGGCTAAACCTGTGATCCAGCGGGCAAGAAGACCGACATTGGTGCATGTCGAAGCTGTGGAGGAAGAAGTTGACAAACTTCTAGAAGCCGGGGCCATCAGAGAGGTCAATTACCCAACATGGTTGTCCAACACCGTGGTGGTAAAGAAGAAGAACGGAAAATGGAGGGTTTGTGTCGATTTTACAAGCCTAAATAAAGCATGTCCCAAAGATAGCTTCCCTCTGCCAAAAATTGACCAGCTGGTAGATGCTACATCGGGACATGGAAGGATGAGCTTCCTGGACGCTTACCGAGGTTATCACCAGATAGCCATGTACCCTCCAGATGAGGAAAAGACAGCTTTCATCACCCCGAAGGGCCTATACTGTTACAGGGTGATGCCTTTTGGATTAAAGAATGCAGGAGCAACTTACCAAAGGTTGGTGACCAAAATGTTCAAACAACAGATAGGCCGAACAGTGGAAGTCTACATCGACGACATGGTCGTGAAGACCAAGGAGTCAGAAAATCATCTCGCCGACCTGGCCGAGGTATTCAATATACTGAAAACATATCGGCTCCGACTCAACGCATCAAAATGCGCGTTTGGTGTTGGATCTGGTAAATTTTTAGGGTACTTGGTAACCAGAAGGGGAATAGAGGCCAGCCCAGATCAGATCAAGGCTATCTTGGATCTTCAGAGTCCAACCTCGGCCAAACAGGTTCAAATGCTCACTGGCAGAGCAGCAGCCCTAAACAGGTTCATAAGCCGAAGTTCGGACAAGTGTAAACCCTTCTTCAACCTGGTAAAGAAGACTGCAGACTTCCTGTGGACCGAAGAATGTGAAGCCGCATTGGCCGATCTGAAAAAGTACATGATCACGGCTCCAGTCCTCTCGACACCAGAGCCCGGGGAAGAATTGTTTCTGTACTTAGCCGTGTCAGAGCATGCGGTAAGTGCAGTACTTATCCGAGAAGAGCAGGGAGAACAAAAAGCTGTCTACTATGTGAGTAAGACCTTGGCCAGCGCTGAAACAAGGTACTTGCCACTGGAGAAGTTAATGTTGGCCTTAGTCATGGCCTCAAAAAAGTTGAACCACTACTTCCAAGCACACAAGATAGTGATACTAACAGAACACCCATTGAAGTCCTTATTGCAACAAGGAGACTTAACAGGAAGAATTGCAAGATGGGCAGTGGCCTTGGGCCAGTATGACCTGGAATTCAGGCCAAGGACAGCAATCAAGGGACAAGTTCTGGCCGACTTTGTGGCAGAATTCACGCCGGAGTCCATTGAACATCGGCCTCCCTTGAGCCGAGATGAACCAGGTCCCAGCAAGCAAGAAGCATCCCGGCAAACAGCAGAAGACCAAAGAAAGGAAAAGCTCAGACCGTGCAGCATATACATCGGCGACTCATTCAGACTCTTTGTGGACGGAAGTTCAAACCGACGAGGAGCGGGGGCAGGAGTACTGCTGATATCCCCAGATGGAGAGTTTATAGAGCAGTCCATCCGTTTGGGGTTCAAGGCCTCAAACAATGAAGCTGAATACGAAGCATTGATTGCCGGACTAAAACTTGCAGCAGCAGCAGAAGCCGACGAGGTAATAGTTTTTTGCGATTCACAATTAATTGTTAACCAATCAACAGGAGAATTTGCAGCCAGGGACGAGAGGATGTCGGCATATGCAAAGGAAGTAATCAGGTTAGCCGAGCTATTTCAGAACTGCCGACTTCTTCAAGTTAGCCGAGATGATAACAGCCACGCCGATGCGTTGGCCAACCTGGCGAGTTCAATGCAGACTGGAAAGCCAAGAACAATCATGATCGACTACATGTCGGGTCCGAGCATAGAACCACGGAGCGCAAAGCAGGAAGCAATGTGCGTGGACATGGGGCCGAGCTGGATGGATGCAATTGTTGCATTCCTTAAAGAAGGAAAACTGCCAGAAGATCGCAAGGAGGCACACAAAGTCAGACTGAAGTCGGCAAGATTCAGCTTGACCTCGGACGGACATCTCTACCGAAGGTCCTTCACTGGACCCCTTTTAAGGTGCGTACACCCTTTTCAAGTTGAAGATTTTTTATATGAAATTCATGAAGGGATTTGTGGAAGCCACACTGGGGGCAGATCATTAGCCCATAGGGCCATTACCCAAGGGTATTGGTGGCCATATATGCAAAAAGATGCCGAAGCATATGTGAAGAAGTGTGAACAATGTCAGAGGTTTGCACCTTTGATTCATCAGCCTGCAGCCGACCTGAATCCAGTATCCAGCCCTTGGCCGTTTGCCCAATGGGGCATGGATCTGGTCGGCCAACTTCCCCAAGCAACAGGCCAGAGAAAATACTTGTTGGTGGCGACAGATTACTTTACAAAGTGGATAGAGGCAGAACCACTTGCTAAAATCCGAGATGTGGATGTCAAGAATTTCATATGGAAGAACATCATCACGAGATTTGGCATCCCCAGAGCCATTGTAGCCGACAACGGAACACAGTTCGACAGCAAGCTCATCAAAAACTTCTGTGCAAAATTCAAGATCAAGAACTACTTCTCAACACCGAGTTTCCCTCAAAGTAATGGGCAGGCAGAAGCTTCTAACAAAGTAATTCTGGATGGAATCAAGAAGAGGTTGCAAGCAGCAAAAGGGAAGTGGGTAGATGAATTACCCAATGTGCTTTGGGCATATCGGACTACGCCGAGAAGATCAACTGGGGAATCTCCTTTTGCCATGGCCTATGGCACAGAAGCAGTCATCCCACTGGAGGTCGGCATCCCAGGGATCCGAACCCAGGGAGTTGAAAATGGGACTAATGACATACTCTTAGCCCGAGATCTGGATCTTTTAGAAGAACGAAGAGAGAAGGCTGCAATTCAGCTTGCAGTGTACCAGCAACAACTTGCCAGAGCATACAACAAGAAGGTCAACCCAAGAGATTTTCAGGTCGGCGACCTGGTCTTGAGGAAAGTGGTCGGCAACAAGAAAGATCCCAGGGAGGGCAAGCTTGGCCCAAACTGGGAAGGGCCTTACAGGATTACCTCGGTGCTAGGTAATGGAGCATATCGGCTTGAGGATAATGATGGCAAAGCATTGCCGAGACCCTGGAACACTTGCAATTTGAAGTTTTTCTACCATTGAAATGATTATTACTCCGGGCCGATGTCATATGATTGATGCTTGAAGACTTGAAAAATGAGAACCCAAGTGGAACTCAGGTTCACATTGGGGGCAGAGAAGATGCAAGGGAGCCGAGAAGAATTTTAGCCTACCACTTGTTGAAATTTGTAGCAATTTACAAGTTGGTCTGGCCGGTACAATTTTAGCCTACCACTTGTTGAAATTTGTAGCAATTTACAAGTTGGTCTGGCCGGTACAATTTTAGCCCACCACTTGTTGAAATTTGTAGCAATTTACAAGTTGGTCTGGCCGGTACAATTTTAGCCTACCACTTGTTGAAATTTGTAGCAATTTACAAGTTGGTCTGGCCGGTACATTTTAGCCTACCACTTGTTGAAATTTGTAGCAATTTACAAGTTGGTCTGGCCGGTACAAAGCTTTGCTTCACTTGTTGAAATTTGTAGCAATTTACAAGTTGAAGTTGAGCCGAGAAGATTCCTTGACTTCACTTGTTGAAATTTGTAGCAATTTACAAGTTGGGGTTAAGCCGAGAAGATTCCTTGACTCCACTTGTTGAAATTTGTAGCAATTTACAAGTTGGGGTTAAGCCGAGAAGATTCCTTGGCTTCACTTGTTGAAATTTGTTGCAATTTACAAGTTGGAGTCAAGCCGATATATTGTCATCTGTGGAAATTCGCGCCAAGTACAGCCGATATCAATTTACAGGTTCATGTATATTATTTAATTCTTGTTGAAATTTATGTCGACTTACAAGCATATCATTGTTTATAACTTGAGTAAAGTTTATTGGTCGTATTAATTCTTGTTGAAATCCGACATGAGATCATATGTTTACAAGTTGATCAGGCCAATTTCAAAGCTTAGCTTCGCTTGTTGAAATTTGTTGCAATTTACAAGTTGAAGTTTAGCCGAGATGCTTCCTTGACTTCACTTGTTGAAATTTGTAGCAATTTACAAGTTGGAGTCAAGCCGAGATATTTGTTTCTCTTCGCTTGTTGAAATCTGTTGCGATTTATAAGTTGAAGGAAAGCCGATGTTATCGCCTATAATTTGAAACTATATATGATCATTTGTCGAAATTTGCAACAATTTACAAGTTGAGATTATTGTTTAAACCTTGTTGAAATTTGTAGCAATTTACAAGTGGATTACTATTTAAACACTTGATTATAATTTGAGAAAAGTTTGCGTGTTGAGATTTGCAGCAATTTACAGGTTACAGTTAGGCCGACGTATTACCATCTGTTGAAATTTACAGGTTGAGGTAACAGTTGAGATTACTGTTTAGCACTTGACAAAACTTGGTTAACCGTTGTTGAAATTTGTAGCAATTTACACGTTGGGCAGACTGAGGTTGTTGTTTGAACACTCATTGGAACCTGAGAAAAGCTAACATTGAATATTATACGTTTTATGAAAGATTGCAGGACGGTTTTCTGCCGAAGTAAAATTTTGCAGGTGTTATACCCGAGGTATGTTACCCCGAGAAGATTACACAGAGAAGGAGGAGTATGAAAATTATGCAAAATATTCTAAGTATAAAGCTACACAGAAGCAGTAAAGAGAAATTAAAGACTGAAGCATTCAGATCAAACAGTTATACATAAAGAAGGCACTATTACCAAGCAAGGGTCAATTGTTCTTAAAGCAAAAAAGGCACATCGGCCATAAAGATTACAGTGTTTACAAAACATCAACAAGAAGAAAACAAAGTACAAAAGGAATCAGGGCTGTCCTTCAACTTGAACAGATGGTTGGGTTGGAACCTCGGAGGACTCTGGAAGAACCTCTTTGGTAACTTGTTGTTCCACAACCTCTGCGTTTTCTTCTGTCGCAACCTCAGCTTGTTTATCTGCTGCAACCTCGGCCTCCTTGTCTGCCGCAACCTCAGCATCAATCTCAGCAAGGGTTTCATCAACACTTCTCTCTGCCAAAAGAAGGTCAGAGGATAGCGTGCCGATGTCTGCCTTTTTGGGAGCAGCTTCAACGTCCTCATCTCCAGTCAAGTCCAAGACTTCTTCACCCTTGGAAGGAGACCTGGCCTTCCTTACCAGGGCTTCATCTTCTTCTTCATCTTCGTCTTCAGCCTCGGCTTCAGAATCATCTTCTTCAGCTTGGCTTGGAGGTGGAGGAAGAGGACAAGGAAGACGCATAGCCTTGGTCTTGCGCCATGGCGAGTCGGCTGGAAGATCAAGCTTTTTGGCCAAAGCATTCCAACCTAGGACGAATCCTTTGTTGCATGCTTGCTTGACCTGAAGCTTATAATCTTCAGCAACGTCGGCCATGCCTTGGTCGTAGGCAGCAGTGACTTCGGCTTTCTTTGTGGCCAGAGCATCTCTAAGCTCTTTCTCGGCTTCAGCCTTCTTAGCCTCGGCTTCCTTTTTCTCGACCTCGGCAACTTTTCTTACGTTTACAGCGGCCTCAGCTTTTTGAAAAGCAAGTGATTGGGCCTTTGTAGCTTCCGCAGCCTGATCTTCCAGCTTTTTCATTTTTAGTTCGTTGGCCCTGTTTTGTTTATGGAGAAGAGCGAACTCCTTCTCCATGTCTCCTAACTTCTTCGATAACTCAAAAGCCTGCATGGAGAAGGTATGGGCGTGTTGGATGGCCTGGGAGAATGCAAGGCAAAGGTTATTATAAACATTTCCAAATTTTACAAGTATGAAAGGCAAATTGTCAAATTCAAAGACTTACTTGGACCGAATGCTGCATCATGAGAGTGTAATTCTCATAGCCGCTCTTCTTCTCATTCTTCGCCATATCACCGTCCAGAAGGACAGCAGTGCTAAGTGCCACGCCAATTTCGGGATCGGCTGCACTTTCATTAGTGTACACCGGCCTGTCTTCAAGAGTAACTTTGGGTTCCCAGGGAACTTTGGCAACCCTGGACCCCGAGGTTGAGGTTGATGATTTTTGTTTCTTTGCCGCAGCAGACCTTGGTGGTTGGGCTTCAGCAGGTCTCTTTGAAGGCGCCGAAGTCGTATTCTTGGCCAGTTGAGAAATTGGCACTGCATCTTCAACGTCGGCATCGGTTTCAGTAGCCTTGGCCTTGGGTTGGGCCTTCTTGACTCTCTTGGGCTTCGGCTGAGGAGTTGTTTGGGCAGGATCTTCTTCCATGTCATCTGGAAGGTCGGCCAGGAGATTCAGCACCTTTTTCTGTGGTTTTTCCATCTGGGCTGCCTTAACCAATCTTCGTCGGCGCTTCTTTTGGACTGGAACTAAATTTGGTGCCGAAGTTGATGGCTGGTCGGCTGGTGCAGAAGCGGAAGCAACTTGTTCTGTGGAGGCAGTTGGCGGAGAGGCTTTCTTCTTCCTCTGCCTTGGAACGTCGGCCAATTTTGAGGTGTGTGTGGGGATGAAGTTCAGCAACAAGGGAGCTTTTCGTTGCTGAAGTGGAAGGTCTAAGAGCTTTTTCAGGTCGGGCCTGAGGAAGTAGGATTGGCGGAAGTTCTTTGGAAGCTGGCGAACGTCTGCAAAAGGAAACACAACATTAGAAACAGATAAAATTTTGTGAAAAAATTGAAGAAAACAACAACTAAGCAGTAATGATGGGCTCTTACCCTTGCCCTCCTTTATTGTTCGTGGGAGGGGGAAAAGGTGGACTTCCTCATCTGGGCCGAACTCCCAATTGCCAGAAACAATGAGGTAGTCATCTCCAGCCCCTTTGTTGGAGTCTGGAAGGTCGGCAACTATCTTATAAGCTGTGGACCTCGGCTTAAGGTAGTAAACAAAACCCTTTTCCCCCAGGTCAAGGCCACACATGGTGTAGCAGTACTGGATATCAGAAAGGGTGATTCTAACACCCTCCCGCCGAGCTAAAGCTATTATGCCCATAAGGGTTCTAAAGGCATTAATAGAAAGTTGCATGGGGTTGAGGGTGTAGAAATGAAGAACTTCGCGGAAAAGGGGATCTAAGGGGAACCTAAGTCCACACTGGACGAAGGCTACAACAGGGAAGGGCATCTTATCACCATCAGGCATAATGGAGTCCTTTTTCCTCCTCGGCTAGTCTGAGGTGGACATCCTCAGGGATGGAAAATTCCTGCCTAAAGTTTTGAAGTTTGGTTGGGGTGTTCACTCTGTCTCTCCACACACCCATGGTCCTGATGAAATAAGTGTTTGGCTACAGAAACAGAGTATTGCTAAAAGGTTTTAAGAACCTCGGCTAAACCTAGGTGCGGATTGTTTCAATTTTTTCCTAAGGAAAGAAGGTTCTACAGCAAATCCCAAACCTAAATCTACGAATAAATGAGTATGAATGGCAGAAAATCTGAAAAACAGAAAAGCAAACAACGAAGTCTCAAAATCAGGAGAGGGTGGAAGACCAAGAACAAGAGGTGCAATAGTACGAGTGTTCATGTGCAAAATCAAGTGAACGATTCATAAAAAGGGCAAACAAGAACAGTAGATGCAAGGAATTTCAGAAAACAAGTAGAAACTGGAAAGGAGTGGAACGGAGGCTTACCAGAAATTGTGAGGCCGGGATAAGCTTCGCCGAGGTCAGGTAACGGAAACAGCAGCAGCAATAGTTTCACGGAAATGGTAGACGAAGGCAGTTGCAGGGCTTCGAGCAAGAGAAATGGCAGATTCGGAGGAGGAAGGAGCTTTGGAGAAGAAAGGGCTGAAGAGAGAGAGAGAAAACAAAAGGTTCGAATGCAAAAGTGAAAGAAGGAGAGAGAAACGAATTGTTTTGTTAAAAATTGAAAGGGCGGCAAAACTGCAATAATGACGCCTAGGGCAACGCAGGCGTCAGACGGCGCTGCAGTGAAAAGACGGCTCGTGGGCGCGTCAGCAACACGGGCCACTGAGAATGAAACGCGTCATCGGAACGGTTGAGAAGTGATGCATGACAGCTCATGCGCGAATGGGAATCGACTGGAGTTTAACGAAGCCATGTCGGCCTGAAGTAAATGATCTCGGCTAGAAGTTCTGAAGCCGAGGTACGAGAAAGAAGTTCAATGTAAGTTCCATCACCTCAGTTTGCCGAGGTAATAGAACTTAGGGGGCAGTTGTGGGGATATATTTCTGGGACTCAACACGTGGCAAGGGGATGCCGACGTGTCACCCGGGGTGCTATGTGTAACAGTAAGATTCTTGCCAAGGAACTCTACTATTTTCCGAGGTAAACTCAGGAGACATCTCAATCTGGGCTAAAGGCCTCGAACCTCGGCTTAGCATACAAAGGCCGAACTACCCGCAGAAGAGTAAGCCGAGGTTTATATTATTAAATATTATCTTGGTTAGGTGGATGTCCAGCCTAGTGGAGAAAACCGTGAGGCCATCATTTCACCAACAAGCTGGCCTTGAGGCCATGCGAAATAGCCACGAGGCCATAGGCGGCCATGTGCAGAAAGAATGTGCTTTTACCTGAAAAGCTGCCAAAAGTGCTTTGGTGGGCTGGCAAGGCAGCTCAAAAGCTGTGAGCTTCCCCATCTCTATTCCGATGTATAATATAGAGATGGAGGACGAGATATAGAGGGGGGATGAAGAGGGAATTCATTCTGAAGAGAGCATATACAACTACGAGCCAATTGTAACATTTACAATTATATACTCAGAAAGTGAGAGTTACTGAGAGCAAAACTGTATTCTTGTTATTACTCATAGTGAAACACCTCGGCGCACCCCGTGGACGTAGGCAATTATTGCCGAACCACGTAAATCCTTCTTGTCTTTGTGTTATTGCTTGTTCCATCTATTCTGCCTGTGCTACTACTGCTGACTCACTAAGATAGGCAGTGTGGCCGAGAAAAATAACCCACACAATTGTTTTATTACAGTGCCAACAATCCATACCATTAGGTAAATAACAAATACTAGCTAGTTATGTATTCCAGTGTATTTTCAACATTTATTCTCATCTTCATCAAGTGAAGCAAGGGAAAAACAACTAGAAATGTTACAATTTTTAATCAGCCTTTTCTGGCAGCAGCAATGAGGGATGCGATTTCTTTGCTGCGCTTTTCGAAATAAACAATCATCTTATCTCTGGGAGGCAACTTGTCCTTGATCACGGGATGTTTGAGAAAATTGTTCATCCAAGTAGTGGTGTTTGGGAATTGGATTTGGTCTACAATTTTCATGGACCGCAACTCCTCCCAAACGGGAAGCCAATAAGAGATCCATCCAGTGCAAGGTCCAAATACCCAATGCTTTCCCCTCCAAAAAACTGTGTCTTCCCTTTAGCTCTGCTTCTATCTTCTCTATGGCCTCAATGGATGCTTTCAGAGCTCTTTCCTTCTCATCTCCTTCTGAGCACATAGCCATCCATGCATTTTTCAAAAGCTATAACAAACATGCACCAAAAAATATTAACCATTCATTCAAACATTTAGGTTTAAAATAAAAAAATAAATTAACAAAAAGAAGGGTAAATTACAAACATCATGATATTTGCTTAAAATATAAACTATCTTATAAAATTACATCTCACCCATTTAAATTTCTAATTGCAGAATAAATGACTCATTTCATTAATAAATGTTATTATCTGATCCATTCAAATTTTTAATAACATCACAAATGATCTCTTTATTAATAAATTATTAAATCAATTAATAGCTTTTAATTATGTCACAAAAATATTTCATTAAAAATTCTGATAATTTTATTGTTGTATAAGAGAGTAGTTAAAATTTTTGTTTTTTTATTAACTTTGTTAAATAAAAAATTCTGACAATAAATATTTGTAATTTTCAAAAATATTTGGAACAATCTGATTTAAACAAATATATTTATACTTCATGTAAAAAAAAAAAAAAGGAGCTATATTACATCTTTCTTAGCAAAAGCTATAAGTAAAGAAAATACCACAAAAAAAAAAAAAAAAAAAGAATTTAATTAGCAAAGATTTTACAATGGAAAACACAAGAACTCGAGAAGAAAAATCAAAACCCAGAATACTTTTTTTTTTTTTTCAATTTCAAGCTACTATTGAATCAATAGTAAAGCAATAATCTATTTTAAGGATTCAAGATTATTAAAAAAAATGGATAATGAAAATTTAAGTCAAGAACAAATCACCTTTTCCTCGGCGAACTTAGTCCAAAATCGAACGATGGCTCTTTGATAAGGATCTTGAGGCAGCAATGGACATTGCTTCCATGTCTCATCGATGTACTCGAGAATTACAAAAGATTCAAGGTTCACCTTCTGGCCATGAATCAATACTGGGACCTTCTTATGCACTGGGTTCAATTCAAGAAGTAAATGACTCTTGTTGAAAATATCTTCTTCAATGTATTCATACTCAACACCCTTCAGTTTTAGTGCCCACTCTACCCTGAAAGAAAATGGGCTAACCCAAAATCCCAAAAGCTTTACTTTCTCACTTGCCATTGGAGATATAATAGATATGTTTATTGCTTGGTGCTAATAAGTTCTTTTATATACATGTTCCAAACTAGACTTTGAATCAAACTTTGCATCATTAGACGCCAATCTTGACTAGTTGGGGTGGTTTAGGTAGCTCAATTCAATCCATCACAGTAACTAGTCTTGCAGACCAAGTTTATTTATCAAAATATATATACATTAATTAAAATTATTTTTAAATATATACAATTTAATTACTCATACTCCTCAAAATATCTTAATTATTTATTAATTTGATCAAAATTTATCCATATCATTATTCATATCAAATGATAATCACACAAACACAAAACACATTTAAAAAGTTTCAAATTCTCTCATTATCAAAAACGAGTTACAAATAAATATATATATAGATATTCAGGATCTATTTGTAATTATCGCTTTCCTTTTCATTCATTTTCTTATGTTTAATATTACAATGGAGGCCCCAAGCCAAAATCATTTTTTTTTTCTTGCGAATGCGAGCGTTGATTGGTCTTGATTGTTGAATATGATGCCAAAATTTAGTACCGAGTCATTTTCATTGTCAAAAAGTCATTTATCGAATTCTTTATGCAGAAAATTTGCCAAAAATTCATCCATCACCATCACATTTATTTTCACGTTAAAAAAGTTTCAAATTGGTTTCCAAATCAAGTATTGTTTTCATCATCTAAATAAATTGATTAATTAGAACAAAATGGATTCTATGAATGAACAGTCCAGTCTGGCCAATTACCATTTTCATGGGTCTCGCTTCTATTAGCTATTATATTTTAAGGCACTGGCTTCCCTCCGGTCCTAAATCAGATTGGAAGGTGTTGTTAGATCCGTGGAGATCTACCATATGTCTTATTTTGATAATCCGAATCGTTCAATATATAAAACTCGTCGAGTATTATATGGCTGTAGAAAATCATGTTGATTGGATATTGATAGTTACGTGATCAAATCCGTTTTGTATATATAAAAAAAAAAAAAAATGGACGATGAAAAAATAAACGGTTGATAGAAAACTGATCCAATGAGATAGCTATCGATATCCGATAAACGTGATTTTTTACAGGCATATAATACTCTATGAGTTCTACATATTGAACGGTTCGGATTATCGAAACGGGACCCATGGTGGGCCTCCATGAGCCCAGCACACCCTCTAGCCCGATCTAGGACTGGAGGGAAACCAGACCTATATTTAATTTTTAAGTTTATGTGTGTAGATTATTCACCTAAAAATTTAGCTTAATCTAGTAACCATAACACCATAATTTTATTATTTTAGTGTTCAAGAAAATAAACGACTATTTTTCAAGTCATACTTACCGTCTTTTATTTTAAAAGACAAAGATGATAAATTCATGCGGCAACTATTATTGGATCAATCACATTTTTATTTTTATTTTTATGGATGATCTATCCATAAGACTTAAAAAAATTAATAGAATGGATTATCAAAATAGGGATGTATCAGGCTCAATAAGCTGAATTGGATCATGGAGTTCCTCCTTTAGCAATTCTATGTTGTTTGTATGAAAAAACAGGGGTGTAAATTTAGTTCATAATTAAATTCCTGCATATATAAATCTTTGGTCCTGATATAAAATACTTGAATATATAATAATTTTTGGTTGTGATATTTTGTTTTTTCAAAAAAAAAATGTAAATGGCACTTTTATTGAAGTGACGAGTTGGTTAGATATGATATGAGACACTACAGTTAATAGCTTGTTTGAAAATTAAGGGAAAATAAGTTGTTCATTAACAACAATGAGGGCTGTCAACCAAAAACAACAGTCAGGGTGGGGGGTGTGCTCCCTTCAAGGTTTTAGATTCAAAATCTCTCAAGTGGAAATAATTTTTTAGGATCAGTTGATACGGTGACTTTTGCCCTAGTTTTAATTGGGCCTCCCACAAGTAGATTGTAGGATTGGTATTCCGGATTAGTCGGTCTAGTGGACCAAATACAGAATTAAAAAATTTAAAAAATTTTAAAAAAAATTGAATAAGTTAAGAAACCACACATTGATCTAATTTCTTCAGTTTCCAAATAACTTATTTCTAGTGAGATTTTGAAAACATAGGGTGAATTAGTTAGGAGTTGTTTCATCGGTAACATCTTTAAAGCCAAATTAAATGAAATTCAATACTCCTGGATTAAGTATATAATAAATGACTAATTATAAGAACCACAACCATAATTTGTCATTTATTGAAGTATATTATAGTTCTTGCAGAGCTTTACTTGTAAATTATGGAGACTTCATCTGCTTTAATATGATTCCATTCACTGCAAAGAGATTATACACACTGTTGGCGTCATCTTCAAGTTTTTTCCATGGGTCTTCTGGAATTACAATTGGCTTTTGGATCTTCAAACTGTTTATGCATTCATCAGCCCCTGTGACAGCTTTGGACATAGTTTCTTCAGCTGCTTTAGAAGTATCATTATTTTCCAATGCTTGAATAGCATTTGGAATAATCTCCCACCCAATTGTCCTAATTTTTTCCTTGCACTTAATCAAGAAAGATTGGAACCCTGGATATTTCTTATAAAGGATGTTCATGTCGCTTAAAAACCGTTTTGACTTAGTCATTGAGGCATTAGTAGCGATGAGGCATAGACCTTTCAGAGGCGACTTGCAAAGTTTGTAATTGGGAGTCTTCTTGCATACTTTGGTTATTAGATCTTTTCAAAATATGGTGATAGAACATTGGCAATGGTTCAAGGAAATAAGGAAGAAAGATGGTAAGGAGAAAGGAGGGAGTCTAAAATACTCTTCATGTTTAGGTTGTTATGTTATGTTATACAGTGCTAGAAGCAAAAATAAAAATTAAGGAGAAGATTGTATCCCTGGTGGTGATGTAAATCTGATCAAGTTAGGGTTTTATATCTTTTACATACATGCAACTCAAACTCAAATTGGCTAGAAGGTGTAAAGGTTCTTCTGTGTACCACATGCATTTAGATTATTTTTTTTTTCTTCTTGCATTTACTCTGATCACCTGTTGAAATTTATTTGTGGATTTTGTTTTTATCAAAACAAATTCATTTAGATAATCATTTACTCTAATCACTTGTTAAAATTTATTTATGGATTTTGCTTTCATCAAAACAAATTCATTTAGATATTTATTTGTTTTTGGAAAAAGAGGGATATATCCCTATGACTGAACATCTAGACAAATGTATGTGCTTGCAGGGTTAATTTTGTAAAATCAAATGTATTACTTGGATATAGAATTTAATATAAATTTCTATTTTTTAATTATTATTGGTATAGATTTGGTTAATAGATATATTATGTAACTGGAAAGTATTTAGAATTCAAATCTATTACACTTAAGAAGCTTTCATTTTATTTTATTTTTCTGTTGTTGTTGTTGTTGTTTTGGTGTGTGTGTGTTAAATCAAAATGGATTATAAACTTAATCAATGTGTTTGATTTGAGTTTTTTGGATTAAGTTTTTTTAAAATTGAATTTTTTGGTTTTCGTGTTTTTTTGTTTTTAGTGAATATTTTTAAAATTTTAAACATTTTTTTTACTTTTTTAGATTCACCTTACTTAGATGTATCTAAAAAATAAAAAATTTGTGAAAAAATATTTTTAAAAATTAATAAATACATAAAAATATAAAAAATGTACTGAATTCTTGTATTTTTTTTATATTTTTGGTATTTAGTGAATTTTTAAAAAGTTTTTTTCACAAATTTTTTACTTTTTAGGTATATTTATGTTAGGTATGTCTAAAAAGTAAAAAAAATTGCTTAAAATATTAAAAAAATTCAGTAAAAACAAAAAAACACGGAAAACAAGAAAGTAGAATTTTCTGAAAAGTGTTTTTTGAAAACAGGAACCAAGCAAAGTGAATAGTATTTGTTTAGGGAAAGAGTATGGTACATATGCACCTTATAATTAAAGAAAAAAAATGGCGTACTCTCATATTTTCTGAGTTATACTTATAATTAATAAAAAAAAAAGTCATAATCAAACACCACATGAGATATAATCAAAGATCTCATGAGTTATAATTAAAATAATGTCATAATTAAAGAAAAAAATTAATCATAACCAAAGAAGAAAATGACATAATTAGAGGTGCATATGGTCCACCCTTTTCAAGAGGTGTGTATAGTAGAATTTTCTATTTGTTTATGATCCATAATAATTTGAACACAGTGTTTGATTATGAATCAAATCAATGTTCATTTTTCCATACACGAGTAATGTTAGAAATCCATACATTTGACTCACCAATGCACCCAGTGATGTAGGAATTGGACCCTTAATCATTAAATGTGTAATAAATCAAAAGTTGACACCTATCATAACATATCATTTTGGATAAAATTATAGAAAATAAAAAAAAAAAAAAATTTGAGAGTCTTGAACATTTCTCTTTTCATACATGTAACAGTAAAAAATAATGTCATATGATGAGACTTTTTTAAGAAAAATGTGTGTATATTAACCTCTTCCTTCAACTTTCAAGCATAAATTCATATGAGATATTTAATAAAAAATTTAATATTTTTTTAAAAATCTTTAATATTTTTCAAAATTAAAACGACTTCTCAACATTGAATCATGCTATACTGCATGGGTGGAATCATGTGTAGCACGATGTGATTGCCATGCCTGTGACCCTAATGAAATGTTGTATAATACTTTGCATATCTAAGAATATTTAATGAATAAATTATGAATTGTATAGGAAATATTTATAAAGATGAAAAATACAATTACTAATCAAATTTTATTGCTGGACATTAATAGGTATGAAGAATTGATAAATACTATTTACATGTTTATCAGACATTTAATAATTGATAAAATATTTGTACCAAATAAAGTGGTGTCTAGAGCCAAAAATTACATATAAGACTACTATGGAAAATAAATAATTAATTGCATGGAACACACTCTTTTGGTACATTAAACCGATCATGCAATTATAATTAAAACTTTTAGCCTAATAATTGTGTAACATGATTTTGTGGTAATAATTGATAAAATATTTGTACCAAATAAAGTGGCGTCTAGAGCCAAAAATTACATATAAAACTACTAACTAAATGAAAAATAAATAATTAATTGCATTACACACTTTTTTGGTATATTAAACTCATCATGCAATTATAATTAAAACTTTTAGCCTAATAGTTATGTAACATAATTTTGTTGTGGGAGGTTGTAAATTTTAACTCTTATAAGGAGGAGTATAATATTTCTTTGCATTATGGGAGTTATATTGTTGGCTTGGGTGTAGTTATTGATTGTTTGGTGATTGTTCGTTTTTAGCTAGCAATTTCTGAAATAAAAGTTTTACTTTTATAGTCGTAAATTAGTGTAATATATTTCATGTTTATAATTACTCGTATCTCTTGAATAAAAATAAAAATAAATAAAATCTTACATTGGAAAACGCATGAACTCAAGGAGGAAAATCAAAACTCTTTCAATTCATTTAATTGTAAAATACAAATTCGAAGATACAGTTTTTTTTAAAAATAAATAAATACGAAATTCCAAGATACTGTCCAAGATACAGTTTGCCCCCTCACGTTTTGAAAATTACATCTCCCTCTCTGATGTTTAAAGTTTCATTACATATTTCTCCCCTCAGCAATTTAATTTTTTTAAATATCAATTTTGCCCTCATTGGGTAAATTACATTGACAACCCTCACATTATAGAAATTACAATCCCCTCCCAAAGGTTTAAAGTAGCATTACCAATTGCCCCATCGTTTAGTATTAGTTGGAAAAAAAAATTAATTAAAAAAAATTTTGTTAGTAAAATTTTTAAATTTCTATTTAAAAACCAACGTAAACTCATTTTTTGAATTTACGTTTTTGCCTCAAATTTACAAACTTATAAACCAAAAAAATTATCAAATAAGTTTTTATGACAGTTTTTTAAATTTTTATAAATATAAATTGAAAACTGAAACATGTTTGGTAACCGTTTCGTTTTCAGTTTTCAATTTATATTTACAAAAATTTTAAAAACTGTCATAAAAACTTGTTTGATAATTTTTTTTATTTATGAATGGTTGTCTTAGTTTGTAAATTTGAGGAAAAAATCGTAAATTTAAAAAATGAGTTTACGTTAATTTTTAAACAGAAATTTAAAAATTTTACTAACAAAATTTTGTTTCAATTAATTTTTTTTTCAACTAATGCTAACCGAGAGAGCAATTGGTAATGTTACTTTAAACCTTAGGAAAGGGATTGTAATTTCTAAAATGTGAGAGGTGTCAATGTAATTTATTCAGTGAGGGCAAAATTGGTATTTAAAAAAATTAAATTGCTGAGGAGGGAATCTGTAATGAAACTTCAAACCTATGAGAGGGAAATATAATTTCCAAAACGTGAGGAAGAAAACTGTAATAAACATAAACCTCAAGAGTGTCAGTGTAATTTACCCTTGAATATAACATTATAACTAAAATATTTTTTTTTTTGGGTCAAATTTAATCAACAAACATAAACAAATTATTTAGATCGATAGCAAATCAAAATATTAAAATTTTTCGTACATTTATGTATCAATAATCTACCACTCCACTTGGATTCACCTATGTTTATGAATACATGATTTGTTATTGTTGATGAACCCACCCATCCAACCCCAGTACAACCTCGCACTGTTCTTATCGAACCACCAATCTTCCAAAACCCATGCTTTAAACCAAAAATGCTCCGGACCCCACTAAAGGGTTGTTTGAGTTGCCTTAAATAAGTGTACTTTTTGTCTTTTTAGACTAAAAAATTGAGGAAGAAAATATGGATATTCGGGTTAACTTTTTGACTTTTTATGAAAAAATGTGTAATAAAAAATTATAAAAATTAATTTGCAGGGAAAAATTAAGATTGGAAGTTGTGCAGCCGTAATTATTGACTTTTGGTGAATAGTATTAACTTTTAACTTTTTGAGTAACTTTTTGACTTTTTAACTTTTTTACAATATGCCAAACTTGACCTAAATTCGACCCCCACAACCCCCAACTGAGCTGGAATGTCACGTGAGCAGTCATGTGCCTTTCAGACCCACGCACCTCCTCTTTCTCTCTTCTCATTTAGAATTCAAAATCAGAGCTGATCTCTTATCTCTTTCTCTCAACTTTCAAAATCGGAGCTGATCTAAAACCGACGCCCGACAAGCTCCTTTGAGTCCGACGCCCGACAGTTGTTGTTTTGCTATCCTTCTCTTCACTCCGACGCCTGACTCGCTCTCTCTTTCGCTCTCTTTCCCTCTTATTCGACATCGACAACGACAACAACTAAGAGGTGATCTTGTATACAAATTATATATATATTAGGGCCTGTAGATATATACGTATGTTGTATATATATTAGGGCTTGGGATAAGCAAGATGGGTTGAATGCTTGAAATTGTTGGAATTAGGGCTTTTGACAATCTCATAAATAATTTGAATCTTGGATTTTGGCTACCTTACCTACCACCTGTTCGATGAAATTCCTCTACCAAATTTTCCACTTATTCATAAATTATTCCATTCATTTGGGTATGGTAAATGGCTTTGGAATGACTTCTTGGGTTTGATTTCAACATTTCTTGGTTGTTCATTGATTTAGTATGGTAATTAGTTGGTTGATGATACTGAGTTGTTAGTAGTTATCAAATTGTTGATGGCTGTTATTAAATTGTTGTTGGCCATTTTCAGAATAGTTGTGTATTGATTAGTGTGGGTTAAATTATTGTTCAGTAAATGCCTAAAATTGAACTCTGAATTAGCATAATACAACTTACCATAATACCTTGATAATTGTTGTGAACTCTGAGCATGTCCAAATTGGTGGATAATAAAGACATTGAGAGGCCATCCTACCAATCATATCTACCATCTCATAGACTCATAACCCTGTTGCTGCTACTACTGCTCGGTTTGGTCACATCTCCATCTGTTTATGAGTTTCTTTAATTCTTCCATTTATCATTGAAACACATTGGCACTTAGGATGTGTCAAGAGGTACCATTTTGGATACGTCTTGATTCTACCTATCAATGTGTTTAAAGTTCTGTTACTTTTTGGTCTATACTTCTTCACTCTTCATCAACCAAATGTGTGACATGTCAATTCATCAGAGGATTAAATCCCACATCATGTAATGCTTCTCTGTATTGATGATTAAGTTCTCTGATTCATATGGTTCAGTAGTAATCTGAAAATTCTATAGCTCATTTAAAAATTCAATGTCTTACGAGTTAAATTTGGGTGTTTGGTTTTTGTGGCTATTATTTACGTTGTGAACATTTAAAAAAATTTAAATTTAAACACTGAGTGTAATAGTTTAATGAGGATAACTTGTTTTTGCAGATGTCTAAGTTCAAGTGTCAATGGTAGTAGCTCAAATCGGTTGACATACTTGAACAAAAATTGTCCGACATGTAATAAAAAGGCCACTATTTGAATTTCCGAGACTGATCGAAACAAAAACAAGTTATTCTACTCCTGCATTGATTGTGTTAGTTTTATTGGATGGTGCCTTCCTATCAATTCACAATGTAGAGGCCATTAAATTCCAAGACAAGCACAAGGAGAAGTGCCAACTGTCGGCGAACAACTTCAATGTATGACCGAACAACTTCGATCTATAATCGAACAACAAAGATCAATGACAGAACAACTTCCAATTCAGAGCGCAAAGATGCAATATATGTTGTTTGTGTTGCTTGTAATTGTTGCCTTATTACTTATGAAGATGTAATAATATATATATATATGTAACTTAGAAGTAGAAGTAGAGTGAACAGTAATGTGATGTTTTACACTCAATATGTATTGTACCTTTTTTGAGTTTTGTTGACCTCCAATATTGGTTATGTATTGCATGTGTTTGCCATTTGAGATGCTCTTGAATATTTGATGTTAACAGATTGATATTGAACAGGATGAGATTGATGTATTGCATGTGTTTTACAGATTTTTCTGCATGTTAACAAATTGATGTTAACAGATGTATTTCCTTTTGCAACATGTTAACAGATTGATATACATTTATTTCTTTTTTTTTTTTTGCATGTGTATAGATTGACGTTAACAGATTTTTCTGCATGTTAACAGATTGATTTAAACAGATTTATTTCCTTTTATTTCTTTTTTTTTGCATGTGTACAGATTGATGTTAACAGATTTTTCTGCATGTTAACAGATTTATTTCCTTCTGCAACATCTTAACAGATTCATACAGATTTAATTTACTCTGCATGTTAACAGATTCATACAGATTGAAATATACCCTTCTGCAACATGTTAACAGATTCATACAGTTTCCCTCCAATCACCAAATAACTGCCAAATCCCTATTCAATAACTTCAAATAAATCATCAAGAACTGTTGTTACTTTTACCAAGATAAATATACCCTGTTTATATCTCCACCAACCCCAAACCCTCTTCAAAAAACTCTTCAATTGCATGTTCTCAAATTTAAAAGGCCTCTTCAGTAGACCCTGCTTTCCTACAAGATTGACACATGATCTTGGATTGGCTAAGGCAAGAATTATGCTGTAAATAATGAAATAAATAACCTTGTATGACTGGTTCAGATCCAGACCAAAACAATGAAATAAATAACCCTCAATCCAGACCAAAACAGCCTCCTATCAGAAGCAGAATTGAGGAACCATGTATGACTGGTTCAGATCAAGCAAGCACATAAACAAGCAACATCTTTTACATAACCATACAGCATCAACTGTTTTATATAACCATACAGCAACGTCTTTTACATAAGCAACATCTTTTACATAACCATACAACAACATCGTATCCCCCCGCTTCAACAACCATTCAATGATAGTTCTTAGACACCCCAATCCCCACTTGATCATTAATTTCTAATCGTCTCTTCCCAGGAGTAAGAATTTTCTTATTCATTGCAAAATGACGTGAGTCAGTGGGAATCAAATCATGATTATGCTCAAGGTTAACTGTGGTTAACATATATCTCCCATTCTTTTGTAGACTACCTCGTACCCTTGCTTTGCAACCAATTTTTGTTGACAAATATGGCTTCAAAGGGTTCATTTCTGATTTTTTTTTCCTCTCCCCCCCTCGAGAACATTCATTTGCAAAGTTTTTTAATTGTCCATCATCTCCAAAATGTTGTGCTCTATGAGGTATAAAAAATCCAACATGCTTAGCATATTTTCCATAAAATGTGTACACTTCCTCCATTGAGCTAAAATACATACCCTTCTTAGGTTCTTCAATTTGTTCACCCTCATTTACTGAAGGATTGTTACAACCATTTGACTCAACCTCCATTCTTCCACTTTGAAAAATGAAATTGAAATAGAATGATTTTAGAATGTTTACTAGGTAAGTCCAAGTTTTCAAACACTAATAAATTATAGCAACTTCATCTAATAAGTAATATTTGACATGTTTAGAAGTTCCACACCACAGAAGTAAGACACTAAAGTTTGTTAAAAAAAAAAGATAAGAAAAACAGAGACTAATTTCAATACAACAGATCAGAGAACACAGAACAGATCAGAGACAATCTATACATTAACAAACTGATTAACAAACTAATTTCAATGTAAAATATAATGTGCTCACATTAACAAATTGGAACAAAGAACAATTTGTGTAGTCACTGACCTGGAACACAGAACACAAACCACAGAACAAACTATTTCTAAATGTATTCTCAAACTGAAACCGATTAACCCTCTCTGATTGATGAATGTATGTGTGTATGAACACAGAACACATTAACAGAGAGATTGATGAATGTAGTCACACAGAACAAATTATTTTTGCATATATTCTCAAACTGAAACTGATTAAGTCTCTCTAATGTGTTCACACTCGGCATTGCAGACATACAAAGAGATTGATGAATGTATTCACACTGAATGTATTCACACAGAACAAACTGATTATTAAGCCTCTCTGATTGATGAATGTATGTGTGTATGAAGGCGAGAGAAAGAGACAGAGAATGAGGGAAAAATATTACCTCAGAAAATGATTGAAGATTCAGGAAACCGACAAACAGACGGACCAGGGAAGAGGGCTATGGCGGATGATGGTCGTCGATTTCCGGAGAGCTATGGCGGACGGACGGACGGACGGACGGACCAGGAAAGCGAGAATCAGAAGAGCGACAGACAGAAACGAAACGGAGAGCTATGGCCGTCGATTTCTGGACGGAGGAGAGAAGAGGGAAGAGGGACGGAGGAGGGAAGATGGAAGAGTGAGGTTAGGTGCGTGTATTTTTTTTCTTTTTTTTTTTTTTTTATCTCAAAGGTACGTGTATCACATCTTATAGCATCTCCAACGATTACTCAGATTTTTCATTAAATCTGAGTAAAAAAGTGGTCATTTTCTTAATCTGATACTTCGCGCTCCAACGGTTTAGTATCAAATCCTTTTCATCAAATTTGTGCCGGGCAACCGGTAACGGCAAAATTTTTTTTTTTTTTTTTTTTTTTTTGAACTTTTTGAACCTTTTGGTGGTCGACCGAGTAGGCAAAAAAAAATTTTTTTTTTTTTTTTGGACCGGTTTGAACCTTTTTTTCGGAACTGTTTGAACTTTTGGTGGGCGACCGGTTGGTCAACCGACCGGTCGACCGGTTCGTCTCCTGGCAACGGTCATGTACAGTGTTTTGGTGAAACGCGGAGTCTGTCATCAGTTTGGTGAAACTTTTGCTGAAATCTCATTTTAGTATGACTTTGGTGCAACCGTTGAAGCATAAAAAAGTGAATTTTTCATCAAAATTTAAATCTGATGCTGGGTTTGGTTCACCGTTGGAGATGGTCTAACCAGAGTGCAATTGGTACATACCACTAAAACATCATTACTAACATCACCACTAATGATGTGGCAAGTTTTAAAAAAAAAAAAAAAAAAAAAACTAAGACACAAAACACACTGCCACATTCCTAGTGCAACCGCTAATTAGTGGTCTAAATCATTTTTCATACTTCACATGCCAAAGGCAATTGCCACCTCAGTGGAGATGCTGGGGTCACCTTCCGTGGGATTCTGAATCGGGGATGTGCTTTAAACAGGTCTGAATAAGATGAAACCAATATGCTATTGACAACTTTGTTTCATGCTGTCTGAATTTGTGATGGTTGTCTATTGACCTAACAGAAGTTGCTGATGTTGGCAACACATATTTTTAAAATGTCCACTTTACCCTTGTAACACTCTCTTCCTCTCCAAACCCAACCAACAATCTATACTACCATTATCACCCATGGCGGAGTTAGAAAATTAAATTAGAGGGGACACTTATTAATTATAATTTTTTATTTAAAAAAATCATAATTAACATTAAAATAATAATAATTTTATGAGGTAAATTTAAGCATAAAAAATTAAAAATCATTATTAATAAGAACAAATCAAAATTCTATAATAGTGTGTAATAACTCGGTATGGAATGGTGATGTAAGTTTATAATTTTAGCACAAAAAATTGTGCATCAAAATTCCTAATTTTAGAAAATAAAAAGATCATTTATAGCACAAATTATTATAAAATCTATTTAATTTTTATTTGAGAGAAAATATTAAAGAGATGATATTGCTTATAAATGACGTGTTTTGAATGGAAATTATTAAATAGTTTTAGAGTACCATATGACGTGCCTATGTGATGCTCAAAGCATGAGAAATCACAAATCATACTAAGTAATTTGTCAACTACTTGAAAATAATGAGTTAATTATATTCAATCCATAAAATTTCCTACTATATTATTGGTTTAGACCACTACATAAACAATACCATATAGTACTTCCAAAATATTAAATAAGTACTTATTGTGAACAATATAATAAATCCTTAACCAAAAAATATGTTAAGTAAAAAAAAATGCATTTTGTAAATGACCACAAAACAAAAATACAAAAAAAATTTAAAATTGAGGAGGCAAGTGACCCTTTGGGACTTCTTTGGCTCCGCCACTAATTATCACCCCTACTCCATCTACACCCTACCTCTACCCAGCACATAATTCTATCATATTTTTTCTTAAGCTATCGTTTGACAATGGATTAAAATGAGATTAGTGGCTTTTTCAGCTATTAAAAGATAAAATAAATTAAAAAGTTTAATTTTGAAAAATAGATTAAAAATTAATTTTTTAATTTTTTTTTTAAAATGTGTAGAAAAAATAGAAAGGTAATGTGAACTAAAAAAGTAAAAAAATTAGAAAAATAAATTTTAACCGAGTTGCCAAAACAAGCAATAGGTTAAAAGTTGATTTTTTTTTTTTTATAAAAAAAAACGTGTAAAAAATAAAGAGATGATATAACTCAAAAAACTAAAAAGAAAAACTAAAAAAATCAAAGTTTTCAAATTAGGCAAAGATATCACATTCAAATTATAATTATTTCACATTTTTTTTTTTTTTGTAAAAGTCAAAAAAATCAACATAAACGTACTTTTTAACCCCAAATTAAAGGAAGCGGGGTAGGTTAGTAAAAAAAAAAAAATCAAAAAGGCAAAAATAAACCCACTTTGCCTAAGAAACTCAACCCAGCAAAAACAAATCCTCAAAACTATTTGGTCAGAGAGATCTTCAAATATATTCATCAATTCACATATGCATAGATAATCAAATTCAAACCTTAACCTATAAAGTGAAAGTCATTTTCTACGTTAGAAGTTAGAACTAAAAATCATTCGACGCAAAGGTATCAACAGATTTACAAATAGAATACTGCTAAAGCTTCTAGGTAGAAAACTAGAAAGAAGGAAATATATTATTGTCACGCACCTCTCTGCCTCCATTGCATCGCAGCACCTCAGCCCCCAATCTACTTCCATTATGCTGCAACTTCGACTCTTCTACCTTCTTCGCCCATGGATGGATCTTCATCAATGAAATCATTGATGGGTCTTTGTGCTATGGTTGAGTTGAGAGAGAGAGAGAGAGAGAGAGAGTCTTGCATTGATAGGTCCTCTGTTATGGTTTAGATGAAAGAAGCTAGTGATGTGGGATCACCAAAACTGGGTATCCCTTTTCTCCCTCTCCATCTCTGTCTTTCATCTCTCATCTATATTATTGTGAGAGCACTGTCGGGGGTTTGTGATTCTGGGCACTTTTGGTGGTGGTTTTCGTTCAACAAGTTTCATTTATTATTGAAAATTTGCTAATGCAATTAGCAAATCTTTTGTATTTGTCATTAGGCTTGTTTGCATTTCTTGAATTATACTTAGAATACTTGGTAGTTCTTTTTGTGTATTCTTTTCACAAAACGAAAATTAACATCTCAAACAAGGGTGTTATCGATATTTAACCATTGTACTAAACAGTGTTAACGGGTGTTTCTATTTACACATCACATTTGGTCTCAAGATACACCACTATTTAGTTCACACCTTTAATAATTTAAAAAGGAATAATTTTTCTCAACATACACCACAATGTTATATTTTTGCCCTTAGTACACACCTCAAATTCAAAAAAAAAAAGAAAAAAAACCCTAACCGTTTAACACTTATCATCAGCGGCATCAGCCATCACCGGCAACGACCATCAACACCAACAATGGCCGCCGTCGTCAATCCTTTCTTCCGTCGTTGCAACTGTCCCTGCCCACTTCCTAGTCCCGTAAGTCGCCTCCATTTCCAAAAACCTACCATCTCGCAGATCGCCGCCATCGTCTTCAATCCCTCCTTTCTCCCTCGCGTTTGCCGCTACATCCTTCTTAGCCCCGTCGTCATCTCCTTTCATAGATCACCTTCACCGTTGTCAACCCCTCTTCTTACTCGCGCTCTGCTGTTGTCCCCTTCCTAGCCCAGTCATGCCTCTCTTCTGTCACCAACCCCGCAACCAACCACCTTGCAAATAGCAAGAATATAGATCGCGTGCGCGCATGCGAAAGAGAGAGAGAGAGAGAGAGAGAGAGAGATCACCAGCGAGGGTTTGTGGTGATGGAGATTCGCCGGAGCTGGAGAGGGACGAGGAGGTAGCAACAGTAAAATGGCAGCGGCTGCAACAATGGTGGCTAGGGTTAGGGTTTGGATCTTGTGTATTCAACTAAGGTGTGTATTGATATTCTTTTGTGGTCATTTTGGTCATTTTAGATAAGGTCATTATTGTAATAAAAAATAACCAATTAATGGTGTGCTTTAAGACAAAATGTGGTGTGTAAATAGAGGCACTCGGTGTTAACCAATAGAAGGAGTGCAGTGTTATTTCATAATTATAGAAGGGGTATTAGTGTAATTTATCCTTATTAATATTTTAGTCCTTACCTTTATCCTAATCCAATCCCAACACCCATCTCCCAAAACAAATAGACGCTTCCGGTTTTCGTGTGTATGGCGGCTAGTTGTGTTTGTAGTGGCCTGTGGTGGTGGTATTTGTGGTGGCAGATTTAATTTATCATATAATTTATCATTATTATTTTGAAAATAAACATAATTGACTGAATATATATTATTATTCATAAATTTTTATAAAAAATAAACAAATTTTTATACATGTGTGCATAATTAAAATAATTCAACATATGTTCATGCATATGACATATTTTTGGTAAGTTGAATTGTTTTAACTTTGGTATCTTGCTAACAACTATTTTTTGAAGAGACTGTTTTACATTGGCAGTCTATGAGTTGTAATTGTTTCTCTCTTACATTAATTTCTTTGTATTTTATTACCGAACATAAGTGATGCTTTTGTGTGCACACCAAAATATTCTATTTAAAATCAAGTAATAAGTACTACTTTGAAATATAGCAGTTAAAGATCAAGTGTCGATCATCAGGAACTAATCGAATTGTGTTGATTCAAAAATAATAATTAAAGTAATTTACAAAAATAGATTTTGAAAATATTAAAACTAAAACTAATTAAGAAGAAAAAAAAAAACATAAAAGAAATAAAATAAAATAAGAATTTCTTTAGGTTTCAAATCTACCACTTACATTATAATCTGGGATTATTGTATGTAGTCTTTAGAAAGTCATTGATTTAGATATTTTGAGGTAAGTTGATCAAAAATACATATTCAAGAGGATTTGTATATTAAAACCAAAAAGTCACAAATCATTTTCGTTTAGCACGGATCGTCATCACTAAACTACACTAAACTACGGTTGATGTATGACCCGTCATAACCATTGAAAAAGAATTTTTGAGATGTCTTAATTAAAAAATAATTTTGACAAGCCTTATGACTTTGTTATTAGAGTTGCTTTAAGGTACAACTCGTTTAGCAATTTTAAGACACAGTAGTGAAAATAATTGTATAACATGATTTGAATAAAATATTTATTGCATAAAAAGATTTGAAAGTTATACTAATTTATCCAAAGAGCAATGATATGGAGCCTAAAAATAGCTCCCCCGAATGCCCCGAAATTTTTTTTTTTCGTTTCAGAAGCAGAAAATCAAAAGGAAGAAGGAGAAGAGAAGGAAGGAGGAGGAGGAGAGGAGGAACTGGAAGGGGCCATAATCACAGGGGAGGATGAGGCGGAGGCGGGGCTGGGCTGGGCGGCGATCGGGCTAGGCAGATGACGGCGGGGCTGGGCAGACGACCGACGGCGGCGACGGGCTGGGCTCTCTTCTCTCTCTCTCTCTTCCCCTCTTCTTCTCTCTTTCTCTCCCTCTCCCTCTCCCTCTCCCTCTTGCGTTTCAGAGTCGAAATGGAAGAAGAAGAAGAAAAAAAAAAAGAAAAAAAAAGAAAATGGCCAAAACAACATCGTTTTGGCCATTAGGGGGATTCGGGGGGAAGAATTTCGGAGGACAAATCATTTTTCTTTATCCAAATCAAATTAAAACTAAAAATACTATAAATACAACAAAACTCAAGATTTCATCTCTATCCTAAGAAAAAAAATATTAGTTCCGCATAATTATAGATATACTATTCCAATAAATACAAGAGACACTCTGATTTATCCCTCTCCACCCTGCTCCTTGTAGGAGCTCTGAATGAGCTCTCCTCTCCTCGCTGCCCAAACCCTTGCTGCTTGAGCTCCATTTAGGTTTATTTTGGAAAGTAGGAAAAAAGTTAATTTTTTAGTCGTTATTTTTTTCTTTTAAAAAAACAAAGAAATGATGTGACTTAAACAATCAGCGAAACCTTGGTGCTTGAGCTCCATTTAGGCCTATTTTAGGAAGTAAAAAAAAAAAAATTACTTTCTAATTTTTTTGATTTTTTTTTTAAATGATGTAATTAAAATAAATCAATAAACTAATTATTTTTTTAATTGTCAAAATAAACCTTACAAAGCCTGCAAATAGTATATAATAATAAGAGTCATGATAGAGACCCCCTCCAATAAAAGAGAGAGGGGGTTAAAGGGAGTGGGGAGAAAAGGGAGCATGAAACATTTTTGTAATAATAATAATTAAAAGAAAAAAAAAAGTGGAAAAGTGCATGATGGCCGGCGCCACATTCTCTTGAAAATTAGCTGGTAAAGGTCAACAATACATAGGGCCTGTTTGTTTTCGTTGTAGGAATTCAGAGTGGATTTATAGTGATAAAATAGTATTTGTAAATTATGTTTGTTTGATTTACGGAATTCCAGATTGATAGTCTATTCAGACTATTTCAGCTAAACGAATTGAGCCCGCGTTTGGTTGTGTTTTGTAATTATGATTTGAGAGTATGAGTTATATTTTGAATTTATGGGGTTTGAAATTATGATTTGAGTGTAAAAAATTTGTTTGGTAAATAGTTTTGAGAAGAGTTTTGATTTGAGTGGGGAATTGTTGATGTGACATTTGATATTTGATACAAAAATTTACAACTCATAACTAAACATATAACTAAAAATTATTTTAAAACACATAAATTTTTTTTAAAATTTCAGAAAATGTTTTTTTCGATTGTATAAAAATTAACATATCAATTACAAAAAAACAAAAAAATCACTATTCCGGTCAACCGGCCGAACGTCCCATTAGGCCAAATTTTGAAAAAAAAAATTCTGAAAAGCACAGCTACTGCAGAGAACTTTGCAGAGTTTTGGAAACGTGTTTCCAAAACACGTTTCAAACACCATACTGAAAACACAGTATAGAATCAATATTTTGAAAACACAAACAAACAGAGCCTAAATCGTAAAAATTTAAATAATTTAAATATTCAAAAATTTTAAATAATTTTAAATTTTAATATTTCAAATTTAAAAACAACTCTATACTCAAATCGTAACCAAACATATAAAACAAAACTCAATTAAAAAATTATTTTTAAAACTCATAACCAAACACATAACTCGAAATTTCATACTACTTTCACAACTCTACACTTAAATCGTAACCAAATACATAATAAAAAAATTAAAATATTTAAAAATATTTTTATAAAATAGAGTTAAGTTTGAACAAAAATGAGATGTTAAAAAATAGTTCGTTCGGCTTAGAGCGTTATCGGTTATCTGAATGGACATCTGAACAGACACTCAGTCAAGTGCAATTTTTTTCTTTTTATTTTGAACATTGTGGGTGTTTGGAAAGTTGCTATTTTAGTAGGGTATTTTAGTTTTTAGCATTTTTAATAAGCTAAATTTTTTGTATTTGAAAAGATGATTGAATTTTTTGATAGTTAGATATGTTGTTGTAAGAGAAAAAGTGAAATAATTATAGATTTAATGTGATATTTTCTCTTATTAATTATTTTAGTCTCTTTTATCTTTTTTGTAAATTCTAGCTTAAAAGAAACTAAAATTTTTCTTACCAAACACACCCTAAACCCATGAATGTTATGTTTTTATATTTTTTATTAAATAAAAATCATGATCTTATTTATTTTATTATTGTATATTTATTTATATAAAAATAATTTAAAATTCTTCACACTAATAATTATCATCAAAATTAATATAATTTTATTTAACCGATTCACCCTTAATTCCTTAATTATTAATCTCCCCCAATTAAGCTATGAAGACAAACGGAACCATACAGTAAAGATGCCAACAGGCTGGCATAGTACAATTACTTGAACAGAAATGTTTTTTAGCTCGAAAATCCCCAACGCGAATGCCCCGATTTTCAGAAGAGAGAGAGAGAGAGAGAGAGAGAGAGAGAAGAGAGGGAGAAAGAGAGAGACAGAGATCGGGGAAGAGGAGGAAGAGAAGAGAGGGGAAGAAGCTTGTCGCCAGCTTGAAGCTCGTCGTCCGGCGTCACCCGGCGTCACCCGGCGTCGCCTCGCAGCAGTGTCGCCTTGCCTCCGCCCCGCCTCCGGCAGCTCCTCCTCCGCCCCGCCTCCGCCTCCAGCCCCCTCCCCCTCCCCTTCTCTTCTTCTTTCTCCTCCTTCTGTGTTCTCTTCTTCTGAAATGGAAGAAGAAGAAGAAAAAAAAAAAAAAAAAAAAAACACGAAACGACGTCGTTTCGTCGATCCTCCCCTTCTCTTCTTCTTCTCTTCTTCTTTCTCCTCCTTCTGTGTTCTCTTCTTCTGAAATGGAAGAAAAAAAAAAAAAAAAAAAAAAAAAAAAAAAAAAAAAAACACGAAACGACGTCGTTTCGTCGATCCTCCCCTTCTCTTCTTCTTCTCTTCTTCTTTCTCCTCCTTCTGTGTTCTCTTCTTCTGAAAAAAAAAAAAAAAAAAAAAAAAAACACGAAACGACGTCGTTTCGTCGATTAGGGGCATTCGGGTCGCTCGGATTCGAGTTATGAATCACGTCTCTTATTTGAATTAGAGACTTGTGATTTTGATAAAGAAAACAACAATGATTCATCCCATTAAAAATACTACCATTAATAGCACTAATGCATTAAAAAAGTAAAAAAAAAGAAAAATGAAATACAATTTTAAGACCAAAACATCACATCATTACTGGTGAAAACCACTGCCACCTAATTAGTGGGAGCACTAATTAATGCTCCCACTCATTTTCCTAAAGAAAATAGATGCAACTTTATTAAAAAGTACTTTCCAGTAGTGCTACTTTTGACGCGGCTGCAGCTGAATCATTTGTCCGGTCCTAAACTCAGACAAAAATATATTATTTACAGTAATTTATATATAAACACACAAAAAAATATATAAACATATAAAATTATAAAATATATAAATTAATAAATTGTACATTAACGAGTTAAATATATAATATTTAAGCACTGATCAATAAATTATTTAAAATTAAAATTTTTCAACTTAAACACTTTTAAATTTATTTTAATCCATTAAATCATATTTTTAATATACATACATATATATATATATAATTGCATAGGTGAAATCATATTTGTAAAAGGAAAAATTAGTCTAGAGCCCCTCCCCTACTTTTCGTAATGGAAGAGATCCACAAAATTATTTTTTGATATCTAAGGTCCCTAAACATATATCAGAAAAATTTGACTCTTTGCCCACGATTCCTCTCTCTCTCCTACAACCAAATGAACAAAAGCTTCAAGATCTTCCCCTACCCCCAAATCCCACCCCTTCGGCAACGTCCTCCTCCCAGTCTCCGTTGATCGAGATTGCTTTCTGTACAAGCAGCGGCAACCTGGATGTTGCTGTGGAATTTATGTAATCTAAGATCCATACTCCAGCGAAACAACTCACATGGGATGCAGGTAGGACGTGAGCATCGGCTAGTGTACTATACCCGTCGGAAGCGATCAACAACGACATTGAGGCAGGTGGCTCGTATTTCACCTCCTGCCAAAAATGCCACAACCAGTTTAATTTGTTCAGCAAATCAGTGCTGAACAAAACTGTTACAAATCTTATTTATTTATTTATTTTCTCATTGGAATTTCCATCTTTTGTTAAATCTGAACTTTTTGACTTATGAAAGCTAATTCTAATATCATTTGAATTTGAAATAATCCGACCAAATCAGAGGTCTAATTGATAAAAATATCTTAAATTGTCAAATATAGTTCAAATTTTGAATATATAAGTTCTGGGATTTTGATGAATATGTTTTTATTTTCAGGTGAAAATTTCACTAATTTCAAATTTTCTGTCTTGTTTGGGTATATTTTTTTGTCAAATTCTTCAACAAATTTTAAAACCATTTGCAAGAAGGTCAAAGGAGAACACCTTCCCATCTTCCCGGGCATTGTTGCAACGGCGGATCTCTCCTTTTGCAGTTACTCTTGCCTTGATTGCCCACCGACCTTGATAAGGATTCAAAGCAGCAATTGGAATTATTCGTGCTGGTGCTTCATTCTTCATAATTGACCCATGGGCTTTGTAATTTGGAGGCAGTTGGTATGGAGGTTGAACAGTTGGGCGAAAACTCTGCATATTGTTTCCAGCATTTTGGGCAACATTGAGGACTAGTTCAATCTAAACAACCCAGAGAAATTTCAGTTCAAATCATAGAATTTCTCTGGACCAATCCAGAGAAAATTCAATTTAAACCCGAGAATTTCTCTGGACCAATCCAGAAAAATTTCAGTTCAAACAAGAAAATTTCTCTTCACCAATCCAGAGAAATTTTTAGTTCAAAGCAGAGAGAGAAGATCATTTCATTGAATGAATAAGCAACAATAGCAACCTATATATATATATATTAAACAAATTTCTCTGAGTTTGTTTTTTTGAAATTTCACTGACTTGTGTCAATAAATTTCACTGGGTTTGACTTATGCCAAAGAGGTGGGTTGGTAAAGTCTATTTGATATCAAAGGGTAGCTTGAAACCCACAGAGAAGAACTTTAACCATCTGAAAATGAATGGGAGATATATTTGGAGCCAACTTCAACGATCAATCTTTGCCCTGATGAAGATGCTTCTATACCACAACAGCAATTCTCCTTCAGACCTATTAGTGAAATTGAGGTTGCTGAAAATAATTCAATTATAGACAGTATTGGTGTTGTAATATCTGTGAACCCTTCAGTCCCTATCTTGAGGAAGAATGGTATGGAAACTCAGAGAAGAATTGTAGCTTTGGTGTGTTACCAACTTTAGTTTAACAATTACTTGTGGATTTCATGTATAATGTACCTAAAATCACCAGAGAAATACTCTGATTTGCACTATTTTGGGAATTGGATGAGACATTTTCAAAACATAGAAAATAAAAAAAAAATTGAACAAACCAGAGAAATTTCAAATTTTTCTGGTTTGAAATTTCTCTGGATGGAAATTTCTCTGGGTTGAAATTTCTCTGGACAGATTTTCTCTGGAGCAGAATTTCTTTGGAAATTGAGGGACCTTAGACATTATGAAAATATTAGATGTCCTTTATACTATAAAGTCTTAATACCAGGGACCTTAAAAAAAAAACCCCTTTGTAAAAACATGACTTTATAACAATATTTTACAATAAATTATCTAAAATTGTGTTTTGGAATCATGATTTTATCCTAAAATCCATAAAATACATTATTATTAAAAAATCTAAATCTAAATCTAAATTTAAATTTAATTTTGTTTCAATGTATCTATTTATTTTATTCCAAACAACTTGCATTGGATTCTTTTGGGAAGTGGGTTGGCTTTTTAATTTTTTTGACTATTTTAATTTGAGACTAAAAAATCTTGTTTATAATGGATTTTTTAGCTTTTTTAATTTTTGTGAGAGAAAAAATATAATGATTATAAGTTGGATGTGATATTTTGTTTTATTAAGATAAAAAACTTATTTTATTTTTTTGTGACTATTTTAGCTAAAAAGTCCCAAACCCACTCTTCCCAAACGAGCACATTGTTGTGTTAAAATAACTCACAACTACTCTTTCTTTCCTTCTCGTTTTTTCCTGGAAAATTTTAGTATAGACTTCTTTAAAAAGAATATATCATATACACTTTTAATTATGATATTTTTTTTAGTTATGATCTTTTTTCTTTAATTATGATATTATTTTAATTATGATTCATAAAATTTTTAATTATATTTTATATTATGTTTCATTATAATATATTTTTTAAAATTTTGATTAAAAAAATTAAAATTACGTGATTTTTTTTTAATTATAAAATGCATTCCCCCCTTTTTCTCTGTTTCTTGGAAGCGCACTGATTGAACATGTGACATTGTTCCCTAGGAAAGTGTAACCAGTGTTAAAAATTTAATCAGGCGCGAAGACTCGTGTATAGAGAGGGCGTCGACTGGGCAGGTTATCACCTATCCCAATTAAACCAAAGCTTAGTGTTTAATTAATGACGTTATTCTAAGTTACACTGTTGCTTCTATTAATATTACTAGTGTCAAATCTTTTAAGTTAGAAAATGTTAGTGTGTATTGATCACACATAACTCATAAGCTCTGGCTTCACTGAGGCCAAAGAAATATGGCTGAGTCTGTTGTCTCGTTTGCAGCTAAATGGATCGGCAATTTGTTGATTCAAGAAGCTAAATCCTTATATGGAGTGCGCGATCAAGTTGAAGATTTGGTGAGAGAGTTAAGGCGGATGCAATGTATTTTAAAAGGTGCAGATGCAAAACAAATAAAAGATGAGGTTATCCGTAATTTGGTTGCGGAAATCAGAGAAATTGCTTATGAGGCAGAGGATGTGATAGCAACTTTTATAGTTGAGGTTGAGCCGAGGAGAAGGCGAGGCTTTCGACACTTCATCACGAGATCTACTCGCATCTTCAATGAACTCATAGCACGGCGCAAGATTGGCTCTGAAATTAGAAGGATTAAAAGCAAGATCACTGAGCTTACTGCAACATTTCCAACTTATGGCCTAATTGCTATGGCCCCTGAAAGAGAAGGCCCAAGTTCTGCTCTTCAAAGGCAATTTCAGTTACGACGGACTTATTCCCATGTTGAAGATGAGGATTTTATTGGTTTTGAGCAAGACATAAAGACACTAGTGGATCAATTGGTGAGAGAAGAAGCCAAACACCGTAAGGTTATTTCAATTTGCGGTATGGGGGGTTTGGGAAAGACTACCCTTGCTAGGAAAGTTTACCATCACCAAGACGTTAAGGGCAATTTTGAAGCCTTTGCTTGGGTCTCAATATCACAACAATGGGAACAAAAAGATGTTCTACAAAGGATCCTAACTAAACTCATTCCAGAGAAGAAGGATGATGTTGGGAGAATGATAGAAGATGATCTAGTCAGGCTACTATTTGAAATTCAACAGCAGAAAAAATGCTTGGTTGTTCTTGATGACATTTGGTCATCACATGCTTGGGAGTGCTTATCACCAGCATTTCCTCAAGGAAATCCTATGGGTAGCAAAATAATCGTTACTACTCGTAATAAAGAGGTGGTAACATCTATGGATCCAAGTGGTTTCATCCTTGAACCCGAGTGTTTAAGCCCAGACGAGAGCTGGAAGTTATTCGAAAAAAAGGCTTTCTCGAAAACAAAGACTACAGGTTAGTTGTCGTGAAATTTCAAATATAATTTTGTGGCTTAACTCTACATCCATTATTACACTACTCCCATATATAATATGCTATCTTGCTTTGTTTTTGTAGTAAAAGAACACCTCCCCTTTTAGAATAGCTAAATCTTTTTACTACTGTAGTGTTAATTTTTCACTTTAACATAGTGCTATGTTCATACATTTCCGTTAATTCAGACGCCACCACAAATTTTAAAATAGAAGTGGCGACACAAAACATAACATAATGTTTCTAAAATTTTCGACACTTCGTCAACAAGAATGTTTATTTCTATAATTTTAGTGGGCATATAATTTCTACTATTTTTTCTCTTAAATACGTTTTTCTTTTTCTGTAAAGCTTAATTTATTAAAGAGATGCAATTACTCAAGATGTTTGTAGTAGTCAAAACTACTTCTGAAAAACAGATCAAACACAGAGAGGTATAACAATTTTTTGGTCCGTGCCAAGTCCGTGGCTATAAATCTCATTCCATGCAGGATTAAACACATGGTATGCATATCATTATATTAATTTAAAGCTTAATTACATTTTTTGTATTTAAAATATGAGCCTTAAATTGACACAATTCAAACATTGGAGACCAAAATGACACAAGACTCCTACATTGGAGATAAAAAAAATGTAATTAACCCTTAATTTTAAACAAAAAACATTTCTTTCTTTTTCTTTTTCCTTTTCCCTTTCTTTTTTTTTTTGGAAGGGGGGGGGGATGATATTTACATAACAATCATAAAATGATTTGTTCCTTTAACCTGCTGGAACTGGCCTGCCGTATCTTCCCGTAATACGGAGACGTACATATTCTTTCTTCTCTCTCAAGCATTACTTGTTCTAACTACTACACAAAGAAGGTGAGAACAACTAGAAATATGTTTAAGATTTTGATGTGAGAGGAAACAACACTAAAAAATAAAAAAAATAAAGGCTAACAACACTTGTTTTTGGCTGTTATATATTTCTGTTTCCTGAAACGTCTTGTGCATTTGTTTCTTCGTCGGTAACAATACTATGTTAATGGCCACTGTATAAATATATATATATATATATGTTTGTGAATGTTTAACAATTTTTATTAGATTATTTTTGCACCTTTGGTGTAATCAAGTATGGATGTTGACACTTTTATTACATGATTTAAAAATATCATAATGTTTTATTAAGTTTCATTGGTCAAAAGTATAAAGTCTCACATTTCAAGCTTTTGTGTCACAATGTCGCACTTTTTTTTATTGAATTATTGTGGTGTAATTACAAAAGTACATATATACGGTATGTACTTTTTTAGAGATGTATACTATAATCTTTAAATTATATGTCATCAAAGCATGCATGTATTACAAAATAGCCCACACTTTCAAAACAAATCCAAGTTACTTTTGAGAATACATGAATATAATTTTCATAAAAATGATTAAGCAAGAGAGCTGGAAGTTATTTGAGAAAAAAGCTTTCTCGAAAATAGATATTACAGGTTAGTTTGTTGTGAAATTTCAAATATTTCGTGATCTAACTCCATATCCACTACTATTACACTGCTACTACAATATGCTATCATGCTTCGTTTTTGTAGTTCAATAACACTTTCCCTTTTTTTATAAGATCTATATATTTCTACTATTGTTTTAGTTCTCATTTTTACCTAATCAATGCTATGTTCATAGATTTTCTTGAATTTAGACTACACAAATCTTGAAATAGAAGTGGTGACACGTACCATAATTTTGCAAGAAATTTTGAATTGGAACCATGAAATAAAAACAAAAAGAGTAAGACAATGATGTGAAAATGATTCTTCAGGTTTCTAGTCTCACACAACCACATTCAATGCAAAACTACTACAAAAATGTTTATTTCTTTCATTTTTGTGGGCATAAATTTTTTTACTATTCTCTTCTAGAAATCATGGATGATAGATTGTTTCATATGGTTGGGATTTATTCTCTTGTTTAGTAGTTTAATATGCGGTGGTATTTATTTCAAGGCATATTAAATGGCAAGTTGGTAGATTATTTCTAGAATTTTAAGCATAACATAACAATAGACAATAAGAAGTCTTCGTTGGTGTAATGTAAAACATTTTTGCAAATTCTTTCAAAGTGCATAACACAAACTAGCATACTTGTGTTCGTCCAACTAAGACGAGGTCTTCTGTGCATTGATAAATTTATGCTTTGGTCTGTTGCAGATTTTGAAGTTGACACAATGATGGAGAAGTTAGGAATAGAAATGGTTGAACAATGTGGGGGCTTACCACTAGCCATTGTAGTACTTGGAGGACTTCTAGGAGCAAACTTGACCCTGAGCCATTGGCAGAAAGTGCAACAAAATTTTAATTCATATGGAAAAAGGGGAGGGGGACAAGATGCAAGAGTATTGGATGTGTTAGCTTTGAGTTACCAAGACTTACCATATCAGCTCAAGGCATGTTTCCTTTATTTGGGCAATTATCCTGAGGTTTTCCACATCGATGCAGAGATACTATATCAATTGTGGATGGCTGAAGGCTTCATATCCCAAGAAGAAAGAGGAGAAGACGAAACCATGATGGACGTGGCAGAACGTTACTTGGGTGAACTAGCACAAAGGTGCATGGTTCAAGTGGAATTGCAGAGAGAGGAGTATTCAAAAATTAGAGAAAGCAGAGGGTTTCGATGTTGTCGACTTCATGATCTCATGAGAGATTTATGTTTGTCAAAGGCAAAAGAGGAAAATTTTCATCAGGTCATTGAATATGGGCATATAAATCAACAAGAGCATCCCTCTTCTTCATCCATGGTAACATCAATTGGTGGTAACACTCACGGTAAAATACACAGACTTGTCATCAATCTAGATGAGAAGAATAGTAACTTTCGTCACTTTGAACAAGAAGAAAGAGCTGGGCATATTCGGACAATTTTATTCTTCATAGGTGATTATTGTGATTATTCGTTTGGAGAACAATTGACCCGTTTCTCCAAAGAAACCAAATTTCTTAGAGTTATAAATTTCGATGGAAATTCAATTGACCACAGTGAAGGAACAAAAGAGTTACCAAAAGAAATAGGAAACCTAATCCTTTTGAGGCACTTGGGTCTAAGTAGGACTGCATTCACAAAGTTGCCATCATCAATAGGCAACCTTAGACACTTGCTTACCCTTGATTTACGAACATGCTCCCATATGATCACTGTTCCAAATGTGTTATGGAAGATGGAAGGATTGGTACATCTTTATCTTCCTTTTTTCGGTCAGTTTCGTACAATAGGCAAACTACGAGTAGATGGTTTGAGGAATCTAGAGATGCTAGAAAACTTGGTTCCAGAGAAGGTTAATGTTAGAGATCTCTTCAAATTAACCAATCTCCGGAGATTGGAGAACGTATGCGTAGAGGGAAAGCTTGAGGACCTAACAATGGTCAATAACTACATCCTTAACGGCAACCATCGACTACATCACGCATCCATTGATATTCGAAATTGTGATTTTTGTTCAGAAGATGGATTAAGCAGCCTGAGACAACTGCTTGGGTGTGTTTGCCTTGGTCGATTGCGTATAGATGGGATTATAGGTAAGTTACCACATTACGAACAACAGTTATTATGCCCAAGCCTCACCTCTTTATACCTGTTGGGCTCTCAACTGGAGGAAGACCCAATGGCAGCACTGGAGAAGCTGCCTAACTTAAGGATGCTGCACTTATGTAGAAATGCTTACGTAGGAAAGGAAATGGTTTGCTCTGCTCATGGTTTTCCTCATCTCAAGAGACTAATGCTTTCGGATTTAGGAATTGAGGAATGGAGGGTGGATGACAGAGCCATGCTTACACTTTATTCTCTAGAGATTGAATCCTGCAAGAAATTGAAGATGCTTCCGAATGGATTGAGATTCATCCCTACCCTCCAGGAATTGGAGATTGACTGGATGCCTAAAGCATTCAACGACAAGCTTCGAGTGATCTATGGCCAAGAAGGAGAGGATTTTCACAAAATTAGCCACATCCCTTCCATTCGTTTTGGTGGTAAGTAAAACAATTCCTTTTTCTAGATGAATGAATCCAAAAGGGAACAGTAAGAATTCTAATATACCACATTTTTTGTATTTAATCTTTCATATTAAAATAAACTGACAAAAACAAGAGAATAGAAGAATTTTAGAAAAGTAATCAGTAAATTTTATTTTACTTTTGAAATTACTCATGGGTCGTATCAAGTTTTAATATAAATAACTAAGTCTTATTTATAATAAAAGGTTCCCACAAGATTCATTACTCTATAATGGCGTCTTAATCCAATTTTACCCTTCCTATTTAATATGAACAACAATTTTATAAATAAATTTAACTTAATTAAAATTTAAAATTTTAATTGTAAAAATTATTAATCTTATACTTATAATTTTGTTTATTAAAAATCATTTAATTTGAACAATTAAAAATAATTTAATTATAAAATTTCTAATAAATTAAAATTATTTATGAAATTCTTTGTTCATAATTTGATATAACTCAATAATAATTTTCAAAATAAAATAGCACTTTTTAATAATTTTTTCATTGTGAGTAATGATTTTTTTAAGACAATATCATAATTTTTACAATTAAAAATATCATTTTACTTAGATTAAAGATATTTTCATATTAAATTAGGAATAAAATTGTGATAACATCCACCATTATGGAGTAATAAATATTTTGAAAATATGTTATAAAAAATAAGATTTAATTGTACATATAATCTTGAAAACAAAATAGGACTTACTGATTATTTTTCCTAGAATTTTTCAAAAACAGAGGAGAGTAAAGCTCAGTACTTCTTCCACCCATCTCTCTCCCTCTTTGTCTCATTTTTTCCTCCTTTTCTACATATGCCAATAACTTTTCTCTCGAAAAATATTTACGTGCAACTGTTCTTCTGTTGGGAATAGACTTGTTTCATATATATTTGAAAATTTATACCTACATCTCATTTATTTTTAGTTGCTTATTATTCCCAAGTCCTATACTAGAATTCATAATATAATTGTGTCTACACCACACGATATTTTTGTTGGTATTTTTCTATCTAAATTTTTAGTCTCTAAAATTACTCTCGAGACATCTATTTATCTCTCTCTTACTCTTAATATTTATTTCTCACCATGAAATGCTAAATAGATGAAGTTATCAACTGCTACAATGAAAGGGGAAAAAAATTGTGTTGGTGAATTTCTTAATTAACATGGGATTTAACTTTTAAATCTACATCTTATCTTTTCCTTTAACATAGCTCTGGAATTAGTTATACAATAAATTAGGAAGAACAAATTTATTTTTACACAACAGTTATCCTATGTGGATTGTTGCAGACCAACCGTCAAAATCATGAAAACGGGTAATTGCTCTTAAAAAAATTAAGAAATTTTTTTTCTTAAAAATAAAAGAAAAACAGGTACTGAACTATATTTAGAATTGGAGAGGAAACTTGTACGTATTGAGGGGTACTAATAAGCACTAAAAAGATAATGCCATCATGTTCTTATTGATCATTACCAATGTCATATTCCTATTCATTACTAATTTCATGTTCCTATTCATTCATACTGTCATGTTTCAAATTCACATGCTTATACTATATTCATCATGAAGGTGAAATTGATTAAGAGGATGAAGGCATTGTTGTTAGGGAGGCTCTTGTCTCTGTTGAAGCTGAAGGGTTAAGGTAATAATTGTTGAAATTGAAGCTCAGCAAATTGTTCATTAGTTAAATTTTATATATAGAACTTGTACAAGCATGAAATAATGTTCTCGTCTAATCCTGTTGATCAAGTCTGCGTTCCTCCAAACGTCGTCGCTTTACTCCCTGAAAACACAAACGTGAGCTAGCCGGCGGGTGTGTGCCGGATACCTCTCCGATGCCTAAGTCAGCAAAATAGACAAATAGACAAAAGCTCTATGTATTCCAAAAGTCAAAATTGTGTTACCTGTACATAGGTTATGTTGTGAGCTTTTATAGGTTCCGCGTGGCACAATCCTAGTAGAACTCTTATTCCTCCATGTAGAGTCCTCCTAGGAATCACACTCCTAAAAGATAATATTTATCGTCTAACACCTCCCTCACTGCTTAAACCAAGTGAGATGCTTTTACCTCGATGGGATGTCATTATAACCGAGCTAACAATATCTCTTTGTCATACTCAATCCAGCACCTTCACATGCAACACATAGCTCGGCTTTTGTTCACTTGTACCTCAGTTTTCTCTGTTTAGACCGAGCTAACTGCAGCAAGTCTTGACCGAGCTAAAAAGGGCAAGGTCCACCTTAAGAAGCCCAAACACCTCGGTTCTGAATACTATGACCGAGCTAATTATCACCACTCCGATCGTGGTAATTGTTACCATACTTGGACCGAGCTAACTGCAAAGTCCTCTTCACTAAGCCCTTTTTCACCGCAACCCATAAAACGGCCCATTATTATACCTTCGCCTAGCTCGGCCCTAATGCACATAAAAACTCCCTCTCAATTGCCCCTTAATTCCATCTGCGTAGCATGATTAGGATTACCTGTTATCAGCCGAACTAAAACTTTAGACCTTTAACCGAGCTAAATTGTCACCGGGCTACCGATTTGTCCGGTCAAAAAACGTCTTTTCAGTCGCTGCAAAACTGAATCGCTTACGATTCTCTTGGACACGTGGCAAGCCTTTATTGGTTAATTGCAACTGCCATAGCCGCCCTCGTACCTCGCAAAATTTGAACAGTCCTGCCCAAATCAAGGTTTTATACAAAAACCCCATTTTTTCAAATCAAAGCATTTTTGTTCATCTTCTCTCTCTCTCTCTCTCCCTCTAAGCCTCCATTTTTCCAAACACAGTGCCTGCGAATCTCTTCCTTGCAATCTCGATCTTCATTCTCTCGTCTTCAAACTGTAAGTAACTCAATCTCATTTCCTTTTTGTTTGTATAGTTTCTGTAGTATGTAACATACTATTCGTATGTTTCTCAAAACACACTATTTTGGCTTCCATTTTTCTGGGAAATAACCACTAAAAACCATGTAATAGAACCACTAGATTCACAAACAATTTGAGAAACGACGCTTTTGATCCAAAATAATACTCCAACCAAACTAGGAACTTGTTTGTATTAGGTGCGAGCCTAGCCAAACTAGATAACTCTTCTAACAATCGAACTAAAACTTCATGCCATACCTGTAGTTTCAATCGGTCTAAGAACCTTCTGTTTCATTTAGCCGAGCTAGCAAACTGTTTGTATTAGGTTTGCACACTACCGAACTAGAAAGCCTTAACCAATGACCGAGCTATAACTTGGGGCCAAACCAGCTCTTCGACTTAGTCAAAACCGAACCAAGAATGCTGCACCCTAAGCTTCAATCGGGCTATGAATCTCTCGTTCCACTTAACCGAGCTAAAGTCCTTCGCTCCAACCGAGCTAAGAACGGATAGTATCCTACGTAGCCGAGCTAGGATTCTATTTATTTTGCCTTTGTTTCTTTTAGCACGGTCCAACAATCTGGGCTTAACATTTTTCATCTCCACTTTGCAGACTGACTAGGTTGGCCAGGCACACCTTTGCACGCTCAACCGAGATACTGAAGGTCATCTCAACACCGAGCTAGCACTCCGAGCTAATTTATACATAATTTAAGTCCACATGGGGAAGTATCGATTTTTAGTGAACTCTCCAGGGGCTATTGTCGAATTCCGCAAGGACTGCAACATCCTTAATGACGTCCACCTTTCACTAGCCGAGCTAGACACAACTCCATGGAAAAAACAGGGCTTCGTTCCCTTCACTGTCCTTTCCATTGTAGAAGCCGGACTCCGATTCCCTGTTCAACCCCTCCTTTGTGAATTTTTAAGGCAGACTAGGATATACCCAACCCAACTTAGCACCAATTCTTACAGAATAATAAATGGCATCGCCGAGTTAAATCACCGGCTTGGCCTCAACCTCGGTTTAGCCGAGCTATTTCATCAATACTCTCTAGGTCAGAACGAAGACGGCTGGGTATACTATTTAAGAATAAGACGCCGCCGAGAGAAAATAATAAAAAACACCCCAGATAAAGACGTAAACGACGACGATTTTTTTTGGGTTTCTGGTAACTTTGAGGACCAAGAAGCCCAAATACCAGGAGACCGGATTAACTGGAATAAAGGAGTAGCCAGTATATACCTCGACTCAGTTTTGTACGTTCTTTACTCCGTTGGTCAAATTTTGAACCGTACTAACCATTGTCTTTTTCCTTTATGCAGACTTGAACCATCTAAAGTTGCAGTATAGTTACCCCAATCTAGACGCACTTCGCGTCGCGCTACGATATTGCGAACGAGGTTGGGCCCAGCTACTCAATTTTGAACCGACATACAGATACAGCAGCAGGAGGAAGACTAGGGTGATAGATTTCCTTCTGGAACCCTCGCCAGAACCAGATCCAACACTACCACAAATTAATTTGATCCCACTAACAGAAGAGCAAGAGATGGCTAAGAAGAGAGTTGTCAGAGCACTTATCACCGAAACAACAGCTTCAGTTGTAGGTGACCAGACCGAGATACCACAAGCTGGCCAAACACATGAGGCCGTGGTAGCCCTTCCAACAGCTTGGGCCTTATCATCTGGGCCAAGTAAGCATGCTCGCACTTCCTTAACCGAGCCACGCCTTGTTGATGAAGAAGACCCCACACTTCCCCAAAACATGCCACCGAGCCCAGAACTCGAGCGTTCTGACCGGGCTAGCCCTTCTGAATGGGCCCCAAAGATAACATACAAGAACTGGCCTGTTTCCAGCACCGATTCGATGGTAGCAGACAAGGACCACTCGCTCGCTTTCAATCTCGCCAAAAGTGTGTGTCTGCCTGCCGACATGGAGCACCACGATCACCTCACCGAGCTGAAGGCCATTCGTTCGGCCACTAAGTCAATGGCGCTGGTAAGTGTTGCCCTAACTGCCATCTATTAATCAACAACTGTTTGCTCAGTTTCTGTTCATAACTGCTACCTCTTTTGTAGGCCATGCAAAAGAATCACATCACTCACAAGCGAGTTTTGGAGCTCTGTAAGACAGCACGGCTGGCCGTGGCCGATGCCAACGCCAGGACAGCCGAGCTACAAGAAGCGAAAGAAAAAATGACCGGGCTCGATACTGAAGTCACCTGACTCACCGAGCTAGTCAATTCGGCAGAGGCGGACAAGCAAAAGGCCTTGGCCGAGCTGAAAGACCATTATTTGCGTGAGCTGGCTGAGATCGAGAAGAAAAAAGACACCAAGATAGCCGAACTGGAGAAGAAGATGGAAGACGCGGAAGACCGCGGTTACAAAGAAGGTGAAGCCACCTACATCCTGCAGTGCGAAGCTGCCAAGGATATATTTTTCAAGTGTGGATGGAAGGCGGCTGTGGCGAAGCTCGGTCATGGCCAAGAGACCGAGGTCTTCCAAAACCCTCCTCCACATTTCATACCGAGCTACATGACGGAGTATGCCAATGCTATTCAGCAAAATTTTCTTGAAGTTGAAGAGGAAGAGGCATCCCCAGAACCCAACAACGCCCCGGTCGTTGCCAATGATCCCAGTCTTCAAACTGCCCAGTTAGCTTGAGTGGAGCCATTGGTGCCCATTGTGGTTGATGATGTGGTAGGGACCGACCTACCCGCCAATGTCGGGCTACCAGCTGGTGAAGCTCGGGTTAACTTGGATGCTGATTTGGATGACCTCTTTGCATGATCATGTATTTTCTTTTCTTCAGATGCTAACTGTAAGAAATTTGTAACTGGGCTGAGGCCCTACCTTTTGTACCTTTGAATTGAATTTTGAATGAAATCTTCTTCTTTTTGTTCGGTCTGTTCCATACCTGCACTTATTTTCTACTATGATTTGCATGAAGTATAACATTTTCTGGCCGAAATGTCTATCTCGGTCTTAACTTTGTAATCTATTTGGTCATACCTACCAACCTTTTCAGCCTAGATCCTTATCTCGGCTGAAGAGTACTCAACGTTGGTTATTCCAGCCAACCACTCTTTAGCTTAGATCTTTATCTCGACTGAAGAGTACTAAAAGTTGGTTATTCCAACCAACCACTCTTCAGCCTAGATCCTGATCTTGGCTGAAGAGAGATAAGTGTTGGTTTTTTCAGCCAACCTCTTCAATCCAGATCCTTATCCCGGCTGAAGAGAGCTCAGTGTTGGTTATTCTGGCCAACCTAGAGCTAAGTTTTGGTTATTCCTACCAAACTTCTTTAGCCTAGATCCTGATCTTGGCTGAAGAGAGCTTAAACTTGGTTATTCCTACCAACTTAGAGCCAAGTGTTGGTTTTTTTGGCCAGCCTCTTCAGCCTAAATCCTAATCTTGGCTGAAGAGAAACAAATGTTAGTTTTTCCAGCCAACCTTTTCAGCCTAGATCCTGATCTTGGCTGAAGAGAGATAAGTGTTGGTTTTTCCAGCCAACCTCTTCAGCCCAGATCCTAATCTCGGTTGAAGAGAGCTCAGTGTTGGTTATTCCGGCCAACCTAGAGCCAAGTGTTTGGTTATTCCTGCCAAACTTCTTTAGCCTAGATCTTGATCTTGGCTGAAAAGAGCTCAAAGTTGGTTATTCCTGCCAACTTAGAGCCAGGTGTTGGTTTTTCCGGCAAACTTTGCTTTCATTGCCCCTAGTACTAACTTTTACAGAAGAAAAGAATTATGCTGAAGAGGGAACTACTTGTTTTATTGAAAAACAAAAACTACAAGTACTTTAATGAAAAGCTAAAAATAAAATAGTTTGAGATTTGCAGTATTCCATGGCCTGGGAATGGCCTTGCTGTCTCCATCTTCCAAGTCATATGCCCCTTTTCCTGCTAAGCAAACCACTTTGTATGATCCTTTTCAATTAGGCCCTAACTTGCTATCTCCGGGTACCAGAGTGTTTCCTATTACTTTGCATAGTACCCAATCTCCAATCTTGAATAGCCTCGGATGTATTGCCTTGTTATATTTTCTGGATAGCTCTTGCAGATATGAAGCGATGTAGACTAGTGCTCTTTCTCTTCTTTCTTCTGCTAGGTCAAGTTCCAAGGTTATGGCTTCTCCATTTAAGTCTGTGTCAAAATTTTCACTTCTAATTGTGGGGAAGCTGACTTCTAGTGGGATTACTGCCTCCATGCCGTAGGCTAAGGAGAATGGCGTTTCTCCAGTTGATCGCCGAGGTGTGGTATGATAAGCCCATAAAACATGAGGAAGCTCCTTAACCCACTTGCCTTTTGCTTTCTCCAACCTTTTCTTTAATCCATCAAAGACGACTTTGTTTGATGCTTTCGCTTGGCCATTTGCTTGGGGGTATGCTGGTGTAGAATTGTAGAATTCTATCTTGTACTCCTCACAAAAGCCTCTAAAAATTTTGCCATCGAACTGAGTGTCGTTGTTAGATATTAGAGCCTCGGGTATGCCGAATTGAGTGATGATATTCTGCCAAACAAACTTCTTCACGTCTTTCTCTTTTATTGATGCGAGTGCTTCTGCCTCCACCCACTTTGTGAAGTAGTCTGTTGCTATAAGAAAGAACTTTCTGTTGCCGAGTGCCGTTGGAAGTGGTCCTACTATGTCCAAGCCCCACATCGCAAAGGGCCATGGGCTAGTTAATGGTAGAAGCTCTTTGGTTGGTTGATGTATTTGGTGTGCGAACTTCTGACATTTCTCGCACTTCTTGACATACTTCTCCAAATCTGCTTGCATGTAAGGCCACCAATATCCTTGTGAAATTGCTTTGTAGGCCAATGATCTTCCTCCTTGGTGGCTTCCGCATACGCCTTCGTGTATCGCGAACAAGAATGTTTCGACCTTGCTGGGATGAACACATTTCAGGTAAGGTCCTGTGAAGGATTTTTTGTACAAGGCCATTGATGGGAAGAGCCAAAATCGCTGTGACTTTGCTCTTATTTTGTTGGCCTCTTTCCTTTCTTCGGGTAAGACGCCGTCTTTTAAGAATAATATAATGGGATCCATTCATGAAGGGCTCGGTGCAACATACCTCAACTAATTCGGGTTCTTCAATGCTTGGTCTTGGTAGGAAGTGGATCAGTAATGGATGTGGGATGGATGTATTTGCCATCGAAGCAAAGCCTGCTAGTTCGTCTGCTCTACTATTTTCTTCTCGACCGATCTGTTCTATCCGCACTACTTTGAATTTCATGATTTCCCTTCTGACTAGCTCTTGATACTTTGCCATCCTCTCATCTTTCGCCTCGTAGTCGCCTGAAATTTGATTTACTACCAGCTAGGAGTCACTGTAAACCATTAGCTTGGTGGCCTGCATGAAGAGTGCTGATTTTAGGCCTGCTAAGAGTGCTTCATACTCCGCCTCATTGTTTGATGCTGGGAAGCCAAGGTTGACTGCTTGTTCCACTACTAGGCCATCTGGTGAGATGAGGACTATGCCAAGTCCTGCACCATGCCTATTGGATGCTCCATCCACGAAGAGCTTTCACATCTCTCCAACGAATAGCTTCCAGCAAGTAGAGGGGTCGGATGATGTCTTGGGGTCGTGAGTGTTGCTGATGTTTTCTTCCAAGCCCATGCCTGCTGTAGGTGTTGTATCTTCACTGTCAGACTGCCTCAAATCTCTGCTTTTTGATGACCTTGGGATGTGGCTGGGCATCTTGTTTTGGGGGCTGCGTAATTCCTGTGGCACGTTCCATCCCCTTTTCTGTTGTACTAGTCAAATCAACTGGGCAGATGTGATGACTTCCTGGTGTGAACTTTGCCACAAAGTCGGCCAAAGCTTGGGCTTTTATTGCGGTTTTGGGTTGAAACTTGATATCAAATTGTCCCAATTCTACTGCCCACTTCAAGATTCACCCAAAAAAGTTCGCCCTCTCAAACAAAGCTTTTAATGGAAAAGCTGTTAGGACGATTATGGTGTGGGTGTGGAAATAATGCGACAGCTTCCTTGAGGCCATCATCAAGGCTAAGGCCAGTTTTTCCAATGGTAAGTACCTGGTTTCTGCGCCCAGCAAGGTCTTGCTAACATAAAAGATGGGCAAATGTTGGATTCCTTCCGCTCTGACCAACACTGCGCTGACTGCGTGCTGTGAAACTGCCAGGTAAAAAAAGAGCTCTTCTCTAGGTATTGGGGTTACTAGCAACGGTGGAGAAAACATGTACTCTTTTAGGCTTTCTAGTGCGCGGTCGCATTCTTCATCCCACTCAAACTTGGCCTTTAATGCTTGGAAGAATGGTCGACATCTGTCTGACGATCGACTTATGAATCGATTGAGTGCGGCTGCTAGGCCAGTGAGATTCTGCACCTCTTTGACTGTGTTGGGCCTTTTAAGATCCTGGATTGCTTTGATCTGAGAGGGGTCTGCTTCTATACCTCGGTTGGTCACCAGGAAGCCTAGGAATTTGCCCGATCCTACGCCGAATGCACACTTGGATGCATTTAAGTGCAACTTGTTTTTCTTCAGAATCTGGAACATTTCACCTAGGTCTCTGAGATGGTCCTTCTCATCCTTGCTTTTGACCACCATATTATCTATGTAAGCCTCCATTATTCTGCCTAACAATGGTTCAAACATCTTGGTGACCATCCGTTGGAATGTTGCCCCTGTGTTTTTTAGGCCAAAGAGCATGACCTTGTAACAGTATAATCCTCTAGGCATTGTAAAGGATGTGACCTCCTGATCTGGTTCATACATAGCGATCTGATAGTAACCTCTGTACGCATCAAGGAAGCTAAGTCGATTGTGGCCTGCCGTCAGATCTACCAGTTGGTCTATCCCTGGTAGGGGAAAACTATCCTTTGGGCATGCCTTGTTGATTGTTTTGTAGTCCACGCAGACATGCCATTTTCCGTTCTTCTTTAGCACTACTACGGTATTGGAGATCCACCTGGGATAGTGCACTTCTCCGATAGCTCCTGCCTCCAGCAAGTTTTCCACTTCTTTCGCCACTATCTCAGCATGGTGGAGTGCACTGTATAACTGGTCTGGCAGTTGGGTGGACGTTCAGTTGGTGACAGATGAAGTTTGGGTCAATGTCAGGCATGTCATACGGTGTCCAAGCAAACACTTCGATGTTAGAGGTTAAGAATTCCATGACCTTTATTCTCTCAATGCTGGACAAAGACGAGCCGAGCAAAAAGAACTTTTATGGGGCTTTTTCATCTATCCTTACCTGTACCAAGTCTTCCACTGCCTTTTGTTCAGCTGCCTTGCCAACATCCGCAAATAGTTCATTGCTCTCGGGTTCTTCCACCATCTGTACATACCCTTTTGCAATGCGGCTGCCATTTACTGTGACGAAGCACTGTTTTGACATGATTTGGTCTCCAAAGACCTCTTCAATTACTCCGGCTTCATTGGGAAACCGCAATACTTGATGGTAGGCTGAGGCTACCGATCGCATGGCGTGTAACCATGTCCTCCCCAAGATTATGTTGTAGGTGGAAGGGACTTTCAATACCCAGAATTCCATCTGTTTTGTCATGGTTCCTGCTTTGACTGGGAGGATTATCTTGCCCACTGGCCACTCTGGCATTGAGTTGAATCCGATCAGGGGAGATGTTGCAGGTGCCAAGTCTTTATCCTTCAGTTTCAATTGTTTGAAGGTTTCGTAATAAATTATCTCACATGAGCTTCCTTGGTCGATCAAAATCCGTTTGACGTCGAAATTCTTGACGCATAGAGTGACAACTAGTGCATCATTGTGGGGGCAATATATCCTTGCTAAATCTTTGTTTGAAAAAGATATGACATTTATGGCCTCTGTTCTCCCCTTTTTGATGGTAGGTTGTGCACTTAATACCTCCCTTAAGTGCTCAGCCTTTTTGATCATCCCCCTGAGCTCACATACCCGCTCAGGTTCGAATACTCCATGTATTACGTTAATTACGCCTTGAGGTGGGGCGTCGACCGGCATTCCGTTTGGGTTGTTGTGGTTCTGGGGGGCTGGCTGTGTCCCTCATTCTATGTACTGGTCCAGGTGTCCAGCTGTCACTAACTCCTCCAAATGCTGCCTCAATGGTGTGCAATTTTCAGTGTGGTGCCCCTTTTCATCATGGAAGGTGCACCGGGACCTCTCGTTATAGTCTTTTTGTGCTTCTCCCAACTTAGCTGGCCATTGGACGAAAGATTCGTTGCGTATCTCACTGAGAATCCGGTAGATTGGTTTTTTGAACACTGTGGTAATGGCAGTGCGAACTCTTAACCTCCTCTTGTTTGGGTCCTCTCTGTTGGCCCGCCTGCCTCGCCCATTCCTGTTAGGTTGCTCTACCGTGTTAACTTTTACTGTAGTCTTTTTATCTTGCATTGCTGTTGTGCCAGATTTTGCCTTAGCACGGGTGCTATCTTCCTCCACGCGAATATGTTGGTGCACTCTCTCCATTAAGACCTCTATCGTGAGAGGGGGCGTCATAGTAATCAAGTCCCTCAATTTGTTATCGACTGGCAGGCCCCGTTTGTATTGTGCAATGGCGAGGTTCGTAGGGCAATCCCCAATCTGGTTGAAGGTTTCCCAGTAACGACTGTTGTAGGACCTCAACGTCTCTTTTTCGCCCATGTCAATGGAGAGTAACTGGTTGATCTCCACTGTTGTCTTGGTGTTCGTCCTGAATCTGGTCACAAATGTTTCTGCCAACTGCGCCCATGAGGCAATGCTGCCTTTTGGTAGCCTTTCGAACCAGGTTAAACCTAGGTCGCCAAGGCTGGATGGAAATATGATGCATATTAAAGCCTCATTTCGCCGATATACTGCCATAACCTGACGAAAGTGGCTTAAGTGCATGTAGGGGTCTGTCTTCCCCTCATAAGTGGTGAATTTAGGCTGGTGGAAGCCTGAAGGTAGTGGCGCGTTCTCAATTGCTGGAACGAACGGCGAGCTCTGTAGCCTTGCTAATGCTTTGTCTGTTCGTTCATAAGCAAGGCGCGGCATTGGCATTCCTACCTCGACGCTCCCATACGTCCGAGGGGCCAACTGCTGAAGGGCTGAAACTCTGCGCGGGTCGCGTGCCGTGGTATCCTCCTTCCATCGTGCCCTTTCTTTAAGTACAGTTCGTAAGTCAGATGATCTAGGCAACTCCGTGTGCCTAGATGACGTTTGGTGCGTGTGCGAGGGCCGATAGGTGCTTCCCTCAGTATATGACCTCTCAGTTCTCATTCTCTCAGACCTAGAGTAACGAGTCCTGGAAGTCCTCGATTGAGTGTCGCCTGTTCTAAGGCTCCTACTTTCTGCTTGCGATGGTGTGGTACGCCTATCCCGATCCTCCGAGTGGCGAGGGGCCGTGTTGCCTTTGCGCCCCTCTCCTGTCGCCACCCCTTTTCCTTTTATTTGGCGCTTCATCAACTCCATATCTGCCGCCATCCTCCTTATTAACTCGTCCTACTCCTTCACGCGATCCTCCAAAACTTGAGGGTCCATCCTCTGCCTCTGTCTTTCAGGACTTTGAGAGCGACGGGGGCTGTTAGCCCGCCTTCCCCTTGTATCCCTCCGGGGGTTCTGTTGCTGGGGTTCTAAGTCCGTTATGGGAGGGATAGAAGGCAAACCTTCGCGCCTCCCACCCCCCTCCGGGGTTTGCCCATCAATAGCTGATTGCAGCAAGTCTTCATTGTGCGCCATTGCTTCCAACTAGAGAGAAAAACTCAATCAAGAGGTTTTGTTCTTTCTGGAATTCCCACAGACGGCGCCAATTGTACGAGCACGAAATAATGTTCTCGTCTAATCTTGTTGATCAAGTCTGCGCTCCTCCAAATGTCGTCGCTTTACTCCCTGAAAACACAAACGTGAGCTAGCCGGCGTGTGTGTACCGGATACCTCTCCGATGCCTAAGTCAGCAAAATAGACAAATAGATAAAAGCTCTGTGTATTCCGAAAGTCAAAGTTGTGTTACCTGTACATAGGTTATGTTGTGAGCTTTTATAGGTTCCGCGTGGCACAATCCTAGTAGGACTCTTATTCCTCCATGTAGAGTCCTCCTAGGAATCACACTCCTGAAAGATAATATTTATCCTCCAACACCCCCCTCACTGCTTAAACCAAGTGAGATGCTTTTACCTCGATAGGATGACACTATAACCGAGCTAACAATATCTCTTTGTCATACTCAATCCAGCACCTTCACATGCAACACATAGCTCGGCTTTTGTTCACTTGTACCTCGGTTTTCTCTGTTTAGACTGAGCTAACTGCAGCAAGTTTTGACGGAGCTAAAAAGGGCAAGGTCCACCTCAATAAGCCCAAACACCTCGGTTCTGAATATTATGACCGAGCTAATTATCACCACTCTGATCGTGGTAACTGTTACCATACTTGGACCGAGCTAACTACAAAGTCCTCTTCACTAAGCCCTTTTTCACCGCGGCCCATAGAACGGCCCATTATTATACCTTGGCCTAGCTCGGCCCTAATGCACATAAAAACTCCCTCTCAGAATTGGTGCTAATATAGAAGATATGCTAGCTGATTGTCAAATATTTGCTCTGTATTTTCTCAACTCTTGTTTTGTTCATGCTAGAGGATCTTGTAAAATAGATGGCCCATGATCATGAAGTAGCCAGGTTTGCTCTATCTATGAATGTAATTTCTATGGTTGATATGGCATGTATCCAGATTGATCTTAGGCTGGTTTGACCTTCATCTAGTGTTTCAATAAAATTTTCTTTGGTTGACAAAAAAAAAAAAAAGAAAAAAAAAGAATGAGATCAGAGGATGCATTCTTTCTCGCAGCTGTTTATTATGATTTTAATCCTTTTTAATGAAAATTTTGACGAAAGTGTATGCAAATTACATAGCTAAAGCTAATCAAAATTGGAATCTGAACATTTTGCTTATTAATCTGGAGATATATGTAGATTAAAAGAAAAAGAAAAGGTAAAAAAAAAAAAAAAGGAGCTTTTCATCTAATCTAGGATTATCAAATGGACACTTGAAAGTGCAAATCAATTTGAAGAAAATAAAATGGGAGAAGGAAGAACCAGCATGGTATAAACAAAATTCTTTGTTCAAACTATTTGCGTAGCTAATCACACTGTTTGCTGTAAATTGCCAACCATTCAAGGTTTTGTGATAATACATGATACGTCTACTGCATAACTTTCACAAAACCAATCATCAGTAGTAAATAATTTACTAACTAGTTACCTCTTTAAAGTATGTTCAACATTTATTCTAATCTGTAGATGAAGTTATCAACTGCTACATTGAAAGAAAATTATGTTGCTGAATTTCTGATTGTGGCATTTGCATATTGATCACAGGCCTACTTAACATGGGGTTTAACTTCTATCACCATCTTATCTTTTCCATTCACATGTTAGCTTTGGCATTAGTTAGGTAATAAATTAGGATGAAAATTTTGCTTATTACATGACAATTCCCACTGTGAATTGCTACATACCCATAAAAATTATGACAGCAGGTAATATCTCTCAACAATAAAAATAAAAATTAAGGACTTAAAAATAAAAGCTTTATTGAAATAGTATTGGACTTGTAGAGAAACCTTGCCCCTTTCAACTAGCATTAAATAAGTACTTTCATGTTTTATTCATCATTAGTAATGTAATGTTCCTTTTTTTGATAGCTTGTAATGTAATGTTCCTATTCGTTAGTATTGTCATGTTTTAATTTTATAAGCTTATGTATGCTTATGTTCAAATCAATTCCAGGTGAACGGAATTGAAGGCAATGCTGTTTGGGAGGTTCTTGTCACTGCAGGTATAAATTCTATGCACAGGACTGGTGTTGACACAGAGGTGGTGGTAGATGATTGTCATATATTCACTTGATATTTTCTCAACTCTTGCTGTGTTATCTTGCAGCACATGGCTCTTCATTTTAACTTCATCTAGTTTTTCAATAAATTTTTCTTTTGGTGACAAAAAATGAATGATATCAGGGATTCATTATTTCCCGTTGCTTCCATTGCTTTAATCAGCTTCATACAATGCTTTTAATCCCTTTTTGAAACTTATGAAACCATTATGAAAAGTTTGAGAGAAGTTTACACATTGATTAGTTAGAGTTAACAAAAATTCAAATTCGGGCATTTCGCTTATTAATCTGCAGATGTACTTATGTTAGATACAAAAATAAGAAAAAATACTGAACAAGGAAAAGAAGCTAAATTTCTAATCTAGGAATTATTGAATGAAGCCTTCAAAATGCAACTCTATTTGAAGAAACTACAATAAGAAAGGAAGAAACCAGCCTCAGTTGTATAAAAATTCTTCATAAGGCACCCATACCCAATTTAAACACTGTGATCTTTTAATTTTATATGATGGGTGAAGAAAAGACGCTCACTGTTGTTAGAATTGGAGAGGAAACTTGCCCTTATTGAGTGGTATTGAATAAGTACTAACACATTAGTATTGTCATGTTTTTATTCATTAGTACTGTCATATTCCTATTCATTAGTAGTGTCATGTTTGAATTTTATATGTTCATGTTATGTCAAAATCAACTCCAGAAGAAAATTTGAAAAGCGAGATATGGTTTGATAGCTTAAATCAAGTAATAGTTCAAAGAGTTTATAATCAAGAATTCATTTCTTCTAGTTGCATATCAAATTTGTTAAATCAGTGCAGCTGTATACTATGATTTTATTCCTTTTTATTTATTTATTTATTTTTTAACTTAGGAGTTCATGTTCAAAATCCAGATTGGGGAATTTCATTTACCAAACAGCTAATTTGTTGCAGGATGATGATATCGTCTTACTTCTATGCTGCTTCTTCAACCTTGATGACAGAGGCAAAGAGCTTGTCTGGAAGCTCTTAGATGGTTCAAGCATATATCAATGGATATCTGTGTGGTGTTCACTTGTTGACACATATAGTTCTAATTTAATTTGGTGAAGTTACTTTGGCTGGAGACTTATGTGGACTTTAATTTGTATGGTTTATTGGAAGACATTAAAACTATATTTAATTTGTTTGCTTGTTTAAGTTCTTATTTTGTTGTTACTAAAGCTACTTGGTAGGCTGTTCATGCAGCTCATGTTATACCTAATAAGTCTGTACTTGTTTGTCATGTACTTGTTTAGTTTTATATATTTATGGGTAAAATTATATTTGTGGTCTCTATAATTTGCTTTTGGAAACAATTTGGTCTATGTAATTTCAACTCTATCAATTTTGCCTTTAAGTTTTCATATGGTGTCAGTTTAGTGCAATTGAACTCCTTAACAAATTTGACAGAAATGGAGAGCATACAAATGGTCCATTCAAAAGGGAATAAGTTATTTCAAGTTAGATATTAATCCCTTTATCACTTTAAAAATAGTGAATGTGCTATTTTGCCTATTGAATTTAGTCAAATTTCTATAGTGAATGTGCTATTTTGCCCATTGGATTTAGTCAACAATGGCGCAAGCCACTGGATAGCAAAGGCTTTGTACACAAACTCTTTACCTTTTGATTGGGTTGTCAACCCCCCTGTTGCCTTAAATTCTGTTCTTTCTTCAGATGTATCCCATTTGCTTGTTTAATGATAGTTTGGGAGTTAAAACTGATGCAATATAAATTACTCAATGGTAAAATTGATGCAATTTAAAACTAGAAAAACTAAATTGATAGAAGAACTACATTTTTGGGACTACATGTGTCATTTGCCCTACAAACTTTTTTATTTTGAAAAAAAAAAAGTAGCCTAGAAAGTGCAACTCAATTTGAAGAAATTACAATGAGAGGAGGACGAACCAACATGGGTTAAACAAATATGATGTTAGCACCTTGTGTCGGGTATTTTGTTTTGTTTTCTTTGTTTTTATTTCATTTTATTACCAACCATAAATATATATATTCATGAGAAGAAGTTTTGAGGTGGAGAAATGTTTGAAGAAAAAGACACAACTATTTTTATTTTTTTCTTGACCCAAGCCTTTCCCTAAACAGTGTGTAAACACATAAAACCAAGAGTAATTAACACGAAAAGAGCAAGACCCCCAATAAATTTTGGATTGAGATTCATCTCTACCCTCCAAGAATTGGAGATTGCCTATATGCCTAAAGCATTCAATGACAGGCTTCGAGTGGTCAATGGCCAAGAAGGAGAGGAATAGTAAGAATTTTAATATACCACAATTTTTGTATTTAATCTTTGATATTAAGATAAACTGACAAAGACAAGAAAATAGAAGAATTTTTCAGAAACAGAGTAGAGTGAAGATCGGTACTTCTTCCACCCATCTCTCTCCCTCTTTGCCAATAACTTTTCCTCTCTTGAATATTCACATGCAAGCTATTCTTCCGTTGGGAGTAGACTTGTTTCATATATATTTAAAAATTTATATCTACATCTCATTTATTTTCAGTTGCTTATTGCTCCCAAGTCCTATACTGGAGCTCACAATATATAATTGTATCTACACTACACAATATTTTTGTTGGTATTTTTCTGTCTAAATTTTTAGTCTCTAGCGTTATTCTCAAGACATCTATTTATCTCTCTTATTCTTAATATTTATTTTTCACCATGGGGTGCTATATAGATGAAGTTATCAACTGCTAGAATGAAAGGGGGAAAACAAATTGTGTTGGTGAATTTCTTATTATGGAATTTACATACTGGTCACAGCCTGCTTTATTTAACATGGGATTTAACTTTTAAATCTACATCTTATCTTTTCCTTTTACATATCTCCGAAATTAGTTATGTAATAAATTAGGAAGGAAAAAAATTATTTTTAGACACAAGTTATCCTCTGTGGATTGTTGCAGACCCATCAAAATCATGAAAACAGGTAATTGCTCTTAAAAAAATTATGTCAGTGAATTTCTGATTGTGGTATTTACATATTGATTACAGCCTACTTAACTTAACTTAATGTGGGGTTTAGGTTTAGCTTGTATCTCCATCTTATCTTTTCCTTTCACATCTTAGCTCTGGTATTAATTAGCTAATAAATTAGGATGTAATTTTTTTATTACTACACGACAATTACCCACCATGAATAACCCATCAAAATCATGATAGTAGGTAATTTCTCTTTAAAAAAACTGAAGGACATAGAAATAAAAGCTAAAATATATTGAACTAGAATTAGAATTGGAGAGAAACCTTGCCCCTTTCAACTGGCATTAAATAAGTACTAAGACAATAGTACTGTTATATTTTTATTCATCATTAGTAATGTAATGTTCCTATTCATTAGTATTGTCATGTTTCAATTTTATATGCTTATGTATGCTTATGTTCAAATCAATTCCAGCTGAATGGAATTGAAGGCAATGCTGTTTGGGAGGTTCTTGTCACTGCAGGGTATGAATTCTATGCATAGAACTGGTGTTGACACAAAGGTTGTGGTAGATGATTGCCATATATTTACTTGATATTTTCTCAACTCTTGTTGTGTTTAATCTAGAAGATCTTGCACCAGGCAGCTCTTGGTTATAATTCATCTAGTTTTTCAATAAAATTTTCTTTTGGTGACAAAAAAAAGAAAAGAAAAAGGGATGAAATCAATGATTCAGTATTTCTCAGTACTTATTGCATTGCTTTAATCAGCTTCATACAAATGATACAATGCTTTTAATCCCTTTTTGAAACTTATGAAATCATTATGAAGAGTTTGAGAGAAGTGTACTCAATTGATTGGTTAGAGCTAATAATAATTCAAATCCGGGCATTTTGCTTATCAATCTGCATTTGTACTTATCAATCTGCATATGTTAGATAAAAGAGAAGAGAAAAAAGCAGAACAAGGAATTATAGAATGGAGCCTAGAAAGTGCAAATCTATTTGAAGAAACTACAATAAGAAAAGAAAGAAACTAGCCTGGGTTGTATAAAACTTATTTGTTCATGGACTTATGCTGATAATGAAAGAGGATGAAATCAGGAATTCATTCTTTCTTGTTGCATGTCAAATTGGTTTAACCAATGCAGCTGTACACTATTATTATTTTAATACCTTTTTACGTTTTCTTTTTGAAACTTAGTAATTGATAATGAAAAGTTTGATGGAAGTGTACCCAAATGAATATGATTAGGCCTAATAAAAATCTTAATCGGGGAATTCACTTACCAACCTGCTAATTTGTTGCAGGATGGATGACAGTGTCTTAGTGCACTGTAATGAATTAAGTTGTTCATCCCTCTATGCTCCTCAGCCGTGATAGTTCAAGCATATTGGAGATATTTGAGGCGCACATGTTGACATATAGCTCTACTTTGTCTGGTTTAGTGCAAGACATTAAATTTGTATGTAATTCAATTGCTTGTTTGGTTTTCACTTTTGTGTTACTAAAGCTACTAAGTAGGTTGTTCATGTACCTCATGTTCTAGCTAAGAGCATCAACATCAAACTCGGTATGTCCTTTTGTTAGCTATTTGTGATGATCAAACTCACAAATGGCATAACTTGCATATGGTGCACATCATTTAGTATTTCCCAACCAAAACAAATAAAAAAATTATGTAGAAAAATAATTTGTAGTCCAAATTTAATTCTTATAGTGGAGCCCACATTTAGAATGTACCTATACCTCCACATTATTTTTGTTCATATTTTTTCATGCCTGTATTTTTGGTTCCTAGTAGTACTTTGGGAACATCTATTTATCTCTCTTTTACTAATTAAATTTATTTCTCACCATGCAGTGCTATATAAATGAAGTTATCAATGGCTACATTGAAAGGAAAAAAAAATTAGGTTGGTGAATTTCTCATTCTGTCATTTACATATTGATCACAAACCTACTTTATTTAACTTTTAAATTACATCTTATCCTTTCCTTTTACATAGCTCTGGAATTAGTTATGTAATAAATTAGGAAGAAATTTTTTATTTTTACACAGCAATTACCCTCTGTGAATTGTTGCAGGCCCATCAAAATCATGAAAGTAGGTAATTACTCTTAAAAAAAATTTAAAAAAATTTTCTCTTAGAAAATAAAACAAAAGAGATGGTGAACTACACTTAGAATTTTTATTGATCATTACAAATGTCATGTTCATATTCATTAGTACTGTCATGTTTCAATTTGATGTGCTTATGCTACGTTCAAATCAGTTCCAGAAGACCATAAAGATGAAGAAGAAGATGAAGACGATGAAGATGAAGAAGATAATCGAAGGCATTGCTGTTATGGAGGCTCTTGTCTCCATTGAAGCTGAAGGGTTCAGGTAGTTATTCTTGAAAGTGAAGCTCGACAAGTTGTTTATGAGTTAAATTTTATGCATAGAACTGGCGTTGCAGCAGAGGTTATGCTAGCTGATTGTCATATTTGCTCTATCTTTTTATAACTCTTCTTTTGCTTATACTAGAGGATCTTGTGACAGGTGGCTCATGATCATGAAGTAGCAAGGTTTGCTCTATTTATGAATGTGTATCTACACTGATCTTAGGCTGGTTTGACCTTTATCTAGTTTTTCAATAAAATTTTCTTCAGTAGAAAAAAAATGAAAAAAAAAAATGAATGAATCAGGGAATCTGAAAGTTTGAAAAGTTTGACAAAAGTGACATGGTTAGAGCTAATAAAAACTGGAATCCAAACATTTTTCTTATTAATCTGGAGAGGAAACTTGGCCCTATTGAGTGGTATTGAATAAGTACTAACACATTAGTATTGCCATGATTTTATTAATTAGTACTGTCATATTTTTTATTCATCAGTAGTGTCATGTTTCAATTTTATACATTTGTGTTATGCTCAAATCAATTCAAGAAGAAAAATTGAAAAGCAAGATATGATTTGATAGCTTAAATTTAAGTAATAGTTCAAAGAGGATGAAATTTGGAATTCATTCTTTCTCATTGAATATCAAATTGGTTTAATCAATGCAGTTGTAGCTGCATACCATGATTTAATCCTTTTTTTTTATTTTTTCTTTTTGAAACATGGTAGTTGATAATAAAATGTTTGACAGAAGTGTACCCAAATGAATATGATTAGGCCTAATTAAAATCCAAATCTGGGGATTTCATTTACCAATCTGCTAATTTGTTTCAGGATGATGAGAATGTCTCAGTGCCCTGCAATGAATTAAGCTGCTTGTTCCTCTTATTTTGTTGGTTCTAATCCTTTTTGTGGTTTATCGGGAAGGTCTGTCAAAGTTTCTATAGACAAGGCTGAGAAGCAGTGCAGATTCAGCCTGGGTAGTGCATCCTTCTATGCTTCTTCAACCTTGATGTCCAGCTACTTCGGAGGGAGGTGTATATTGTCTGTAATTTGTTTGGTTTATTGGATTTGGAAGACATTAATTCTAGATGTGATTTTTGATGGGAATAGAGATGACCACACCATAATACGGTGTGACTCTCTGCATCCGATTATTTCCCATGGCTTGGTGATTGATCCTTCGTGCAAGGAGGATGTAAATCTGGAAGGTTTGGTTTGAATTTAAAATGAAGAGACACAATTGTATGAAGCATAGTGACTATTGGGTTTGGAGACTCAATATCAATGGTTGTAACCATTGATAAAGAGATGTAGCCTATAAATAGATGGCTGGAACAATGGAACTACACACCTGGAATTTTTAATTATTCTCTCTTTGTTTTCACTTCCGGATTGTATATTCTTCTTGCGTGATAAACGCCCTCACGGAATTATTGATCTTCGCCATTGATTGTTTTTCCTTCAATTTTTGCTTGTTAAGTTTTCACTTTACTGTTACTAAAGCTACTTGGTGGGCTGTTTATACAGCTCATGTTCTAGCTAAGTCTGCTTTCAATAAGTTCTGTTACGTTCTTGTTCAGTTTTATATATTTATATATGAACTCTCTTTTTTGCCCTTTTCTTTTTGAAGAAAAAGAAGTACCCTTGAAAGTGCAACTCATTTTGAAAAAAAAAACGACAATGAGAATAGGAAGAACCAGGATGGGTAATAAAAAGGAAATTCTTTGTCAATGGATATTGCATAAGAAAATATGCAATTCAAACTATCTATGTCAGAAAATATACGACTGACAGAACATAGCAAAACTCATGATTGTTTTATTACATTGCCAACAATCCATACCATTAGGTAAATAACTAATTACTAGCTAGTTATGTATTCCAGTGTATTTTCAACATTTATTCTCATCTTCATCAAGTGAAGCAAGCGAAAAACAACTAGAAATGTTACAATTTTTAATCAGCCTTTTCTGGCAGCAGCAATGAGGGATGCGATTTCTTTGCTGCGCTTTTCGAAATAAACAATCATCTTATCTCTGGGAGGCAACTTGTCCTTGATCACAGGATGTTTGAGAAAATTGTTCATCCAAGCAGTGGTGTTTGGGAATTGGATCTGGTCTACAATTTTCATGGACCCAACTTCCTCCCACACAGGAAGCCAATAAGAGATCCATCCTAGTGCAAGGTCCAAATACCCAATGCTTTCCCCTCCAAAAAACTGTGTCTTCCCTTTTAGTTCTGCTTCTATCTTCTCTATGGCCTCAATGGATGCTTTCAGAGCTCTTTCCTTCTCATCTCCTTCTGAGCACATAGCCATCCATGCATTTTTCAAAAGCTATAACAAACATGCACCAAAAAATATTAACCATTCATTCAAACATTTAGGTTTAAAATAAAAAAATAAATTAACAAAAAGAAGGGTAAATTACAAACATCATGATATATGCTTAAAATATAAACTATCTTATAAAATTACATCTCGCCCATTTAAATTTCTAATTGCAGAATAAATGACTCATTTCATTAATAAATGTTATATCTGATCCATTCAAATTTTTAATAACATCACAAATGATCTCTTTTATTAATAAATTATTAAATCAATTAATAGCTTTTCATGATGTCACAAAAATATTTCATTAAAAATTCTGATAATTTTATTGTTGTATAAGAGAGTAGTTAAAATTTTTATTTTTTTTATTAATTCTGTGAAATAAAAAATTCTGACAATAAAATATTTGTAATTTTCAAAAATATTTGGAACAATATGTATTTTAAACAAATATATTTATACTTCATGTAAAAAAAAAAAAAAGAGAAAAAAAAAAGAAGCTATATTACATCTTTCTTAGCAAAGAAGCTATAAGTAAAGAAAATACCACCCCAAAAAAAAAAAAAAAAAAAAAAAAAGAATTTAATTAGCAAAGATTTTACAATGGAAAACACATGAACTCAGGAAGAAAAATCAAAACCCAAGAATACTATTTTTTTTCCAATTTCCAAGCTACTAATTGAATCAATAGTAAAGCCAATAATCTATTTTAAGGATTCAAGATTATTAAAAAAAATGGATAATGAAAATTTAAGTCAAGAACAAATCACCTTCTCCTCGGCGAACTTAGTCCAAAATCGAACGATGGCTCTTTGGTAAGGATCTTGAGGCAACAATGGACATTGTTTCCATGTCTCATCGATGTACTCGAGAATTACAAAAGATTCAAGGATCACCCATGAATCAATACTGGGACCTTCTTATGCACTGGGTTCAATTCAAGAAGTAAATGACTCTTGTTGAAGATATCTTCTTCAATGTATTCATACTCAACGCCCTTCAATTTTAGTGCCCACTCTACCCTGAAGGAAAATGGGCTAACCCAAAATCCCAAAAGCTTTACTTTCTCACTTGCCATTGGAGATATAGTAGATATGTTTGTTGCTTGGTGCTAATAAGTTCTCTTATATACATCTTCCAAACTAGACTTTGAATCAAACTTTGCATCATTAGACGCCAATCTTGACTAGTTGTTGGCTAGTGGGGTTGGTTTAGGTAGCTCAATTCAATCCATCACAGTAACTAGTCTTGCAGACCAAGTTTATTTATCAAAAAAAATATATATATACATTAATTAAAATTATTTTTAAATATATACAATTTAATTACTCATACTTCTCAAAATACCTTAATTATTTATTAATGTGATCAAAATTTATCCATATCATTATTCATATTAAATGATAATCACACAAACACAAAACACATTTAAAAAGTTTCAAATTCTCTCATTATCAAAAACGAGTTATAAATAAATATATATAGATATTCAGGATCTATTTGTAGTTATCCCTTTCCTTTTCATTCATTTTCTTATGTTTAATATTACAATGGAGGCCCCAAGCCAAAATCATTTTTTTTTTTCTTGCGAATGCGAGCGTTGATTGGTCTTGATTGTTGAATATGATGCCAAAATTTAGTAGCGAGTCATTTTCATTGTCAAAAAGTCATTTATCGAATTCTTTATGCAGAAAGTTTCCCAAAAATTCATCCATCACCATCACATTTATTTTCATGTTAAAAAAGTTTCAAATTGGTTTCCAAATCAAGTATTGTTTTCATCATCTAAATAAATTGATTAAATTAGAACAAAATGGATTCTATGATCAATCCAGTCTGGCCAATTGCCATTTTCATGGGTCTCACTTCTATTAGCTATTATATTTTAAGGCACTGGCTTTCCTCTGGTCCCAGATCAGATTGAAAGGTGTTGTTGGATTCGTGGGGATCTGCCATAGGTCTTGTTTTGATAATTCTAATCGTTCAATATGTAGAACTCGTTGAGTATTATATGGTTGTAAAAAATCACGTTGATCGGATATCGATAGCTACGTGATCAAATCCGTTTTGTATAAAAAAAAAAATAGACGGTGAAAAAATAACGGTTGATAGAAAACTGATCCAATGAGATAGCTATTGAGATTCGATTAACGTGATTTTTTACAGGCATATAGTACTCAGCGAGTTCTACATATTGAATGGTTCGGATTATCGAAATAGGACCCGTGATGGGCCTCCATGGGCCCAACACACCCTCTAGTCCGATCTAGGACTGGAGGGAAACCACGCCCTATATTTAATTTTTAAGTTTATGTGTGTAGATTATGCTGGAAATGATTGGAAAATTCTGGGTAAAACCACAATTTTTTTCTAAGTTTGGTCTATTTTTTAGGTGGGCCCCGAGCGTCGATTTTCACGGGTCTAAGTGGTAACGCGTTCTATGCCGCGTTGTGATTCACGTGATATATTTGGTTGCTCAAAACCATGACTGAGTGAATGGGAAATTGAAGCCAAAGTATGCTCTATGGAAATGGAATTTTGGTGGAAAATCCTTAAAGGTTGTAAAGTGGCTTGTCCCACATTAATTTGGTGGGAAGTTTTGAATGGGTTTATAAGGCATGGGATTGGAACTTGGGGTGTGCCCCAAGGGGTGTGCACCTGTTTAATTCAAAACCTGCAGCCACCAATACATCTATAAATAGACTAGTTCCCCATTTGGATTTCTGTTCCAATTTTCGTACTCCATCTTCTGCTATAAATCTCTGCATTTTGCTGCATTTAATTTCTGTAAGAAAGAGTGTAAACACTTAGTGTGTTCATTAGGCAAACAATTTGTAGTGCTGCTATTGTTTGTAGTTGATCATTTCATCCTGGGAGATAGACGTCCACATTCTGAAAGCACCGAGGAGAGGACGAATCTGTCTTAAGAACACAGTGTCAAACACTGGACTTGATCAGAATAATATTCAAGATATTAATCAAGTAAGTTATTTATTTATTTTCTGATTTTATTATTATTTATTTAAATCAGATTTTAATTTTGTTTTGGTAACAAAATAAAATCTGTTTTTATTTATTTAATTCTGTTTTTATTTATTTAGTTCTATTTTTAATTTGATTTTTGTAATCAAACATTTTTCTCTCCTTTCCTTTATTTCTTTATATTCTAGTTGTTGTTTACTACACAACAGAATTAATTATTTTAAATACAGTGAAGATTGTCCAACAGATTATTCACCTAAAAATTTAGCTTAATCTAGTAACAATAACACCATAATTTTATTATTTTAGTGTTCAAGAAAATAAACGACAGTTTTTCAAATCATCCTTACCGTCTTTTATTTTAAAAGACAAAGATGATAAATTCATGCGGCAACTATTATTGGATCAATCTCATTTTTATTTTTATTTTTATGGATGATCTATCCATAAGACTTACAAAAAATTAATAGAATGGATTATCGAAATAGGGATGTAACAGGCTCAATAAGCTGAACTGGATCATGGAGTTCCTCCTTTAGCAATTCTATGTTGTTTGTATGAAAAAACAAGGGTTTAAATTTAATTCATAATTAAATTCCTACATATATAAATCTTTGGTCCTGATATAAAATTCTTGAATATATAATAATTTTTGGTTGTGATATTTTGTTTAAAAAAAATATATATATGTAAATGGCACTTTATTGAAGTGATGAGTTGGTCAGATATGATATGAGACACTACAGTGAATAGCTTGCTTAAAAATTAAGGGAAAATAAGTTGTTCATTAACAACAATGAGGGCTGTCAACCAAAAACAACAGTTAGGGCGGGGGTGTGCTCCATTCAAGATTTTAGATTCAAAATCTCTTAAGTGGAAATAATTTTTTAGGATCAGTTGATACGGTGACTTTTGCCCTAGTTTTAATTGGGCCTCCCGCAAGTAGATTGTAGGATTGGTATTTCGGATTAGTCGGTCCAGTGGACCAAATACATAATTAAAAAATAAAAAAAAAATGAATAAGTTAAGAAACCACACATTGATCTAATTTCTTTAGTTTCCAAATAACTTATTTCTAGTGAGATTTTGAAAACATAGGTGAATTAGTTAGGAGTTGTTTCATCGGTCACATCTTTAAAGCCAAATTAAATGAAATTCAATACTCTTGGATTAAGTATAGAATAAATGACTAATTATAAGAACCACAACCATAATTTGTCATTTATTGAATTTATTGAATTATATTATAGTTCTTGCAGAGCTTTACTTGTAAATTATGGAGACTTCATCTGCTTTAATATGATTCCATTCACAACAAAGAGATTATACACACTGTTGGCATCATCTTCAAGTTTTTTCCATGGGTCTTCTGGAATTACAATTGGCTTTTTGATCTTGAAACTGTTTATGCATTCAGCAGCCCCTGTGACAGCTTTGGACATTGTTTCTTCAGCTGCTTTAGAAGTATCATTATTTTCCAATGCTTGAATAGCATTTGGAATAATCTTCCACCCAATTGTCCTAATTTTTTCCTTGCACTTAATCAAGAAAGATTGGAACCCTAGATATTTCTTATAAAGGATGTTCATGTCGCTTAAAAACCGCTTTGACTTAGTCATTGAGGCATTAATAGCGATGAGGCATAGACCTTTCAGAGTCGACTTGCAAAGTTTGTAATTGGGAGTCTTCTTGCATACTTTGGTTATCAGATCTTTTCAAAATATGGTGATAGAACATTGGCAATGGTGTAGAGTGCACTTTATAAATGAGACAAACAGAGGAGGAAAGAAATACTTTTATTGATGTGATGATAATCATAATACTTCACCTGACACAAGCCTTTTATAGGCAAAACCATCAATAGAAACTTACTAAAAAATAGGAACATAAAGATAACATGTGTAGCAACGTGCTGCAACAACCTCCCTAAGACTAGGACAATTCTTAACTTATTGAAAAACTGAACAGAGGCATATCTAAAAAAAACAAACTTGACTTGTTCAACACATCCTCACAGTCACATGCTGATGTTGATAACTCTAACACTCTTCCTCAATATCAGCTTCCAAACTCTTTATAATGTCGAGCTGATGACAAAAGCTTTCAAACTTGCTACCACTCAGACCTTTTGTGAATAAGTCTACGACTTGGTCTTTTGACTTAATTTGCCTCATCTCAATCTCTTCTTCTAGAACCTTTTCCTTGATAAAATGATAATGCACTCCCACATGTTTTGTCCTTGCATGAAAGACTGGATTCTCCGCCTAACGAACTGCCGACTGGTTGTCATAGTACAATGGAACGACATAGTCCACTAGTTAATGTAGATCGTTCATCAGTCGTATTAGCCAAGTACTCACTTGAGCTGCCATTACTGCTGCTCGGTACTCTGTCTCCGTTGTTGACAGAGATACTGTCGGTTGTCTCTTGCTACACCATGAAATTGCTCCTGATCCAAGCATAAACACATACCCGGTAGTTGATCTACGGGTGTCGTGATCTCCTGCATAATCAGCATCACAGTAGCCAACTACCTTGAAATCTTCACCTTTCTTGTACAACAGACCACAATCAATTGTATCCTTCACATATCTCAAAATTCGTCGAACTGCATCCAAATGAGGCTTCTTTGGATTTTACATGTATCAACTCATCGCACTAACTGTATAAGAGATATCGAGTCTAGTTAAAGTTAAGTAAAGCAAACTACCCACCAATTACTGATACATTGTTGCATCATTCAAGTCTTTGCCTTCATGTGCACACATCTTAGCATTCTGTTCCATCAGTGTTGAGATCGGTTTACATTCGAGCATCCCGAACTTTTTCAACAAATCTTTGACATATTTCTGTTGACAGAAAAATATCCCTTCTTGTGTACGATCCACCTCTAGCCCAAGAAAGTGCTTAAGTTGTCCAAGTTCTTTCATCTGGAAACGAACTGACAAGTTCTCCTTCGTTCGACAAATTTCCTCAACATCATCTCCAGTGATGATTAGATCATCTACGTATACAAGTACAATAGCTAACTTTTCTCCATTAGCTTTAACGAACAAGCTGGAATCTGCAGGTGTTACTGAATACTCACTTTGAGTTAGAAATTCAGCAATCTTACCATACCATGCCCTGGGTGCTTGTTTCAATACGTAGAGTGCCTTCCGCAACTTACACACATATTCAGGATTACCTTGACTCTGAAAGCCCATCGGTTGATTCATATAGATCTCCCAATCCAACTCTCCATGTAAGAATGCATTCTTCACATCCATCTGCCACAAGTTCCAATCTTTGTTAGCTGCAAGTGCAAGTAAGACACGTACAGTTGTAAGATTTGCAACTGGACTAAACATTTCATCATAGTCTAGTCTATATTGTTGAGAGAATCCTCGAGCTACCAAACGAGCCTTGTGTCTTTCAATTGATCCATCTGTGCGACGCTTTATCTTATAAACCCATTTGCATGAAATAGGTTCTACATCTCTTGGCTTTGGCATGAGCTCCCAAGTTTGATTTCGTTTTAATGCTGCAATTTCCTCTTCCATAGCTTTATTCCAGTCTGGATTCTGAAATGCTTCTTCAAATGTCTCTGGTTCTTTTGCCTTTGCATCTTCTATTATGGCAGCATTGGCATATTTGGGATTTGGCTTCTTGGTTCTTGCTGATCTTCTGAGTGGAATTGGTGCTTTAGCTTCACTAGGCTCACCTTCTTCACTTGGTTGTCCATGCACACCAGTTTGCCAAGGACTTTGAGTTTCGACATCTTCGATATCACCATCAGCTGCATTTTCAGTTTTACCTAAGCTTAATTGGATTTGAGCAGATTGCAACTCATCCTTAAAAACATCTGAATCTGGTAATATCTCTTTTTCTGAGGACCACCATGAAGATGATTCATCAAACACCACATTTCGGGATGTGTAACACTTTCCAGTTGTAGGATCGCAGTATCTCCACCCTTTTCGTTGACTATCGTATCCTACAAAAATACACCTGACAGCTTTCTTGTCCATCTTGCTGTGTAAATGACTAGGTACAAAGACATAGCAAACACATCCGAAAACTCAAAAATATCTAAATGTATGCTTTATGTTCCACAATTTTTCAAAGGGTGATGAAAAACTTAACCTTTGTTGAGGAAGCCTATTGATTACGAAAGTTGCAGTCTTCATTGCTTCTGCCCAAAACCGTCCTGGAACATTCTTTGCATGAAGCATACTTCGACAGATTTCTGCTAGGTTTCTGTTATTTCTTTCTGCTACGCCGTTTTGCTGTGGAGTGTTGGCACATGTGAACTGATGGCGTACTCGGCATTCTCGGAGAAAGTAAAAAAACTCATCTAAGGTATACTCTCCCCCATTGTCAGTACGCAGGCAACGGATTCTTTTATCAACCTCTGCTTCCGTCATTTCCTTGAATTCTTTAAACTTTGAGAAAGTTTCAGATTTTTCTTTCATAAAATACACCCAGACGTACCTGGAAAAATCATCAATAAAGGTCACCATGTACTTCATCCCACTGAGCGAGGCTCGCTTAACAGGTCCAAACACATCATAATGAATTAGCTCTAACAGCCTCTTTGCTTTCCATTTTGACTCTTCATACAGCAATTGATACGCTTTGTCGTACTGACATCCTGCGCAAATTGTATCTTTTCTTACTTCAAGTTATGGAAGTCCCTCAAACATTAACTTTTTCATCATCACAGTTAGTTTGGATTAACTAACGTGACTTAATCGCATATGCCATAGATCTTCCACCTCGTTCTTTCTGGTCTTGTCTACATATGCAGTTTCTGCAGACATCACATAGATTGACTCTAGTCTCCGTCCTTTTATCACCAGCTCTTCCATAATCTCAAGGTCACGATAAACTTTCACATCTTGAGGGCCAAACAAAACAAAATGACCTGAAGATGTTAATTGTGCTACCGAGAGAAGATTCTTCTTCATACCTGGGATGTGATAGACATTTTGAAGCGACACATCGTAGTATTATATTGGGGAGAGATTACCGTATTACCAATGTGAGCTATCGGTAGCTTTGAGTTGTTCGCTGTGACCACCACATGTCTTCCTTTGTACTCCGACAAAGCCTGCAGCTTTTCTTTATCACCCGTCATATGATTTGAGCAGCTTGAGTCAATGATCCAATCTTTCTCATAATTAATATGTTCAGACGTTGTTGTTGTAAAAGTTGATTCTTCTATTGCAGCAAAAGATGCCTGAGCGTCCCACTCATCTTCGCTTTTGGAAGTAGCAGCATTACTTTCCACATGCCCTTTTTTTGACCAACAATTTTTTGCCATGTGACCCTTCTTCCCGCAATTATAACACTTCCCTTCAAATTTTTTCTTAGTGCCAGGATTCTTCGAATCTCGCTCAACACGGGTGCTCCTTTCACCTTGATTACTTTTTGCCTTGTCCTCGTTCTTTTTAGTTCTGCCGACGGTGTGTTGCTTGGAATTCCACTTGCCTTTATAAGCATAAAACGCTTCATCTTCACCTTTGAGTGAAAACCTCTCCCATTTGTTTAGCCAAAGCTTCCTGACCAGCAAGCAAATTCTCAAACTCAACAAGTGATGGTTGGTTTTGCCATCCCTGTACTGCAGCAACAAAGCTTCTGAATTCTAGTCTCAAACCATGAATGATTATTCTCTTCACCCTGGTTTCACCGATTTGAGCTTCTAGATCCAACTCTGAAATTTCCCAACATAACAACTTCACCTTGTGAAAGTACTGAGCGATCGTCAAATCACGTTGTGCTACTGACAACAACTCGCTCTCTAGAAGTTGGAGCCTCGTGTCATTCTTTTTTGAGAACAACTCGGCAAACGTACTCCAAGCTTCGTGAGGGATTTTGGCATCTCAAACGTGCTCTAGCACATCTTCTTCAAACGTTGTTTTCAAAGCAAACATCTTTTTGTCCGCCTTTATCTTCTATTTCCGCAATGTACCATTTGCATCCTCAGCCTCTGGTTGATTCATTTCACTTCCGTTCACAACCTCCCACAAGTCTTAGCCTTGCATGTACGACATCATGCATGTTGACCAAGTATTGTAATTTTGGTTGTTGAGCTTTTTGATTCCGGCAATGACTTGAAGATCACCCATCTTACTCTTTCTTTTCCTCACGTGTTTTACTCTCACACACTCTCAACACTCCCTCTTCAACTTGGCTCTGATACCAAATGTAGAATGCACTTTATAAATGAGACAAACATAGGAGGAAAGAAATACTTTTATTGATGTGATGATAATCATAATACTTCACCTGACACAAGCCTTTTATAGGCAAAACCATAAACAGAAACTTACTAAAAAATAGGAACAGAAAGATAACATTGTTGGAACAATCTTCTAAGTAAATAAAATAAATTGAAACAAAACCATAAAAATAAATAAATAACGTACCGAATTTATTTATCGAACCGAATTTAAAAATAAAAGACCAAATCGAGTGTGTGACACTTTGTCCTTAAGATAGATTCGCCCCGCTATGGTGTTTACAGTTGAGTGGCATCTATCTCCCAGGATACAATAATCTTTACAAATTTGTAGTAGCACTCCAAACAAATTTGTCCGGCGAATTAGAACTTTGTATTCTTATATTCTCTTTAAAATTCTCTAAAACTAGAATGAAGATTAAAATGCAAAGAAGAAAATTCTGGACAGCAATATCAAAATTGCAGACTAATTTTCAGATTTGGAAAAGTGCTGGAAACAAACTGTATTTATAGGTAATAAATCTGACCTGAACAGGTGCTTTGTGGAAGTGAACAGGTGTGAAACTGTTTTGAACAGATATGATTCAAAATTCAAACAGATCTGGACACTGTTTGAATCTGTAACTGCTGGTAGTTTTCAGCAGTTAAAATACCTGTTAAACCTTAGTTTAAATCTATTCAAAACTGGCTGGGTAGATTTAAATCTGTTTTGAACAGAAAATAAATCTGTCCGGGTTCAAACAGATATAAGACCTATTTGGACTGATATGTCCGAACAGTGCACTGTGCAAACTCAATCTATGAAACTACAACAAATTTGAGCAGTTAATCTGTTTGGAATTTTCGGACTGAATAGGATAAAAATGGACAGAAAATTAATTCAATTATTTGGCACAAACTTTGAATTTAATTTCATTTAAAATTCAAATAAATTTTGTTTAAAAAATTAATATTAGAACCGACCCGACCCACAACCGCGCCCGGCACCGCTCAGCCTGGCCGGTCAGACGGATGGACGGCACGCGTGCGTGTGTGGTGGTTTGGGTTAAGGTTCACTTTGTCCATAACTTCTCCCTTCTACAAACTTGGGGTGCCCCTTGGGGCCCAACCCAAGTGTTGTAGTCTAGAGCTTATATACACAAAAAAGCTTTCTTAAAGTTTCAATGTGGGACAACCCATTTCATAGAAACCCACATTTACTTCTTTAAATTGTCTATTCCACAAACCCAAAAATGACGTCAAGTTTCCATTCACTCATAAATGGTTTTGACAAACCGTCTTCACCGTGTGACTTGCCATACAGCAAGGAACACATCACCTCTTCGGACCCACCCTAAAAGACGTTTGGGGCCCACTCAATTTTAGGCTCAAAGTTGGCCCAAAATAAGCCTTATAAACCAAAATTTCCAACAATCTCCCACATGAATGGAATTTGACAGAGAGAAAATGCAACAACATGATCTAATTTCAGAGAGTACAGAAATTGGAAATATTCTGCAAAGGATAGGTAGCTTTTGGCTTTGAACCTTCCCTTGTGAGACACTATTGGATTTACAAGCTAACCAGTGAATATGATGTCATGAACTGTTCAGCCGTTTGCATAAACCAAGACAATAGAACTCACACAGTATCTCCGCAGACACAGTTTAGTTCTCACTATTGTGTTCATTTTGGCCCTGAACAACCTGGTCTTTCATGAGTGCTCTAGAGAATTCTAGCCCTTCACAATTCTCATAGAACCGGCCCAGTTCACACTCATATAGGTGATTCTTATGAAGAGTATCCTACCATACTCCATTAGGTTTTCCTAGATATAAAAATCATTAAAAGTATTACTTAACCTAAATCGCTGCAGACATCACTATTTCATCCTAGAAATGGGTAGGAGTTAGACTCCTCAGTGATCTTTTTGAGTCATACATAACTTGGTTGTCCCTTTGAACCTAAATCTTGGGATCTCCAGTCAACTAGGTTGGGTTGCCGTCGTGGTAACTCTTATTTAACAGGCTTAAGTCCCATTCCCCTAGATGAATTCTCAACTAGCTTTCTTGCTAACCCTTTGGTTAGTGGATCTGCTATGTTGTCTTTAGACTTCACATATTTAATGGAAATAATTCTATTAGAGAGTAGTTGTCTCACGGTGTTATGTCGACAACGAATGTGTTGTGACTTATCATTATACATATGACTCTGTGCTCTACCAATTGCTAATTGACTATCACAATGTATGCAAATAGCAGTCACCAGTTTTGGCCATATTGGAATATCTTCAAGGAAGTGACGAAGCCATTCTACTTATTTCCTAGATTTGTCTAAAGCTATGAATTCTGATTCCATAGTAGACCTTGCTATGCAAGTCTGTTTGAAAGATTTCCAAGATACAACTGCCCCACCAAGAGTTAAGACATACCTACTGGTAGACTTTGAGTCTCTAGTGTCTGATATCCAGTTTGCATCATAGTATCCTTCAAATATTGCTGGATATCTAGTATAATTAAGCCCAATGTTACGAGTAAATCGGAGATATCTAAGAACCCTTATAATTGCTTTCTAGTGTTCTACTTCTGGGTTACTCGTATATCTACTTAATTTACTTACTGCATAAGCTATATCTGGACGAGTGCAGTTCATCAAGTACATTAAGCTTTCAATAATTTGGGCATACTCTAATTAAGAAATACTTTCCTGTACATTCTTAGATAGAAACAAATTAACATCTACAGGTGTTCTAGCAAGATGATCATCATCTTTGTTAAATTTGTCAAGTATTTTCTCAATGTAATGAGATTGTGACAAAGCATATCCTTCTGATGTTTTGGTAATTTTCATACTAAGAATTATATCAGCAATGTCCATGTCCTTCATGTCAAAATGTTTATTCAACATTTTCTTGGTAGTTTTAATAATGTCATTATTACTACCTATGATGAGCATATCATCTACATAAAGACATACAATGACATAACCTTTGTCTGTGTTTTTAATATAAACACATTTGTCTCACTCATTAATTTTAAATTCATTTGACATCATTGCCTTGTCAAATTTCTCATGTCATTGCTTTGGCGCTTGTTTTAAGCCATATAATGATTTAACCAATTTACACACTTTCTTTTCTTTTCCTGGAACAGAAAAACCTTCTGGTTGTTTCATGTAAATTTCTTCATCTAACTCACCATTTAAGAAAGTGATTTTCACATTCATTTGATGAATTTCTAGATTGTATAGAGATGCAATGGCAATTAGCATTCTAATGGATGTTATTCTAGGAACCGGTGAGTATGTGTCAAAGTAATCAAGACCTTCTTTTTGTCTAAAACCTTTGACCACAAGTCTTGCATTGTATTTGTCAATTGATCCATCCGCTTTCATTTTCCTTTTGAAAATCCACTTATATCCAAGAGGTTTACAACTTGGTGGTAAGTCCACTAATTCCCAACTGTGATTTTGCAAGATGGATTCAACTTCACTATTGACAGCTTCTTTCCATAAAGGAGCTTCAGGACTGGACATAGCCTCTTTAAAAGTTAAAGGCACATTTTCTAACAAAAATGTTAGAAAATCTAGACCAAAAGATTTTGAGGTTCTAGCACGTTTACTACGCCTAGGTTCCTCTTCATCAATTTGATCTAACTCTTGCTCTTGATCTTGTTCTTGATCATTACTAGTAATAGCATCAAAAGATCTTTTATTAGAACTAGTCTCTTGTCCAGTCTTATTCGGAAACACATGTTCAAATAAAGATGCATTCCGAGATTCAATAATAGTATTTACATGCATTTCGGAATGTTTTGATTTACGAATCAAAAACCGATATGCACTACTATTCTTGGCATAACCAATGAATATGCAATCAATGGTCTTAGAACCTATCTTAGTTTTTTTAAGACTAGGAATAGCCACTTTAGCCAAACACCTCCACACTTTTAAGTATTTGTAGGATGGTACTCTCCCATGCCACATTTCATAAGGTGTTTGATTCATTTTCTTTCAGAGTACTTTATTTAAAATATAATTTGCAGAAAGTATTGTTTTCCCCCACAAGTTCTGACGTAATCCAGAACTTATTAACATGACATTCATCATTTTTTTTTAAAATCCTATTTTTCCTTTCAGCAATTCCATTTTCCTGAGGTGAGTAAGGAGCGATGGTTTGATGAATTATTCCATGTTCTTTACAAAACTCACCAAAAGATGATTCATATTTACCACCTCTATCATTTCTAAGTTTCTTAATTTTCTTACAAAGTTGATTTTCAATTTCATTCTTATATTGAATGAAAGTTTCCAAAGTTTCATCTTTGGTTCGAATTAAATAAACATAACTATATTTAGTATAGTCATCTATAAAAGTGATAACATATTTTTTCCCACCTCCAGTTTGAATTGATTTAAAATCACAAATGCCACTATGAATTAATTCAAGTGGTTCCGTCCTTCTTTCAATTGAATAAAAAGGAGTTTTGGATAATTTTGCCTCAACGCAAATTTCACATTTATGATTTGAGTCAATGTCAAATTTAGGTAAACATTTCATATTAATTAATCTACGCAAAGATCCATAATTAACATGACCAAGTCTACCATGCCATAAATTTGAAGATTCAAGCAAGTAAAAAGAAGATGTATTTTTTTTAATAAGTGAGGGTACAACAGTCATTACATTCATCTTGAAAAGGCCATCAGATATGTAACCTTTTCCTACATACATCCCATTCTTAGTAAGTACAAATTTATCACTCTCAAATACTAGCCTAAACCCATTCTTACTCAACAAAGATCCAGAAACAAGATTCGTGCGAATGTCTGGTACATGCAGCATATTGTTGAGAGTGAGTTCCTTTCCAGATGCCATCTTAAGTACAATCTTTCCTTGTCCTTCAACTTTGGAAGTTGAGGAGTTGCTCATAAAAAGTTGTTCACTATTGTCCACTGTAGAATAAGATGTGAACATCTTTTTGTCGGCACAGATATGGCGAGTCGCACCAGTGTCCACCTACCATTCTTTAGGATTTCCGACAAGATTTGCCTCAGAAACAACTGTAGAAAGATTGATATCATCTACACCATTGGAAATATTGTCCACTTCGGTCATATGGGCTTGAGCAAGCTTCATGCTTGTTCTTCTTTTGCTTTTGCTACGACAATCTTTGGCCCGATGTCCCTTTTTGTCACAGATGTAACATTTGCCATTAAACTTGTACTTTTTATTTCCCCCCCCCCCCCTTTTAGAGCCTTGTGATGAACTTTCTCCAGAAGGCTTCCGTTTCTTGGTTTTTGAAGCATGTTCCACCACATTTGCCTTAGACTCCATAGGATGCTTACCAACCCGCTTTTCTGAATTGCGGTTATCCTCCTCAATCCTCAAACGCGCAATTAATTCTTCCAAAGACATTTCTTTGCGCTTGTGTTTGAAGTAGTTCTTGAATTCTTTCCAGCCTTGTGGTAATTTCTTAATTATGGCTGCAACTTGGAAGGATTCACTGAGAGACATGCCCTCTGCGTGAATGTCATGCAGAACGAGTTAGAGATCTTGAACTTGGCTAATCACAGTTTTAGAATCAACCATCAAAAAGTCCAGGAATTTACCAACCACAAATTTCTTTGAGCCGGCATCTTCCGTTTTGTACTTTTTCTCCAAAGACTCCCAAAGTTCCTTTCTGTCTTGATAGGACTGTAGACGTTGTATAATGTGTTGTCAAGTTCATTCAGGATGTAGTTCCAGCAAAGGAAATCAGCATGTTTCCAGGCATCGACTGCAGCAACCACTTGCCGATCGGTTTCATCCTCTTTCAAAATAGGAGTATCCCCACGGAGAAAACGAGCCAGGTTCAGAGTTGTAAGATAGAATAACATTTTCTGTTGCCATCTTTTAAAATCAGTTCCTGAGAACTTCTCTGACTTCTCACCGTGATTTACTGGTACTGTCACCACAGGAGAGGGGGTTGGTGCAATTGCAGCCACCACAGTAGTACTTGTTTGAGCATTTGTTTCAGTAGCCATGAATTCTAAATTATAAACAAAATTATAATTAGAATTTATACTACACAGAAAATTAATCCAAATTCACAGAATTAAATTCTGTAAAAATAAAAAAAACAAGAATGTAACTTTTATTTTTTCAATTAATTTGGAAATAAAATAAAATTTTATTTAACCAAATTAATTCCACACAGAAAATTAAATTTCTGTAACACTTCAATAATTAAAAAACTAAAACAAAATTTTTTAATTAATGAACACTCAAAAATAAATTAAGAAAACCAAAATTAATTTCTGACAAAATTCCACAAATAAATATTCTGAATTGTTAATGACACCAGTATATTACTACTAGTTGTCAAAGAAAAAGACAGTATATTACTACTATCTGTCAAACAGTATATTACTACTATTTGTTTTCCAACCAGAATATTATTTTGAAAAATCACAGAAAATAATTTTTGTAAGAAAGATAAAGAAGAAAAGAAATAAACGAAAAATTCTGTAAATAGAATAATTCGAATCTGTCTTAAGATTGATGGAACAATCTTCTGAGTAAATAAAATAAATTGAAACAAAACCAAACAAATAAATAAATAACGTACCGAATTTATTTATTGAATCGAATTTAAAAATAAAAGACCAAGTCGAGTGTGTGACACTCTGTCCTTAAGACAAATTCGCCCCGTTATGGTGCTTACGGTTGAGTGGCATCTATCTCCTAAGATACAATGATCTTCACAAATTTGTAGTAGCACTCCAAACAAATTTGTTCGGTGAACTAGAATCTTGTGTTCTTATACTCTCTTTAAAATTCTCTAAAACTAGAATGAAGATTAAAATGCAAAAGAGAAAATTCTGGACAGCAATATCAAAATTGCAGACTGATTTTTGGATTTGGAAAAGTGCTGGAAATAGATTGTATTTATAGGCAATAAATCTGACCCGAATAGGTGCTTTGTGGAAGTGAATAGGTGTGAAACTGTTTTGAATAGATATGATTCAAAATTCAAACAGATCTGGACACTGTTTGAATCTGTAACTGCTGGCAGTTAATTTTGTAAACTGCTGGCAGTTTTCAATAGTTAAACCTTAGTTTAAATCTGTTCAAAACTGGCTGGGTAGATTTAAATCTGTTCTGAACAGAAAATAAATCTGTGCGGGTTCAAACAGATATAAGACCTATTTGGACTGATCTGTCCGAACAGTGCATTGTGCAAACTCAATCTGTGTAACTGTAGCAAATTTGAGCAGTTAATCTGTTTGGAATTTTCGGACTGAATGAGATAAAAATGGACAAAAAATTAATTCAATTATTTGGCACAAACTTTGAATTTAATTTCATTTAAAATTCAAATAAATTTTGTCTAAAAAATTAATATTAGAACCGACCCGACCCACAACCCACACCTGTGCACGGCATAGCTCGGCCGGTCGGACGGCCGGTGGCGGCAGCGGCCACTCGCGCATGGTGGTTTAGGTTAAGGTTCACTTTGTCCATAACTTCTCCCTTCTACAAACTTGGGGTGCCCCTTGGGGCCCAACCCAAGTGTTGTAGTCTAGAACTTATATACACAAAAAAGCTCTCTTAAAGTTTCAATGTTGGACAACCCATTTCATAGAAACCCACATTTACTTCTTTAAATTGTCCATTCCACGAACCCGAAAACGACGTCAAGTTCCCATTCTCTCATAAATGGTTTTGACGAACCGTCTTCACCGTGTGACTTGCCATGAGACAAGGAATACGTCACATCTTCAGACCCACCCCAAAAGACATTTGGGGCCCACTCAATTTGGGCTCAAAGTTGGCCCAAAATAAGCCTTATAAACCAAATTTTCCAACAAACATGTGCAGCAACATGCTGCAACAATCTCCCTAAGACTAGGACAATTCCTAACTTATTGAAAAATTGAACAGAGGCATATCTAAAAAAAACAAACTTGGCTTGTTCAACACATCCTCACAGTCACATGCTGATGTTGATAACTCTAACAAATGGTTCAAGGAAATAAGGAAGAAAGATGGTAAGGAGAAAGAAAGAGGGAGTCTAAAATACTCTTCATGTTTAGGTTGTGTTGTTATGTTATATAGTGCTAGAAGCAAAAATAAAAATTAAGGAGAAGATTGTATCCCTGGTGGTGATGTAAATCTGATCAAGTTAGGGTTTTATATCATTACATACATGCAACTCAAACTCAAATTGGCTAGAAGGTGTAAAGGTTCTTCTGTGTACCACATGCATTTAGATTTTTTTTTCTTTCTTCCATTTACTCTGATCACCTGTTGAAATTTATTTGTGGATTTTGTTTTTATCAAAACAAATTCATTTAGATAATCATTTACTCTAATCACTTGTTAAAATTTATTTATGGATTTTGCTTTCATCAAAACAAATTCGTTTGGATATTTATTTGTTTTTGGCAAAAGAGGGATATATCCCTATGAAGGAACATCTAGACAAATGTATGTGCTTGCAAGGTTAATTTTGTAAAATGAAATGTATTACTTGGATATAGAATTTAATATAAATTTCTATTTTTTAATTATTATTTATAATTATTATTGGTATAGATTTGGTTAATAGATATATTATGTAACTGGAAAGTATTTAGAATTTAAATCTATTACACTTAAAAAACTATCATTTTTTTTTTTTTTTGGTTGTTGTTTTGTTTTGGTGTGTGTGTGCTAAATCAAAATGGATTATAAACTCAATAGTATTTGTTTAGAGAAAAGATATGGTACATATGCACTTTATAATTAAAGAAGAAAATGGCATAATCTCATATTTTCTGAGTTATAACTATAACTAATAAAAAAAAAAAAGTCATAACAACACACCACCTGAAGTATAATCAAAGATCTCATGAGTCATAATTAAAATAATGTCATAACTAAAGAAAAAAATTAATCATAACTAAAGAAGAAAATGACATAATTAGGGATGCATATAGTCCACCCTTTTCAAGGGGTATGTATAGTAGAATTTCTATTTGTTTATGATCCATAATAATTTGAACACAGTGTTGTTGATTATGAATCAAATCAATGTTTAAATTCATTTTTCCATACAGGATTAATGTTAGAAATCCATACATTTGACTCACAAATGCACCCACAGTGATGTAGGAATTGAACCCTTAATTATTAAATGTGTAGCAAATCAAAAGTTGACACCTATCATAACATATCATTCTGGATAAAATTATAAAAATAAAAAAATTGAGTCTCGAACATTTCTCTTTTCATACATGTAACGGTAAAAAATAATAAGTCATATGATGAGACTTTTTTAAGAAAAATGTGTGTATATTAACCTCTTCCTTCAACTTTTAAGCATAAATTCATATGAGATATTTAATAAAAAATTTAATAATTTTTTTAAAATCTCTAATATTTTTCAAAATTAAAATGACTTCTCAACATTGAATTACGCTATACTACATGGGTGGAATCATGTGTAGCACGATGTGATTGCCATGCTTGTAACCCTAATGAAATGTTGTATAATACTTTACATATTTAAGAATATTTACTGAATAAATTATGAATTGTATAGGAAATATTTATAAAGATGAAAAATACAACTACTAATCAAATTTTATTGCTGGACATTAATAGGTATGAAGAATTGATAAATACTATTTACACGTTTATCGGACATTAAATAATTGCTAAAATATTTGTACCAAATAAAGTGGTGTCTAGAGCCAAAAATTACATATAAGACTACTATGGAAAATAAATAATTAATTGCATGGAACACACTCTTTTGGTACATTAAACCCATCATGCAATTATAATTAAAACTTTTAGCTTAATAATTGTGTAACATGATTTTGTGGTAATAATTGATAAAATATTTGTACCAAATAAAGTGGCGTCTAGAGCCAAAAATTACATATAAAACTACTAACTAAATGAAAAATAATTAATTAATTGCATGGAACACACTTTTTTGGTATATTAAACTCATCATGCAATTATAATTAAAACTTTTACCCTAATAATTATGTAACATAATTTTGTGGTGGGAGGTTGTAAATTTTAACTCTTATAGGGAGGAGTATAATATTTCTTTGCATTATGGGAGTTATATTGTTGGCTTGGGCGGTGTAGTTATTGATTGGTTGGTGATTGCTCCTTTTTAGCTAGCAATTTCTGAAATAAAAGTTTTACTTTTGTAGTCGTAAATTAGTGTAATATATTTTATATTTATAATTACTGGTATCTCTTGAATAAAAATATAAATAAATAAAATATTACATTGGAAAACGCATGAGCTCAAAAAGGAAAATCAAAACTCTTTCAATTTATTTAATTGTAAAATACGAATTCCAAGATACAGTTTTTTTTTTTTTTTTTTAATACGAAATTCCAAGATACTGTCGAATTAATACTATTGGGCCTCCTACTAACATCTCAGCCCTTTATGAATCTTGTGAGTTTACGCTTGGCCCATTTGCATTCAAGCTAACAGCTCCCAACCCAATTCAACCTTGCTTAAAAATTATTTTTAATTTAATTTATAATGACATGACATGTTACTTATTAATTTTTAATTTGTCAAAAATTCAACTTTATGAAATTCAAATCTTGTCCTTATGAATGAATTGTGAAATTTAAATTGTGAATCTATAATATTGTTCAATTTGATGTTGTATATGTCCCCAATTGATAATCTTAGTTTTAACGAAAATTATTAGCTTATTTGGCCATATTGTCCAACTTGTTGCTGACTAAACATACATATCTACGATAAAAAAATTTAACAATTTAAAAAAAAAATCATGAAAATAAAATATGTATTATTATTAGTCTTATAAAAATTAAAAATTAAAGGGTTAGCTCAAGAATTGAACCCTTAACCTTAAAATAGTTACCCAAACCACAAACAAATATACTTCAGTTTTAAGTTGTGAAACAAAAAATAGTGTTCTGTTTTGAAGCTGCATAGAACAGCATTGGAGAGAGCCTACACAAACGTGGGTTCAATGCACTTTGTCATAGCTTTAAAGAAAGTTGGTCTAATTCAAGTTTTTTAAAAACATAATACTAGTCTATAATTGACAATCCTTTTACTTTAAAATGCAAAGAATTCAATTATTTATGCACAATCCTCTCCAATGATCAAATATATAAGGAATGATTATTAGGTGCTCCAAAAAATTGGCATGTTTGATTTGATTTCTAGAGGGAAAAAAAAAATATAATTTTTTTTTAAATTAAAATTAATTTGGTGAAAAAAATAAAAAAATACTTATCATTTTAATATAATTTTAACTTTTGAGAGGTTAAAATTAATTTAAATTTTTTTTTTGATATATTATTTTTATCAGATTAGTTTTCATTTTTTTTTAAAAAAAAATTCTATTTTATTAAAAAAAACAAACCAAACATTTATAGATTGGGACTATTACCTAACAGTGGTGTCAGAGAAAAAAAAAACACAAATTAATAATATTAATTATTAATATTTATAATATTTTTCATTTTTTGGTAAATATGTTTTACTGATACCTTACATATATTTCTGTTACAAATCAATTATTAAATTTCTTTATTCTTGATACTCAATACAAAAGTGTGAGCCCTGTTTTTTTCACCAATCAAAAATTTTTTTGGCACAACCTAATCATGACAGAACCACTAAATAACTTCCTTATAAATGAGTCTCATGTAAAGAGATGTGAAGAAGAGGGTTGTATTGAGCGAGTAGTTGGTGACCAAATTTTTGAATCATGTGAGGTGGTAGTGCCTCATGTCAAATTTTAAATTGTATGTGTGTACATATGTATATAGACTATCTGCACTTTCACATGAAAGACAGATGTCCATCTAAGGCAAAACTTTGATAAGAAGTAAAAGAATTAAAACGAAAAAGTTGTTGAAAAAGAAGCTCAAAAGTGCACACTTTTTTTTTTTTTTTTTTTTTTTTTTTTTTTTTTTTTTTTTTTGGAAAGTACACACCATTGGAACTAGTTCATTTCGTTTCTCTCTCATTTATGAAGAGAAATTAGGAATGGCAATGGATAACTTACCCTGTGGGTATTTATAGAGACCTAACCTAAATATATGGATTTTTTTCTTTTTTTTTATCCATTGGATAGGGTAGGTGATGTTCTTTAAATATCCACTGGGGATGGGTTGAGGATGGGTACCCACTAATTTCCCCATATGTTTTTTTTTTTTTTTGAAGATTTACAACCAAAACTAAATATACATTTAATTTTTTTTCTTTTATTTATTTATTTTTTTTTCAGGTTCACAAATTTTTTTTTTTTTTAAGATTCACAACCAAAACTAAATATACATTCGATCTTTTTTCTTTTATTTATTTATTTATTTTTTCATGTTCATAAATATATATATATATATTTTTTAAAGATTCACAACCAAAACTAAATATACATTCGATCTTTTTTTCTTTTATTTATTTTTTTTTTTTTCAAGTTCACAAAAATTTTTTTTTTTTTTTTTTTAAGATTCACAATCAAAACTAAATATATATTCAATCTTTTTTTATTTATTTTTTCAGGTTCACAAAGAATTTTTTTTTTTTTTTTTTTTTTTTAAAAGATCCACAACCAAAGCTAAATATACCTCCAATCTTTTTTTTTATTATTTTTATTTTTAAGGTTCACAACCATTTTTTTTTTAATTTTTAAGATTCACAACAAAAGCTAAATACATATTCAATCTTTTTTCTTTTGTTTTATTTTTTTTATTTTTTTATTTTTTAAGGTTCACAACCATTTTTTTTTTTTTAAGATTCACAACCAAAACTAAATATACATTCAATCTTATTTTATTTTATTTAGCTCAACAATAAAATCAAATACACATTAATTAACATTGTCACATTATTCTTGTCAAATTTTATGCATATCTAAAATTTTTTAAATTTATTTGAAAAAATTAAGTGTCACGACCCGCTTCCCGTACCCAAGGGTTAAACATCGTGATGGCCAGTAACTGAAGTTACCTACGGCCAATTCTTAAACAAATAAATAAACGTAAGCGGAAGAAATATTTAAATAAGGGTACCAAAATAATCATTGGAGTTTCTATTTTTATTACAAAACTTATTGACCAAAAAGGCCGATATTTACATAGAGAAATATCATAAAAATACTATGTGTGTGTCTATTTCGCAGCCCCGCATATAAGACATTCCAAAAGCTACTTCTGAATTGCATGTTTCCTGAAAATTGGTAAAAAACTATAAGCACATGGTAGAGTGAGAAACATTATACCAAAAGTATAAGGGACACGAAATAACCATGGATCGTTAGTTAGGCCAAAACATTTATATAAACAAATCATTTGAGTAGCAGAAATCATTTAAGTAGCAGAAACTGAAATATATAAATCATGTAAGTAAATAACCATAACCACGGTACAGAACAGAACAGAACAGAGGTCACAGAAGTGACAGTCAGAACAGAGATACGGATTCAAGAGGTGGCTCGTACGGATTCTAGAGGTGGCTCCCACAATAGTGTAGCACTTAGTTCCGCACAGCCTAATTATGTCCAGTACCACCAAATAACTTCCTTATAAATGAGTCTCATGTGAAGAGGTGTGAAGAGGGTTTGTATTGGGGAGTGGTGACCAAAATTTTGAATTATATGAGATGGTAGTGACTCATAGCTGATCAAATTTTAAATTGTGGTGTGTATATATAGGTTTATTTTGAGGAGATGATTAAAAGCTATTTTTCACTTTTTAACTTATTTTTAATCACATTATTTTTTATAATTTTTACACTTTTTAAAAAAAAAAAAAAAAAAAATTAACTTTTAACTATGTTATCAAAATAACCCATAATATCTGCACTTTGAGACGAAATGGATTTCCATCTAAGGCAAAACTTTGCTCAGAAGTAAAAGAATTAAAATGAAAAAGTTGTTGAAAAAGAAGCTCAAAAGTGCATGCTTTTTTTTTTTTCTCTATTGAACTTGATATCACATAACAGAGCTGGTTCATTTCGTTTCTCACTCTCTCCACGATCTCTAGAGTTGGGTACCAGAATTTGCTTTCGAAGTGTTGTCACGGTACATTTCTTCCATTACTTTTTTTTTCAATTAAACCTATTGACTTGGTGTTGCTGATTGTTTCATTCCTTTATTTGAATTTCAATCTTATTATTTTTGTTGTATGTATCAATCCATGTGTGGAGAGTGCACTAGAAAGAAGTGGCCAACAATGGAGCCTCCACCAAATGGAGTGGGGTGGTTGAACCCACTAGAGAGTGGGGTGGTTGAACCCACTAGGGAGAAGTGGGAGAGCCACTCATAGCTGCTGTCTTCTTCCTCCTCTCAAGCTGTATAAATAGAGGAAGAGCTTGGTGAAGAAAATGAGAGAGAAAGAAAACCAAGAACAAAGAGTGTGAGAGATGTGAGAAACCGTCTCCCTCGGTGTGAGCGAGGGAGACGGGTGAATGGGTGAGTGAGAATAGTGTGAGCTTCTCCTCTGTAATATTTCTGTAATCTCTCCATAAATGATAAACGGTTACTCTCCCGTGGACGTAGGCATTATTGCCGAACCACGTTAAATATTGTGTGTCTCTTTCTGTGTGGGTGTGTGTTTCTGGTTGTTATAATTTCAATAAGGTCTTGGGCGGGATCCCCGATCCCAACAAGTGGTATCAGAGCCTCGTCGGTGGCGTTTCGGAACAAAAACAGTGTGTTCCTCGAAACTGCCCAGAAATCGGATTGCTCGAAATCAGGTTTTGAGCATACCAGAAGCAAGGGCTCGACGAGAGGAGTCCAGAAATGCAAAGAACACCCCAAACAGAGGCCGGACGCGTCCTCACGCTCCCCTAGAAGGTGGCGCGTGAGACCCAGTCTCGGCACGCGCCCCAGGCGCTGAGAAGGTCGACCGGCGCGTCTTCTCACCCGCTCGCACGCGCCGCACGTGCTGCGACAGGAAGAAGGTGACGCGCGTGCATGGAACGCGCAGGTCCACGCGCAGGCCACCTCGTCAGCCGCGTCAGCAGCCACACAAGCAGGGTGGTGCCACGTGGCTGCCACGCCATCTGCCATCTCATGCCACGTGGCAGTCCACGTCAGGACACGTGGCCGTCCACGTCAGCAAAAGTCAGCACAGAGTGCCACGTCATCAATGCCACGTCATCACAGAGGAAGGGATCCAGTACGACGCGGCTAAGGGTGCAGCCGCAGGAGGTCGGATCCGGTGTTTCGCGGCTAAGGTGCAGCCGCGGATCTGAGGCGTAAAAAATGTTTTGGCTTGATCTAAGTCATTTGGAGTCCGTTTTTGGCGATCCAATAGTGGTTTCCAACGATTTGGAGTATTCCGGATACATCCGTACGGTCAGATTTTGGAATTGAAGTTTCTGTAAAAAGAAGGCAGATTAAAGTGGCAGACGGCATCAAGTGCGGCAGATGGAATATTTTCTGTTGGAACACAGAATGTTCCTGATGTTTTAAAAATTGAAATTTTGGCCCCTGTAGTTTGTGAAATTACAGTTTGGTCCCAGTATTTGGAAAATTTGCAATTTTGCCCCAGTTTTGGAGAAAGTTTTTAGTGAGGTCCCCGGAAGTGCAGCGATGATTGGTCCTAACTAATCGGACCGTTCTGGACGCAACCGCAAGGTCAAAATGGTGAAATTCTGAACAATTTTTAAAAGACTGTTAAAACATGGGAGTTTGTCATCTTTAATAGTCAAAGGAAGGTTGCCGGATATTGTGGAACGCTGCGGATTCACTGAAGAGGTTAGAATGGGCAGAGATTGGACAACCAGATACAGATCGAGATAGATCATTGAAGACCAAAGGAGATCAAGCTTAATCAAATGGCAAATCAATGGAGATCAGGATTGGTCAAGGGCGATTAGAAGAATTGCACATGATTATCTCAAAATCAACAATGTCTAGGAAAGTTCTGTCAAAAAGACACTGTCTAAGGAGACTGGTTCTTAAGTGGGACCGATTGTGACCCCACCAGTCTTTCCTGGGAACTTTCCTGGTTGTTGATGTCATCAGAGGATCTGGTTCAATCAGAAGAAAAGTCTACTTCATCAGATAGATGATTGGCAACCAGTGCAGGCTTAGAGAAATGTTGTGGCAGTTGGAGCTACTGTCAAACATAATACAAGAAGTACTAGTAGTATGTGAACGTGGAAGGGCAACAGCTGCAGTAGTGCACACATAAGGTGTAGGAGCACGTACCTACAATAGCACAGATGAGTACACAGGAATGTCATACAAGGTGCAGATATACAACAGTGCAAGAGTGCGCAGCAGAATCGTACAAAGGTGCAGTGTGTCGGATTTTGGCCTGGCAGCATCAACTAGTTCACAGGAAAAGCTCCAGACAAAGAAATTGAAAGGGATAAGACGCTGCAGTGCGCACCCAGGGAGAGGCAAATCTCTTTCTTTGTCCTGAATCTGGTTCGTAGCAATGAAGTCGCGACGGGCACCCAGAGAGTTTGGGTGGAGTCACCTCAACAGGGAAACACTGAGCATTCTATTGGAGGATGCAAGTACCTGGTGATAGAGGTGCGAGCCATGCAAGATGATGTGTGGCGGTTGAAGACATTCCAAGTAGGAGGTGCAGATTCACTCTGGATGCTCAGTGGAATGGAGGCATATTTACAACGGTGTTTTATCATCCATGTGGGTGATGGGGGTGATTTATTTTGTTCACCCGGTTGAAGCCAATTGGAAGCCAATTGAAGACCTTTCAGAGTCAGTTGCAAAAGTTATCAGTTCATTTGGAGACTCTCAGGTTAGTTGCAGAACTTCAGAGTTCATTGGGTTTTTTCTCTAGGGGATAGAGAGAACAAGCATTGGCAGAGTGTACTATGGAGATTTGACATATGTAATAAGTCCAAATGGTAGTACTTTATTGGCATTGGCCTCTGTGGAGGCGTTGGAGATCCTTCATGGATCGTTGTTGGAAGACTCGCATCTGGTGAAGCCTTGGTTTCCGCATTTGTCGATTTGAAGAAGGTGTGAAAATCTACTTCAGATCTTGGTGGAACTTTGGCGGTTTTGTTCAATGTCTATTGGAGGCATTGTTGTTGGCGGTCTTTCACGGATTATTGGCGACTTTCAGAGTCGTGGTTTATTGAGATTCATTATCACAGCTGGGATCTATGATCGTGTCTGATTAGATCCAGGGGTGTCTCCGGTTTGTGAGACTTGATTGTTTCTTCTTCTTGTGGATTTTCATTTTCGCAATCTGTTCCATATTCGAAGACATCAGCTATTGGTAGTCTGGGTGACGATTCAGACTCCAGGTGTTTGCTTCTCTGGAAGCGGTTTGACCGTTGGTGTTCATTGAAGATTGGAAGAGATTGTTGCGGAGAAACGTGAAGATGGTGATTTTGTGAATCTCATGTGTTAGGATCCATCCCTTAATCTGCCGTTGGATTTGGAGGGGATAGATCGTTTGCAGACTCGGTAGAGTCAGCGGGGACTGTTGGAGTTATGCATTTACGGTGCACGCGTCTTTGGGCGGTTTTTGGCAACTGTGAAGATGGTGCATCATCTTGTGTTTGCCGGTTGGAATGGCAGTTGGAGGAATCTGGAGTTTGCTCGACACTTTAGAATTTTTGGCTCTTGGTATTTTGTAAGTTCATTTGAAGTTTGTTCCGATACTTCTGAACCGGTTAGAGCCTAATTGCGTCCACAGTCCAGTTTTGTTCGGTAGAGAACTTGCCTCAGTTCTCGGAGAATTTGTTTGGCTCTCTTGATTAATTCGAGCTTGAAGAGAGCAGTATTGTGTTCGATGGTTAAACGGACATGATGTTTTTGGTACCGCTTTCGAAGTTGCTTTGACGGAAAATTTGAAGCCTCTTTTGTTTAGTCTCCTCAGCACTGGTTCAAGCGGGTTGCTCACCATGTTTTGTTTGGAGTTGTCAAGGACAACTTGTTTGGCGCCTATGGAAATCGGAACTTGGCACTATGGTGGAGCTTGAGTTGCAGAAAATCGAAGAGCTAGCTCGATTGGTTCTGCGTGTTCTTTGCATTGGCTCAATGTGATTTTGAGCAATGGAATCTGCTGTGTTTTTTGGGAAAAGCGCTTGTGTTTTGTACAGCAGATGGTATTCAGTTCTGACTGAATGGTTGGATACTTGGGTTATGGTATCGGTTTTTTTGATTCTGTGGCAGCGAACGCACCTCTTAATGAAACAGAGTTGTTGCGGATCTCTCAGGCGAACTCGAGCGCAGGAGGAGAGATGGAGCCACGATGAGCACTCAAGAAGTATGGGTGCAGGTATTATGCTAGGTGTTGCATAGTTGGTGACTTGTACAGATTTGTTGAAGTTGCTTTGGAAGAAAGAGCTACTGTCAGCCATCATCCGGTAGTACAAGTGATAGATACGCAGGTAACGTGTATCGCTGAACTGGAGATCAGGGATTGCAAAAGGCATGAACAATAAGTGTGTGGAAACGCTGGGAAGTTGTTCAAGAGTGCAAAGGGCAAATTCTGATAGTTCAGGATAGTTCAAGGGAAACTCCGAGCAAAGAAAACCAGGAACTTTGACCAGACAAATGAAGAGTTTTCTGTTGCTCCAGTTTTGGTCATGCAAAGAGATAAGGCATGACAGTCAAGGACATCTCAGCAGGGGGTGCAGGACATCCAATCAGGGGGTGTCGGATATCTTGGTTACGCTAGTTCAAGCATAGCAGGTGAAGACATCCAAGACAGGAAGCGTGGAAGAGATCTGTGGGAGATAGGAGCAGAGGCTCTCTCCAAATCAGAGAGTGATATGAGTTGAGTTGAGGATGTCGGATTCCCTCCTCCTCTTGTATCTCTGGTGTATTATCTCTAGCTTCAGGGGATGCAGCGTCTCAGTGAGGAGATGAAGATTCTATTGTTTTCTTGAGCGTAACAAGATTAGCAGCTGTGTGTATAGTGGATCATCTCACATGGGTTGAAGGGGTGATTTGTTGTATGTATCAATCCATGTGTGGAGAGTGCACTAGAAAGAAGTGGCCAACAATGGAGCCTCCACCAAATGGAGTGGGGTGGTTGAACCCACTAGGGAGAAGTGGGAGAGCCACTCATAGCTGCTGTCTTCTTCCTCCTCTCAAGCTGTATAAATAAAGGAAGAGCTTGGTGAAGAAAATGAGAGAGAAAGAAAACCAAGAACAAAGAGTGTGAGAGATGTGAGAAACTGTCTCCCTCGGTGTGAGCGAGGGAGACGGGTGAATGGGTGAGTGAGAATAGTGTGAGCTTCTCCTCTGTAATATTTCTGTAATCTCTCCATAAATGATAAACGGTTACTCTTCCGTGGACGTAGGCATTATTGCCGAACCACGTTAAATATTGTGTGTCTCTTTCTGTGTGGGTGGGTGTTTCTGGTTGTTATAATTTCAATAAGGTCTTGGGCGGGATCCCCGATCCCAACAATTTTCTCCACTAATCATCCTGTAGAATTTACTGATTTTAAGGTTTTGGATTGAAGTAAAATTTGTTTTGTGTTTCAATGGAATTTGATATTAATTTGTTGCCACTTATTCAATTGTTATTATTGTTATTTGGGTTTTGCCGTTTAATTAGTTCTTATTTAAAAATAAAAAAATAAAAATATATTCATACATAAAATTCAATTCTTCCTGGAGCATACTCTAATGATGTGTTTGGTTGAGGGATTTGAGAAGATATTTAAAAAAGGAAATGGAAAAGGTTGGTAAAATGTGAATAAAATATATCTATATTTCACCTAATTTCACACATCTTTTCCCTTTCCAAATTCCTCTCTAAATCCCTCAAACAAACAACGTTTAACTGTTATCATAGTTCTTGGCTTCACAATATGATTTTATTTTTCCCTCTGTCTTTTAATTATGCATTAATACTCTAATTTAGAAAAAATTATAAAAAAAAAATTATAGCGTTTGAACATTGTAACAAAATAATGGTTGAGTTTTAATTTTATTAATTTAAATTATTATTATTTTTATTTATTTTCAATCTAAACCATTTCACTATTTTTATTAGTAAACTTGATTAAAAAATTATATTTTAATCATTAAAGTTTATGAAAAATAATATTTTAAATATTTTTCGTACATTTATATTAAATATAATACAATAACTAAAATACTATATATATTTTTTTGGGGGTCAAATTTAGCCAACAAACATAAGCAAATTATTTAGATGGATAACAAATTAAAATATTAAAATTTTTCGTACATTTATGTATCAATAATCTACCACTCCACTTGGATTCACCTATGTTTATGAATACATGATTTGTAATTGTCAATGAACCCACCCATCCAACCCCAGTACAACCTCGCATTGTTCTTCCCGAACCACCAATCTACCAAAACCTATGCTTTAAACTGATCTGAATCAGATGAAACTAATATACTGATGACAACTTTGTTTCATACTATCTGAATTTGTGATGGCCGTCTATTGACCTAACAGACATTGCTGACGTTGGCAACACATATTTCTAAAATGCCCACCTTACTGTTGTAACAATCTCTTCCTCCCCAAACCCAACCGTCTATACCACCATTACCACCACTACTCCATCTGCACCCCACCTCTACCCAGCACATAATTCTATCGTATTTTTTCTTAAGCTATCATTTGACCATAAGCAATGCTAGAGGTCTCAAAATCTTTATCAAAAGTTTTACCAAATATTTCATATGAGTATGAGACTCATATGGTGTGAGTCCTACACCCATATAACATTTGGTAGAACTTCTAGAATCCCTAACATTTTTGTTTGACCATGGACTAAAATGAGATTGGTGGCCTTTTCAGTCATTAAAAATAAAATAAATTAAAAAGTTTTTCAAAAATATGTTAAAAATTAATGTTTTAGTTTTTTTTTTTTTTTATAAAAATTGTGTAAAAAAATAAAAAAATAATGTGACTAAAAAAAGTAAAAAAGCCAAAAAAATAATTTTAGCCGAATTGCCAAAACAAGCAATAGGTTAAAAGTTGATTTTTTTTTTTTAATTTTTTTGAATTTTTTTAAAAAACGTATAAAAAAATAAAGAGATGATATAACCTAAAAAAAAAAAAACTAAAAAAAGCCAAAATTTTAAAATTCAACAGTGATTTAGACCCTCTCAAACTTCAACCCCCACCACCCCACACACACGTGGCGGGTGGTGATTGGAGGAGGAGAAAAAAAAGAAAAATAAAAAGAAAAAGTGACCAATCAAAAAAGAAAGGAGGTCAAAAGAGGGTGGGGGAAAGGGGTCCCAATCTTTATTCTTTAAAATTAAGCCAAAATGTCATATTTCTCTTTTTTTTTTTATTTATTTATAAAAGTCAAAAAAAATAATCTAAACATACTTTTTAATCCTAAATTAAAATAGTAAAAAATCAAAAAGCCAAAAATAAACCCACTTTGCCTAAGAAACTCAACCCAGCAAAAAAAAATCCTCAAAACTATTTGGTCAGAGAGATCTTCAAATATATTCATCAATTCACATATGCATAGATAATCAAATTCAAACCTTAACCTATAAACTGAAAGTCATTTTCTATGTTAGAACTAAAAATCATTCAAAGCAGAGGTATCAACAAGCCTTGCAAATAGATAGAATACTGCTAAAGCTTCTAGGTAGAAAACTAGAAAGAAGGAAAATCTAATATTATTGTCACACACCTCTCTGGCTCCGTTGAATCGCAGCACCTCAGCCCCCAATCTACTTCCATCATGCTGCAACTTCGACTCTTCTACCTTCTTCGCCCATGGATGTGTCTTCATCAATGATATCATTGATAGAGAGAGAGAGAGAGAGAGAGAGAGAGAGTCTTGCATTGATGGGTCTCTGTTATGGTTTAGATGAAAGGAGCTAGTGATGTGGGATCACCAAATCTGGGTTTCCCTCTTCTCCCTCTCCGTCTGTCTTTCATCTCTCATCTATATTATTGTGAGAGCAGCAATATTGGGGGTTTGTGATTCTGTGCACTTTTGGTGGTGGTTTTCATTCAACAAGTTTCATTTTATTATTGAAAATTTGCTAATGCAAATAGCAAATCTTTGGTATTTGTCATTCGGCTTGAATTATAATTAGAATTCTTTGCAGTTCTTTCCGTGCATTCTTTTTACAAAACAAAAATTAACATCTCAAACAAGGGTGTTATCGATATTTCACGATTGTACTAAACGGTGTTAACTAGTAGAAGGGGTGTAGTGTTATTTCATAATTATAAAAGGGGTGTTAGTGTAATTTATCCTTATTAATATTTTAGTCCCAACCTCTATTCTAATCCAATCCCAACACTCATCTCCCAAAACAAACAGACCCTTACGATTTTCGTGTGAATAGCAACCAGTTGTGTTTGTGGTGGCCTGTGGTGGTGGTGTTTGTGGTGGCAGATTTAATTTATCACTATTATTTTGAAAATAAACATGATTGACAGAATTTATATTATTATTTGAGAGGGTAATTTATAAATAAATTGGGCCGAACTAGGGAAGGGCCTTCTTTGTAAGTTGGGCCATACAATGGGCCGGGGTAAGAGTTGATATAACTCGGTCTTAGAGCTAACGAGCTTGGCCCAGGCGAAGTTCGGACCGAGCTATGGATTGAGGAGCTTGGGCCTTGCACGTTCGACCTCATCCTGGTTAGCTCGGTGAGAGACTGCTGCAGTTAGCTCGATTTGAACAACCAGAACCGAGGTGTACATGGACAACGACCAAGCTAGGCATTGCGTATAGAGTCACCGAATTGAAGGGCTAGTGTTAGCTCGGTCATACTGTTATCCAGCCATGGTAAAACCATCTCACTTGGTTTAAGCAGTGATGAGGGTGTTAAAAGATAAACATTATCTTTCAGGAGTGTGATTCCTTGGAAGACTCTACATTGAGGAGTAAGAGTCCTACTAGGATTGTACCAGGCAAAAACTATAAAAGCTCACAATAGAACCTATGTACAGGTAACACAACTTTGATTCTCGAATACACAGAGCTTTTGTCTATTTGTCTATTTTTGCTGACTTAGGCATCGGAGAGGTATCTGACACATACCCGCCGGCTAGCTCACGTTTGTGTTTTCAGGGAGTAAAGCGACGACGTTTGGAGGAGTGCAAACTTGATCAACAGAATAATATGAGAAGATTATTTCGTGCTCGTACAATTGGCGCCGTCTGTGGGAATTCTACAAAGAATAAAACCTCTTGATCAAGCTTTCCTCTCTGGTTGGAAGTAATGGCACACAATGAAGACTTACCGCAATCTGCTATTGACGGGCAAACCCCGGAGGGGGCTAGGAGGCGCAAAGGTTTGCCTCCTGTCCCACCCATGGCAGATTTAGAACCCTAGCGACGGAATTCCCAAGGGAGAGAAGGGGCGCAATCCCCCGTCGCTCTCAAAGTCTTGAAAAGCACAGGCGGAGGATCGACCCGCAAGTTCTGGAGGATTGCGTGAAGGAGTAAGACGAGTTGATCCGAAGGATGGCGGCGGACATGGAGTCAATGAAACGCCAGATAAAGGGAAAAAGAGTGGAGATAGGAAAGGGGCGCAAAGGCAACACGCCCCCTCGCCGCTCGGAAGATCGTGACAGGCATACCACACCATCACAAATCGAAAGTAGGAGTCTTAGAATAGGCGACACTCAATCGCAGACTTCCAGGACCCGTTACTCCAGGTCTGAGAGAACGAGAACTGAGAGGTTATGTACTGAGGGATGCACTTATCGGCCCTCGCACACGCACCAGACGTCATCTAGGCACACGGAGTTGCCTAGATCATCTGACTTGTGAACTGTGCTTGAAGAAAGGGCCCAATGGAAGGAGGACACCAGGGTACGCGACCCGCGCAGAGTTTTAGCCCTTTAGCGGTTGGCCCCTCGGACGCATGGTAGCGTCGAGGTAGGAATGCCAATGCCGCGCCTTACTTACGAACCAGCAGACAAAGTATTAGCAAGGTTACAGAGCTCGCCGTTCGTTCCGGCAATTGAGAACGCGCCACTACCTTCAGGCTTCCACCAGTCCAAATTCACCACTTATGAGGGGAAGTCCGACCCCTACATGCACTTGAGCCACTTCCGCCAGGTTATGGCAGTATATCGGCGAAACGAGGCTTTAATGTGCATCCTATTTCCATCCAGCCTTGGCGACTTAGGTTTAACTTGGTTCGAAAGGCTACCAGAGGGCAGCATTGCCTCATGGACGCAGCTGGCAGAAGCGTTCGTGACTAGATTCAGGACGAACACCAAGACACCAGTGGAGATCAACCAGCTACTCTCCATTGACATGGGCGAAAAAGAGACGTTGAGGTCCTACAACAGTCGCTACTGGGAAACCTTCAACCAGATTGGGGATTGCCCTACAAACCTCGCCATTGCACAATACAAACGGGGCCTGCCAGTCAGCAACAAATTGAGGGACTCAATTACTATGACGCCACCCCTCACAATGGTGGCCTTAATGGAGAAAGTGCACCAATATATTCGCGTGGAGGAAGATAGCGCCCGTGCTAAGACAAAATTCGGCACAACAACAATGCTAGATAAAAAGACTACAGCAAAAGTCAACATGGTAGAGCAACCAAACAGGAATGGGCGAGGCAGGCGGGCCAATAGAGAGGACCCAGAAAAAAGGATGTTAAGAGTTCGCACTGCCATTACCACAGTGTTCAAAAAACCAATCTACCGAATTCTCAGTGAGATATGCAATGAACCTTTTGTCCGATGGGCAGCTAAGTTGGGAGAAGCACAAAAAGACTATGACGAGAGGTCCCGGTGCACCTTCCATAATGAAAAGGGGCACCTCACTGAAAATTACACGCCGTTGAGGCAGCATTTGGAGAAGTTAGTGGCAGCTGGGCACCTAGACCAGTACATAGAAGGGGGGACACAACCAGCTCCCCAGAACCACAACAACCCAAACGGGATGCCGATCGATGCTCCACCTCAAGGCGTAATTAACGTAATACATGGGATATTCGAACCTGAGCGAGTATGTGAGCTCAAGGGGATGATCGAAAAGGCTGAGCACTTAAGGGAGGTATTAAGTGCACAACCTGTCATAAAAAAGGGGAGAACAGAGGCCACAAATATCATATCTTTTTCAGACAAAGATTTAGCAAGGATATACTGCCTTCACAATGATGCACTGGTTGTCACTTTACGTGTCAAGAATTTTGACATTAAGCGGATTTTGATTGACCAAGGAAGCTCTTGTGAAATAATGTATTACGAAACCTTCAAAGAACTGAAACTGGAAGACAAAGACTTGGCACCTGCAACATCTCCCCTAATCGGATTCAACTCAATGCCAGAGTGGCCAGTGGGCAAGATAATCCTCCCAGTCAAGGCAGGAACCATGATGAAACAGGTGGAATTCTGGGTATTGAAAATCCCTTCCACTTACAACATAATTTTAGGGAGGACATGGTTGCACGCCATGCGATCGGTAGCGTCAACCTACCATCAAGTATTACGGTTCCCCAATGAAGCCGGAGTAATTGAAGAGGTCTTTGGAGACCAAATTATGTCAAAACAATGCTTCGTCACAGTAAATGGCAGCCGCACTGCAAAAGGGCATGTACAGATGGTCGAAGAGCCAGAAAGCAATGAACTATTTACGGATGTTGGCAAGGCAGCTGATCAGAAGGCAGTGGAAGACTTGGTAGAGGTAAGAATAGATGAAAAGAACCCAGAGAAATTCTTTTTACTCGGCTCGTCTTTGTCCAACACTGAGAGAATAGAGGTCATGGAATTTTTAACCTCTAACATCGAAGTGTTTGCCTGGACGCCGTATGACATGCCTGGCATTGACCCAAGCTTCATCTGTCACCAACTGAACGTCCACCCAACTGCCAAACCAATTATACAGCGCACTTGCAGATCAGTACTCCACCATGCCAAGATAGTGGTGGAAGAAGTGGGAAACTTGCTGGAGGCAGGAGCTATCAGAGAAGTGCACTATCCCAGGTGGATCTCCAATACCGTAGTAGTGCCAAAGAAGAACGAAAAATGGCGTGTCTGCGTGGACTACAAAACAGTCAACAAGGCATGGCCAAAAGACAGTTTTCCCCTACCACGGATAGACCAACTGGTAGACCTGATGGCAGGATACAATCGACTTAGCTTCCTTGATGTGTACAGAGGTTACCATCAGATCGCTATGTATGAACCAGACCAGGAGGTCACATCCTTTACAACGCCTAGAGGATTGTATTGTTACAAGGTCATGCCCTTTGGCCTAAAAAATACAGGGGCAACATTCCAACGAATGGTCACCAAGATGTTTGAACCATTGTTAGGCAAAACAATGGAGGCTTACATAGATGACATGGTGGTCAAAAGCAAGAATGAGAAGGACCATCTCAAGGACCTAGATGAGATATTCCAAATTCTGAAGAAGAATAAGTTGCGCCTAAATGCATCCAAATGCGCATTCAGCGTAGGATCAGGCAAATTCCTAGGCTTTCTGGTGACCAACCAAGGTATAGAAGCAGACCCTTCTCAAATCAAAGCAATCCAGGATCTAGAGAGGCCCAACATAGTAAGAGAGGTGCAGCATCTCACTGGCCTAGCTGCTGCACTCAACCGGTTCATAAGTCGGTCATCAGACAGATGTCGACCATTCTTCCAAGCATTGAAGGCCAAATTTTAGTGGGATGAAGAATGCGATTGCGCTCTAGAAAGCCTAAAAGAGTACATGTCTTCTCCACCATTGCTAGTAACCCCAGTACCTGGAGAAAAGCTCTTTTTGTACCTAGCAGTTTCACAGCACGCAGTCAGTGCAGTGTTGGTCAGAACGGAAGGAATCCAACACCTACCCATCTTTTATGTTAGCAAAACCTTGTTGGGCGCAGAAACCAGGTACCTACCACTGGAAAAACTGGCCTTAGCCTTGATGATGGCCTCAAGGAAGCTTTCGCATTACTTCCACGCCCACACCATAATCGTCCTAACAGCTTTTCCCTTAAAAGCCTTATTTGAGATGGCGGACTTTTCTGGGCGAATCTTGAAGTGGGCGGTGGAATTGGGACAGTTTGATATCAAGTTTCAACCTAGAATCACAATAAAAGCCCAAGCTTTGGTAGACTTTGTGGCAGAGTTCACACCAGGAAGTCATCACATCTGCCTAGTTGACTTGACTGGTACAACCGAAATGGGGACAGAACGTGCCGCAGGGAATGCGCAACCCCTAATACAATATACCCAACCACATTGCAAACCACGCAGGCTTGAGGATCAGAAGGAAGGAATAAACTATGCCATTCCTAGTGAGGACTCATCAGCAAGTAAAAACTTGGGGCAGTCAGATAGTAAAGAGCAAACCCCAACAGCAGGCATGGACTTGGAAGAAAACATAAGTAACACGCATGACCCTAAGACATCATCCGACCCCTCCACTTGCTGGAAGCTATTCGTTGGAGAGATGTGGAAGCTCTTTGTGAATGGAGCATCCAACAGACACGGTGTAGGATTTGGCATAGTCTTCATCTCACTAGATGGCCTAATAGTGGAACAAGCAGTCAACTTTGGTTTCCCAGCATCAAACAATGAAGCGGAGTATGAAGCGCTTTTAACAGGCCTAAAATCAGCCCTCTTCATGAAGGCCACCGAGCTAATGGTTTACAGTGACTCCTAGCTAGTAGTAAACCAGATTTCAGGCGACTACGAGGCAAAAGATGAGAGGATGGCTAAGTACCAAGAGTTAGTAAGAAAGGAAATCATGAAATTCGACGTAGTGCAGATAGAGCAGATCGATCGAGAAAAAAATAGTAGAGCGGACGGACTAGTAGGCTTTGCTTCGATGGCAGATACATCCATTCCACATCCATTACTGATTGACTTCCTACCAAGACCAAGCATTGAAAAACCTGAAGTAGCTGAGGTATGTTGCGCCGAACTAGGCCCTTCATGGATGGATCCCATTATAGTATTCTTAAAAGACGGCGTCTTACCCGAAGAGAAGAAAGAGGCCAACAAAATAAGAGCAAAGTCACAGCGATTTTGGCTCTCCCTATCAATGGCCTTGTACAAAAAATCCTTCACAGGACCTTACTTGAAATGTGTTCATCCCAGCAAGGTCGAAGCATTCTTGTTCGAGATACACGAAGGCGTATGCAGAAGCCACTAAGGGGGAAGGTCATTGGCCTACAGAGCAATTTCACAATGATATTGGTGGCCATACATGCAAGCAAATTTAGAAAAGTATGTCAAGAGGTGCGCGAAATGTCAGAAGTTCGCACACCAAATACATCAACCAGTCAGAGAGCTTCTACCATTAACTAGCCTATGGCCCTTTGCGATGTGGGGCTTGGACATAGTAGGACCACTTCCAACGGCACCCGGCAACAGAAAGTTCTTTCTTGCAGCAACGAACTACTTCACAAAGTGGGTGGAGGCAGAAGCACTCGCATCAATAAAGGAGAAAGATGTAAAGAAGTTTGTCTGGCAGAATATCATCACTCGGTTCGGCATACCCAAGGCTCTAATATCTGACAACGACACTCAGTTCGACGGTAGAATTTTTAGAGGCTTTTGTGAGGAGTACAAGATAGAATTATACAATTCTACACCAGCATACCCCCAAGCAAATGGCCAGGCGGAAGCATCAAACAAAGTCGTCTTAGATAGATTGAAGAAAAAGCTGGAGCAAGCAAAAGGCAAGTAGGCCGAGGAGCTTTCTCATGTTTTATGGGCTTACTGTACCACACCTCGGCGGTCAACTAGAGAAACGCCTTTTTCCCTGGCTTATGGCATGGAGGCAGTAATCCCACTGGAAGTAGGCCTCCCCACTATTAGAAGTGAAAATTTTGATCCAAACTTAAATAGAGAAGCCGTAGCCTTGGAACTCGACCTTACAGAAGAGAGAAGAGAAAGAGCACTGGTTCACATCGCCTCATATCAACAAGAGTTATCCAGAAAATATAACAAGACAGTATATCCAAGGCAATTCAAGATTGGAGATTGGGTATTACGCAAAGTAATGGGCAATACTTTGGTACCCGGAGATAGCAAGTTGGGACCCAACTGGGAAGGACCATACAAAGTGGTTGGATTAGTAGGAAAATGGGCATATCACTTGGAGAATGGAAAGCAGCAAGGCCATTCTCAGGCCATGGAACACTGCCAATCTCAAACTATTTTATTTTTAGCCTTTTACTTGTAATTTTTCTTTTTTCCATAAAACAAGTAGTTCCCTTTTCAGCATAATTCTTTTCTTCTGTAAAAGTTAGTGAGCTAGGGGCAATGAAAGCAGAGTTGGCTGGAATAACCAACACTTCTCTCTAGATTGGCAGGAATAACCAACTTTGAGCTCTCTTCAGCCGAGATCAGGATCTAGGCTGAAGAAGTTTGGCAGGAATAACCAAACACTTAGCTCTAGGTTGGTAGGAATAACCAACTTTAAGCTCTCTTTAGCCGAGATCAGGATCTAGGCTGAAAATGTTGGCCGGAATAACCAACACTTCGCTCTAGGTTGGCAGGAATAATCAACTTTGAGCTCTCTTCAGTCGAGATCAGGGTCTAGGCTGAAGAAGTTTGGCAGGAAAAACTAAACACTTGGCTCTAGGTTGGCAAGAATAACCAACATTGAGCTCTCTTCAGCCAAGATAAGGATCTAGGCTGAAGAGGTTGGCAGGAAAAACCAACATTTATTTCTCTTCAGTCGAGATAAGGATCTAGGCTGAAGAGGTTAGTAGGAAAAACCAACATTTATTTCTCTTCAGCCGAGATAAGGATCTAGGCTGAAGAGGTTGGCAGGAATAACCAACATTTATCTCTCTTCAGCTGAGATAAGGATCTAGGCTGAAGAGGTTGGTAGGAAAAACCAACATTTATTTCTCTTCAGCCGAGATAAGGATCTAGGCTGAAGAGGTTGGCACGAATAACCAACATTTATCTCTCTTCAACCGAGATAATGATCTAGGTTGAAGAGGTTGGCAAGAATAACCAACATTTATCTCCCTTTAGCCGAGATAAGGATCTAGGCTGAAGAGGTTGGCAGGAATAACCAACATTTATCTCTCTTCAGCCGAGATAAGGATCTAGGCTGATGAGGTTGGTAGGAAAAACCGACATTTATCCCTCTTTAGCCGATATAAGGATCTAGGCCAACAAGAGTTGGCAAGTGTGACCAAACAGATTACAAGGTTCCAAGACCGAGATAAGTATCTCGGCCAGAACAGAAAATGTTAAACTTTATGCAAATCATAGTTGAAAAATAAATGTAGCTATGGAATAAACCGAGCAAAAAGAAGAAAGATTTCATTCAAGATTCAAAACCAAGTTACAAGAAGTGGGACTTTAGCCCGGTTACAAACTGTTTCCAAAAGTAAAAAGAAGAAATTACATGATCAAGCAAAAAGATCATCCAGGTCTGCGTCCAGGTCAACTCGAGTTTCATCACTCCGTAGCACGGTTCCAGCAGGAAGGTCAGTCACATCTTCAACCGAACTGGTTACCGGGGGCTCTACCCGAGTTGACTGGGCGGTTTGGAGACCAGGATCATTAGAGACAGCCGGGGTATTGTTGGGCTCTAGGGATGCCTTCTCTTCCTCCCCTACTTGAAGAAATTTTTGCTGAATAGCATTGGCATACTCCGCCATGGAGCTTGGAATAAAGTGGGGAGGAGGGCTCTGAAAAACCTCGGCTTCTTGGCCGTAACCGAGCTTTGCCACGGCTGCCTTCCACCCACATTTGAAAAATATATCCTTGGTAGCTTCGCACTACAGGATGTAGGTGGCTTCACCTTCCCTGTAACCACGGTCTTCAGCATCGTCCGCGTTCTTCTTCAGTTCGGTGATATCTGCGTCTTTCTTTTTCTTGAGCTTAGCTAGCTCGCGTAGATACTTGTCTTTTCGCTTGGCTAAAGCCTTCTGCTTATCAGCTTCAGCCGAGTTAACCAGCGCGGTAAGTCGGGCGACGTCAGATTCAAGATCAACCATTTTCTGCTTGGCTTCATTTAGCTTGGCCGTCTTGCTGTCTGCCTCCGCCACAGCTAGCCTAGTTGTCTTACGCAGTTCCAACATGCGCTTGTGAGCAACGTGGTTCTTCTGCATGGCCTGCAAAAGGAGAGATGGCTATTATGAATAAAAACCGAGCAAACAGATGATATAAAATGAAAGACTATTAGAAGGAGCACTTACCAGCACCATTGACTTCGTCGCCAACCAGATGGCCTTCAGCTCGGTCAAATGGTCATGGTGTTCCATGTCAGAAGGCAAGCACACGCTCCTATCTAGGTTAAAAACGAGCGTATGGTCTTTGTCTGCCACTACTGAATCTGTGTTTCTTATGGCTCGGTTCCTGTATGTTAGTTTTGGGGCCCACTCAGAAGAGCTAGCCCGGTTAGAACGCTTAGGTTCTGGGCTCGGTGGCGTGGTTTGGGGAAGTATGGTGTCTTCTTCATCAACAAGGCGTGACTCGGTAGAAGAAGTGCGAGCACGCTTATTGGGTTGAGATGATGAGAGCCGGGCTGTTAGAAGGGCTACCATGGCCTCATGTGTTTGGCCGGCTTGAGGTATCTCGGTCTGGTCTCCGACGACTGGAGCCGTTGTTTCGGTGATGAGTGCTCTGACTGCTCTCTTCTTAGCCATTTCTTGCTCCTCTGTTAATGGGATCAAATTGATCTGAGGTAGTGTTGGATCTGGTTCTGGTGAAGGTTCCAGAAGGAAATTTGTCACCCTAGTCTTCCTCCTACTGTTGTATCTGTATGTCGGCTCAAAATTGAGTAGCTCGGCCCAACCTCGATCGCGGTACCGGAGTGCGGCGCGGAGTGCGTCAAGATTGGGGTGCTGGTACTGCAACTTTAGTTGGTTCAAGTCTGCATAAAGAAAAAAGGAAATGGTTAGCACGGTGCAAAACTTATAAACAGAGTAAAGAACGCACCAAGCTAAGCCGAGGTATTCATACCGGCTACTCCCTTATTCCAGTTAATTCGATCGCCCGGTATTTGGGCTTCCTGGTCTTCGAAGTTGCCCGAGACCTAGAAAAAGTTATCGTCATTCACGTCTTTGTCCGGTGTGTTTTTTTATTATTTTCTCTTGGCGTCTTCTTATCTTAAATAGTATACCTAGCCATCTTCATTCTGGCCAAGTGAATATTAGTGAAAAAGCTCGGCTAAACTGAGGTTGAGGCCAAGCCGACAATTTAGCTCGACGATGTCGTTTATTATTCTATATGAATTGGTGCTAAGTTAGGTTGGGCATATTCTAGTTTGCCTAAGGAATTCGCATAGGAGTGGTTGAACTGGGAATCGGAGGCCGGCTTCAACAATGGATAGCACGGTAAATGGAACAAAACCTTGTTTTTCCCCAGGGCGTAGTATCTAGTTTGGCTGGGAAAAGATGGACGTCGTCTGGAATTTGGTAATCCTTTCAGAACTCAGCTATGGCCCCTGGTGAGTTTACTAAGAATCGATATTTTCCCATGTGGACTTTAGTTATATATAAATTAGCTCAGAGTACTAGCTCAGTGTTGAGATGACGTTGAGTATCTCAGTTGAGCGTGCAAATGAGTGCCTGGCCAACCTAGTCAGAGTCTGCAAAGTGGAGATGAAAAGTGTTAAGCCCAGATCGTTGGACCGTGCTAAGTATAAAGGCAAAAATAAATGTAAGCCTAGCTCAGCTACGTGGGATACTATCCGTTTTTAGTTCGGTTAGAGCGAAGGACTGTAGCTCGGCTAAATGAAACGAAAGGTTCTTAGTCCGGCTAAAACTTAAGGTGTGGTGTGAAGTTTTAGGTCGGTTATTGGGGGAGTTATCTAGTTTGGCTGAGGGCACACCTAACTACAAACAAGTTCCTAGTTCGGTTGAAGTATTATTTTGGATCAAAACGATTTTTGTTACAGATTGTGAATTTGGTGAAAGTTCTATCACACGGTTTCTGGGACCAGGAGGTTCTTTCCCATTGTTATGAAAACTATACTAATATGTGTTTTGAAAAACATATATATACTGTGTTATGTATTGCTACACTATGCAAGAGAAACGAAAAAGAAAATGGGATGGAGTTACTTACAGTTTGAAGGTAGAAGGATGCAGATCAAAGCCGCAAGAATAGCAGGAAGAACACAAGCTTTGCAAGGACTATGGTGGTGAAAATGGAGGCTTAGAGGGCAAGAGAGAGAAGATGAATAGTAGAGTGACTAGTTCGAAAACTAGGGTTTTCGTATAAGGCAAAGAAAATGTGAGACTGTTCAAAATTTTCGGAGTACGAGGGCGGCGGCAACAGTTGTACTTGACCAATGGGAGCCAGCCACGTGTCCACGCGAATAGGAAACGATTCAGATGTACAGAGTGAAAGGACGTTTAAGAACCGGACTAATCGGTAGCCCGGTAGGGAGTGACCTCGGCTGGCTTGAATGTTTTTAGCTTGGCTAGAGAAGAGTAATACCAAATCATGCGCTGCAGATGGAATTAAGGGGCAATTGAGAGGGTAATTTATAAATAAATTGGACTGAGCTAGGGAAGGGCCTTATTGCTTAACCAAAATAGACCACATAAATGTTGAATTTGTAAACACCAACTAAGAGACTCAAAATAAATACAAACCAACAAGTTGATAACTAAAAAGTAATTAAATACACTAGATAACATTTCTTTTTCCCATTTTGAATATTTTACAACATCATCATGTGAAGATTTATTTTGTTGGTAACTAAGATGTATTCATAAGCCCAGAGTTTTCTAAATCAGTCGAAGTGTGGATTGATAGTGTGGTGGCTCTATTCAGAAGATACCCCCAGTCCAATATGACTTAAAGTTAAAGGCCAAGCCTAGACCCAAACAAACCGCTATATTCTTAAACTGCAGGAACTAACCAATTCATCTGCTAATTTTGCAGGTCATAAATATCCCATAACTTGGGACCTTTAAATAATCCTTATCAGAAAGTGAATGCCAACGGCAACAGTTCACTAAAGTGAAGACCCAGTACGCCAATGTCCCAAGGTCCATACCAAAAATTCAAAACCAATTTACTAAACAATCAAGCAGATCACAGGATAATAAGCTTGCCATCCCTACTTTCAAACTCCCCTAGAGAATTACGAACTTCAAGATTGTTTACAAAACTGCTGAAAAAAGGCTGAATCCATGTACACACAAAATACAATGCAAACCAAATTAAATTTCATACACAAAACTTAAATAAGTGAAGAGATACTCCTATTAAGTATGATATTTACTCATAAAAATAAAATTAAAAATAGAAGAGTCTACTTTCCATTTATATATTATGGGGGTTTGAGAAGTTATTATTTTAGTAAATTATTTTAGTTTTTGGCTATTTTAGTAAGTTAAATTTTTTATATTTTGAAAGATAGATTTTTTTTGTAGTTGAATGTGATGTTTGTAAGGAAAAAAAGTGAAATGATTATAGATTTAATGTAATATTTTATCTTATTAATTATTTTAACCTATTTTATTTTATTTTTTTTATGAATTTTAATTATAAAAAAAACTAAAACCCAACATATCAAACACACCAATTGTATTGAATAGTGTGCATAATTCCGGCCACATGCAGCCAACACCGACAACAGATAATAAAATATAAATAAGTGAAGAGATACTCCTATGTATGATATTTACTCATAAAAATAAAATTAAAAATAGAAGAGTTTACTTTCCATTTATATATTATGGGGGTTTGGGAAGTTACTATTTTAGTAAGTTATTTTTGTTTTTGGCTATTTTAGAAAGTTAAATTTTTTATATTTTGAAAGATAGTTAGATTTTTTTTGTAGTTGAATGTGCCCCAATTATTTGATTGGATTGGATTTGTATCCTATGTTTGTTTTCTTATGGGATTAGATGTCTGAAAATGACTATTTTATTGAATCCAATATTTGATTGGACGGACTGGATAAGGATAAATGTTCAAAAGACTATTTTATTCTTGTAATTTATAATTTATATTTTTTATTTAATATATAATTTAAATTTTTAATCTATAATTTTTAATTTTTAATTTTTAATTTAACAACACTAAATTTTTTTTAATGTATAAGGCCATAATTTTTAATTTATTATTTTTCATTAAATTAAATTCATAATTTATCCTTATAAATATTTTTTTTAACCCTTTAATTTTTTTTTTTGAACAAAACCCTTTAATAATTTGGTGATGTGAACATTCATATTTGACAGTGTGAATGTTCACACTGTCAATATGAATATTAATGCGTATTTTATCATATTATTATTAGAGATATTTTTATAACTATGTAGACTTATTAGAATATAAAAAAATAATTTATACTAAATAAAATATAAATAAATGAAGAGATACTCCTATTAAGTATGATATTTACTCATAAAAATAAAATTAAAAATAGAAGTGTCTACTTTCCATTTATGTATTATGGGGGTTTGGGAAGTTACTATTTTAGTAAGTTATTTTAGTTTTTGACTATTTTAGTAAGTTAAATTTTTTATATTTTGAAAGATAGTTAGATTTTTTTGTAGTTAAATCTGATGTTTGTGAGGAAAAAAAGTGAAATTATTATAAATTTAATGTGATATTTTATCTTATTAATTATTTTAATCTATTTTATTTTATTTTTTTTATGAATTTTAATTATAAAAAAAAAACTAAAATCCAACATATCAAACACACCAATTGTATTGAATAGTGTGCATAATTCCGGCCACATGTAGCCAACACCAACAATAGATAATAGATAATAGACAATTGCAGCCCAAGCCTAGCGTTACACCACGTTACATCACTCTTACGTTCTTTTTATATATGTTATAGATATATATTGAGAATAATGAATTGATAAATTTCTGATTAATTATTTTTAATCGATGATGAATTGTTGCTCAATTTCTCTTACCTTTTGAATTCAAGTTCTGGAGATTCCAAGACCTAGAATTTGAATAAATCTATTAGATTATAAATAGAAAGCAAAGGAGGAGAATGAGAAGGAGAGAAGGAGGTGGCGGACAGCGGGGGAGGAGAGAGAGAAATAAAGGGCTTGGCAGGGTAGCGTGGCCGGCTATGAGGGAAAGGGGAAGAAGGGTTGCTGCTGCCCGCGATAATGGTGGGTTCAATAGTTTTTTCAGAGAGCAAGGAGATCGGTCGTTAGTGAGAGGAAATAGAGATGAGGGCGAGAGGAGGTGGCTGGATATCGTTGTCGTCGGTGGAGAGGTCGTCGATGGGAGGTGAGAGGAAAGAAGGAGGGCGAAAGAGGGGATTTGTCTTGGCAGAGATGAAAGAGAAAGAGAAGAGAAGAGAGAGGGCGTGGGTTCTTTCCTTACGCACTATATTCCACATCATTAGAGGTCTTTTAGTGGTCTTGAATTAGAGGTATGAAGCATTTTTGTAATAGTTTTGTGCATTTGTCATTGATACTATCATTTACAATTATTTTGTAATTTTTTATAGAGTAGGTAAGGATGTGACCACTACAAGAAATCAATTTTTTAGGGACGAATTATTCCATCTCTAAAAGTGTAATATTTATTGACAAAAATTTTGGCTAATTAAATTTTTCCGTTGTGAAATTTGTCCCAAATAACCCGTACGAAAAAATCAAAAAATGACTTTAAAGACAATTTTACATTTGTCACTATAAATAGCCTTTTAGAGACAAAAATATGTAATTGCAAAAAGTTCTAATTTTGAAACAACCAAAATTTGTCTATAAAAGTCTAATTACAATATAGGACAAAGAAATAGTTATGGAGAGAAAAAAATTAATTTTTGAGACAACAAAAATTGATCTCTAAAAGTTTAATTTTTGGGACAAATAAAAGTGGTATCTAAAAATTTTTGGGACAAATGAAATTGGTGTGTAAAGGTTATAATTTTTTTAAGACAACTAAAATTTGTCTCTAAAAGTTTAAATTTTTTTTTTTTTTTGGTAACCATTACTCAAAAAATATTAGCATGAACATCAACTTATATTCCTTTCTTGATTTCTCAACAACCAAACAGAAAATATCAAACATATCACCAAACTATCTCTGTTCATCTCCAAATTAAAATTCAACTACAAAAAAAAAAAAAAAAAAAAAATGCTCATCACATTCAAAGATGCTTAATCAAAAGATATTTCAATAACAAACAAATACCATGCTCTGATTTATTAGTATTTAATATCTTGATTATATATCATAAACTGATAGATTTCAAAAGTATCATTTCCAATTTATAAGGCTAGTGCCATAAATATTGTTTGTAGCATTCAACTATTCAATGAACAGATTGCAATTGAAGTTATATCTACCTACATAACAAAAGAACTCAACTCATCACATCTTCTTCTCAATGGCATCGTTAAAATAGTATTCAAAATCTAACAAAGAGCTCCCAAGCTTCAAATCGACACAAGCTTGCAGGACTTGTATAGAATAAGCCAAACTCTCAAATAGATTACCAACTAAAAATTATCCAATGACAAATTAATTTAATAGATTGCAATGTAATGTGCCAATTGTAGTATCTACAGCAATCATACATAAATCTTAGTACACAAAGCCGCCCAAAATTCACTATTAATATTCAAGAGTTAACAAAGATTAAAATAAATCAACTTGCTACAAAAATTTGAAAATAATTACTCTAAGATAGACACAGTTTACATTGAAACTTAAACTACCTCCAAGTTAGATGTACTAAACTCCTAATTTCAGCATTCCCCTAATCTGAAGTTCAATTACAAACATTACTCCCAGTGAAAACAATTCCCTGTAGAACAGTAAATAAAAAGAATAACTCCTATTAAAAATGTAATTATGCAAATATATATATATATATATATAGACGAAAAGGTGAATGTTTTTCTAAATCGCCTGCTACACTCCCGAGTAAGCTTCTGTCCCCGTGTGTTTCTGATTCAGCAAACAGACCTAATGTATATAGTCCACACAAAAAAGGCATAGTTCACGAGACTCTTGTTGAAATGATATTGAGAAAAATATATAAAATCTTACCCCATTTCAAGAAGTACGTTTTTGCTACTCGAAATCCATCTCCACACAAGAACAATTGTGTTGCATGCAAAACAATTTTTTATTTTTTATTTTTTATTTTTAACAGAAGGGACACAGTGAGATACATGTGGGCCTCACACAAATGGACCCCACTGTTTGTCTCTCATGTGATCCGTTCTTCAAAAAAATTCTGTCTACTTATATTTTCTAAAGAGTAATGCAAAAGACCTCTAAACATCGTCCCTAAATTTACCCCAAGGTGGCAAGGGATTGGGTCTTGGGTTGATTCCAAAAAAAAAAAAAAAAAACATTCAATATTGACTTGATAAAAAGGAATTTCACTTGTATTCTATCCAATTAAAATATAGAAACAAGTTTGATAAAAGCATTTTTCACCTCTTGCTTTTGAGAAGATTAACAAGGCCTTCTTCATGAGTAGTAGAACCCAAGCATGTATAATAAAGATATGAGCTCAACCAAACCAAACCAAACCAAACCAAACCCCAAAAGAAAAAACAAAACAGAAACTGTAGGAGGAAGCACTTGAAGGCTATGCAATGAACAAGTGTTTTTCAGATAGAGTCAACCTACTTTAAAAATATTGAGCAAGTGTTTGTCCTGCCCATCGTACACAGACACAGGTGGGTCAACGAAACAAATTATATTTCAAAATATTTCTTCACCAAATATACAATCATTAGTCCCTTAGTTGATTGTATAAACATCTCTCGATGTAGTTGATCTGATATTTTGAATATAACTATTTCATGTTGATTTTATTAGAATGACAGCAATATACTCTTCAAAAAGGATGCCTATGTGTCATGTGCTTTAAGTTGGTAAGACTGGGACTGCTATGCATCACTAACAATTTCAAAGGTGTAATTAGCAAAACACAAGGGAAACTGTGTTTTCATTGGCCAAAAGTCCCAATGAAAACAACACTGGAGTTCATAGCTGCTAAAAGTGCCTGCCAAGACATTAAACATCCAAAATCCAATTTATTTAATAACAACGTGCAGACAATTTGATACAGTAGAAAAAATGAAGTAAGCTAAGAATTGTTTAATCTCATAACACATTGCAGTCAAGAAGCAAAGTTCAGATGAAAAGTAGTTTGCTTATGTGGTGAGAGTACTAAACTTGATCTCATGCTAAGATTTAGGGATTAAAGTTTTTTTAGGGGAAAGTAAATTGTCCACCAACATACACAATATACACAAGCACGTTCATTCAATTAATTCACAGAGTCCGATTTGAAACATTCATGATCAGATACATTCCAAGAAAAATTTGATAAATTCTCCCTTACCGCAATAAAAAAAGGTTTTGTCCCCTATCTCAGAGAAAAATATAAGCAAGAATGCCTGCAAAACAAAAAATGAAAATTTAAAGAGTGGAAGTTTAAATGCCCATAAGCAGTAATCTAATTCAGGTGAAAAGGTGAGTTTTCTCTAGACAGGGCAGCTTTGCAGTGGCAAATAACTAAATGCTACCAAATTAAAATTTCGTCAGGTAGAGGGCAAAGAATGAGCACAAAGTTTTCCCTGCAAAATTTTCCCCGCATAATCTGATAAAATATGCCTCTAAAAAGGCCACATAATAATCGTGAAATCTTGATAATGATTTTTTTGGCTTGTTTTGTCCACTTAAGAACTACATGTTCACATTGAGCACTTGATTTTTAGTTAACTTCCCATCTGATGTTACTTCAAATTAGCAACAAATATCAAACTATCGATACAATGGGTGTCCGTTAAGAACTACATAATGCCAAAAAAGTTACAATTTTAATACACATTTCACATATTCCCATACACTTTATATATATATATATTTCATACTCTTTTCATATATTTCAAGACACTTTATATAAATATATAGACATTCCAATACATTTCACATATTCCCAATATGAGATTAAATATGAGAAACTAAAGAGACAATATTGTTTTCCTTCCATCACCATAAAGAACCTGCATAGAATAGGCCAAACTCTCAAATAGATTACCAATTAAAAATTATCCAATGACAGATTAATTTAATAGATTGCAATGTAATGTGCCAATTGTAGTATCTGCTGCAATCACACATAAATCTTAGTACACAAAGCCGCCCAAAATTCACTATCAATATTCAAGAGTTAACAAAGATTAAACTAAAATCTAACACTGTGTTAGGCACAAAAAAGCAATTACTAACAATTAATCATTTAACCACTCTTCTTACCATAAACAAAAAACCCCATCACTCCTTCAAACTCACTGTTTTTCCTTTGATATAAATCAGATTCATTTATATGAGTTTAAATTTGCACTTTACATCACTGAACTGGGACAAAGTTCAGAGCTCCAACTCTCTCAAATTAAAGGAAACAAGGAACCACTCCCAAGTAAACAAAGATTTTTCTTTCTTTCTTTAAGAATTTGTAAACAGAGAACTAAGATGACAAAAGTATGCACATTATTAAACATTATAAAATCCAAAGTTTAATTTCATTCTGAACAAATTTTTACAGCACAGATATAAATTTTAAATTTCAACATAAAACAAATATTCACATTCAAAGTATCTTATTGCCCACTGACACAAACTCATTGTGAAATTTATGCATAAAAACCCAAACCATATGATGAAAAATTAAAACACTATCAATGAAACTTAACTGAACACACAAAACTTGTGGAAAGAAGCTCTATGGCTTAAATACGAGTTTTTTCCAGATAAATTATGGCTCAAATATGGGAATCAAATGAAATTATCACATTCATTTACTGCAGGATAGAAAAATCATGGTTAGTAAATATTTTAAATGAAATTTTGTACCTAAAGCATATGCATGCCGAAAATCATCCAATGTAATGCCATCCAAAAAATTCAGGGAAGTGATCAAAAGCCTGAAATCAACAAAGAAGGGTGTTTATATAATAAAGTGTATGAAGATCTCCAGGCATTAGCAGTGTACAAGATTGCATCATATCAGTAATATGAAATGTGATAAATAAGACCTGCTGGATCAGCTCAATTAAAAGGATTCACTATGTTTTGTTTTGTTTTCAAAATTTGTTTTTAAATAATAATAATAATAACAATAATAATTTGATGAAAAATTAAAGAAAAAAACTCATTAATTTCACATGATTTTCTTTTTTTAGGACGAAAAAATATCTTTTAGGTTTTAATGAAACTACTTTATACTACTTTTTTTCAAAAACAAAAATCAAAAAACATAATACAAAATCAAACCAAACAAAACAAAACAGGAATTTACAAAAGGAAAGTGATTTAGCAGTATAAAAAGCACAAAAAACCAAGACAGAGAAGTGGGTTGGTAAACAACCGAGGGCCTTGCCCCCCAGCAAATATAGAACACATTACTTGGAGGAGACAACATAAGAGCCAAAACTAGAGGAGCCAAGTAATATTTGACCAGTCTTCCCTTCTATAATGAGAGGATAATAATCTGTTTTGATGTTCACATTCAAGTGTAGATACACATTTACAACAACTTTAGCGTAAGTTTTAACCAATTTAAAAGCCAACCAAAGGGGTGTTGTTGGGAAAGTAAATTAAAGTTGGTGAGAAAACTGCAAGACCAATTAGGCAAAAATAGAAAACTCCTCCCCATTTTTAGACATAGAGCAGCAGCTGCATGGTCCCTTAAAATCCCTCTTTACCACACAATCAGATCATGGAGAATCTAATTGTGAGGTACAGAGGAAATATGAGCCAAAGAACAAGAGAGAAAGGGACATGTGATCCTCAGTCCAAAAGAGAGATGTTATTGCAACTCATTAGCCCTAAATGAGTTAGCATACCACAGCTGTTGCAGTTTAAATTTTAAAGCTCTCAAGCAAGGAGAAGAATGATGTTGAAATTTTTAATTTTTCGCTACATATAGTTTTCTAAGAGAAATTTTCATGCAACGAAGCATTTAAAGATGTGTAAAGATTAAGAAATAGAAACATTATTTAGCATTTGTTTTTACTGAGGGACTATATTGCAACACTCTTTTCCCAAATCCACATTTTAACCAGTATGAAACCATCAGATTGATTAGTTTCACTTACAAGGCAATCACTCACATAGATAAACAAACTCTGCTTCTAGCACTAAATCATGCAATAAATCAAGTCCAATGCAATTCAACAAAACAGGAGAAAAAAAGCATACGTGTCACTAGTGAAAAAGTTCATCAAACTAAGAAGTTTTACGGAAATCTAACCAGAATTACAAATTCTTACATGATTCATATCCACAAATGAATATATGGTACCTGATCGGAATCGTTACCGGAGAGTCGCCGCGAAATCGGAGAATCGAGGAGAGATGAGGCGCCAACGGATCAGAAGCAATCTAGCGAAGAACCATTGCATTTGCGAGAGAAAACGAAATTAGGGATTTGAGAGAGAGAGTGAGAGAGAGAGATAGTGAGTGATACCTGGATGCCTTTTTGTTTTTGTTTTTGATAGTCCCGCCTGCGGAGTTCAAAAATTAATATATGAAATAACAATAAAGACTGGATCCCTTTTCTCTCGCCCCCCTTTGACACCTTTTTTTTTTTTTTTTTTTTTGGATTGATCACTTTTTTTTTTTCTTTTTATTCTTTTCCTTCAATCACCATCCGTCACGTATATGGAAGTGGTGGGAGTTGAAGTTTGAAGGGATCTAAATTACTGTTGATAAAATAAAATAATATATGATTTGAATTTATTAGGACCAATTAAAATTGTCGGTAAAAGTGGTTAATTAATTTACAATCAAATAATTTTGTCTAAAAAAATTGTAGTAATATGATTAAATATATTTTTTTTAAAATTCTTTTATTTTGTCCTAAACATTATAATTTTTGAAGATAAATTATTTCTGTCTTTAAAAATTTATCTTTAAATCCTTAATTTCTTGTAATGGACTTTGAATTTATCAAAATGTCTTATAATAATTTTATATATCTGTCATTGACAATTATTTTGTAATTTTTATCTTACCACAATAGTATATTTTCTGTTATTATTATTTATTCATTATCTTTAATGGAAGCTTATTACTATTATAGTGATAAATTCCATTCCGATTGTTGATCATAAAATGTGATAAAGGCCTCCTTTAAGTTGTTTTAGTTTTTTATTTATTTTAATAGGTTAAAATATTTATATTTGAAAAGATAATTAAATTTTTTTATAATTGAATATAATATTTGTGAGAGAAAAAATTAAATAATTATAAATTTGATGTGATATTTATTTTATTCATTATTTTAATCTATTTTATTTTTTTATAAATTCTAACCAAAAAAAACTTTGCCAAATAAGGCCAAAATTATCATTACGCATGTGTTTACCTTTGGATGACATGAACCAAGAAAGAAGAATAAGAATCTCATTATTAAAAATCATATTACTTGTAATAAAATTTTAGTGTAAATTTTATAGTATTTATCCAGAAAAATATGAATAGTGTATTATAAAAGAAATAATACTACAAGATCATTTGTAATTGTTGCAAACGTGGTGTATTAAAGGTTGGCTTGGGTTTCTAATAAATAATATAATTTATTAGTTTGAATGAGTTGGAAATTTGTGTGAATTGATGGAGGCTTTTAGGCTGGGTTCGCATCATGGATTTCAGTTAAAGAAAAATATTAAATTTAACTTAGCTTTCGTTTGCGATTTAGGTAAGTTTTTTAATTTTTTATCTTTTTGATTTTTTAGTCTAGAGTTAAAAAATCTCGTTGGGATAAGTTTTTTGAATTTTTTAACTTTTGTGAAAGGAAAAAAATAAAATGATTGGCTAAAAAAGTTCATACCAAACATAGCCTTATATTCAATAGGTTAATGATTCACCTATCAAATTTGTTTACTCTAAATTCACTCAAATGAGTCTCTTCTTAAAAAGAGATTCATTCGGACTAAATAAATTTAGTAAATGTAACGACACTATATTCAATAACATTTATTGAGAACAAATTTTTTATACTAGTTGAGAATAATTTTTTTTATTGGTTGGACAATGGTACAGTCCCACCTCTAACATCAAAACCAACCCATGAGTATCAAAGTGTAATGTTCGCACACTTATTGTGTGTGGATAAATTTATACTTACATTTATTGCAAATTCGACTAAGGGGTTGTCTGGTTTTTGAATTGGATTAAAAAATTACAAAAGAATAAAAAAAAAAAAAAAAGGTTAAAAAATCACAAAAGGACAAAAATCACAAAAAGACAAAAAAAAATTTGTCATTCCAAAGTCAAAAAGTCAAAAAAAGCCAAACAAGAATTCTAAACGACTAAAAAAGTCTTAGGCTAAAAAAGTTTAAAAAGTCAAAAAGTCAACTACAAAAAGTTATTGCCAAACGAGCACTAAATTAAAAAGTGTCAATAGAACCCACTCTGTCACGATCCAAGCCCGTCTCTTTAGGTTTAGCATCGTAATCGGCTAGTAATCTGTGATTACCGAAAGCCTGATTAACAATAATGACTATCAAACACTATAGAGGAGCTGGCGGAAGCCAATCAATAGAATAGTACATCGTCCAATGAGCTGTGAAGATCTAAATGGAAATAAAGTTTCATGCACATAGCCATATTCACAACCACTTATAACAAAATGCAAGTACAAGATAAGGATGTAATCCCATTACCAAAAACTGTATAATCAAAAGTCTTAGACGTTCTTTACATTAGCAGAGACAAAAAAGGTGAATCTGAAACACCCCAACACAGCCTTGACTCGTGTAGGTTCAGAACCTCGGTATGAGGCACATTGGCTGGCTTGACAAAACATGAGTTCGGGTCGGCGCCTCTAGCTTGAGTTCGGTGCTTGGCCACCTACATATATATAATAAACAGTGAGCTATAGCCCAGTAAATAACAAATATGTAAAGAGTTTAAGAATGATATCCTTATAGTCTTTGAAACAATCGATTAGCATTAGAACATTTTTAAACAATATCATTTGTCAATCAATTATTCAATCCGATCAATTCGATCCATCAAATTCATATGGGTCATACGTTGTACATCCAATAGCAACAATACATTAGGTCTTAAAAGACCGAACAATCAATTAATGGCCATCAAACAATAACACTAGTTCTAAGATTTGAAACTGACAGAGATCTCTGTAACAATAACGATGTCAATAACAATAACGATCACAATACACTATGAATGCCACGAATACAGTTCAAAATAGGATCATCATTCAATCGATAAAAAGTATCATTTCAGAAAGCAATATGATTTATCAATCTGAAAATAAATACGATTGAACATATCTTTACAACATTGTTACTCACAGAGAACAGGGTTGTAAGCAGGCTATTCAGCTTCCTTGAGGCGCGTAACCTACATAGTTACAGAACGAACGTACACTAAATTACACACCCAGAATCGATAACTTAGTCCTTTCTATTTGTTTGGTGTGGTTCTACTACAATATCCTCATTATGATGTCTTAATCATGACCTAGGAATGCCTAGGATGGAAAGATGATGCAAAAATGTACTTGAAAATGTTTTTCAAAATTTGCTGAAAACAGGGGTCTCGCTCGAGCGTAGCTTTCTTTGCTCGAGCAGACATGCCAAATGTGAGTGGTTGCTCAAGCGTAGACTCCTTCACTCAGGCGGTCTGCAAAATGTGAAAAAGTTTTGGTTGCGAGAAATCTCCGCTCGACACTCGCTCGAGCGTGAGACACAAGTCCTCGCTCGAGCGCAAGACTTGTCGCTCGAGCATGCTTCTAAATACGCAAAGTTCTGAGAGCAAGCAATTTACACTCGAGCCAGCCTTTTGTCGCTCGAGCGAAAGTATGAAAATAAAGGTGGTCGCTCGAGCGTGGAAGCAAAATTCTGGGTTTTCCAAATTTGCTCCCAAGCTTCAAAACATGAATTCAATACCTCAAAACACATCTTTTTGGGCCAAAATTCTGGAAAACGCTTAGAAACTCACAATACTTCATGATTTTAAGATCATTTCATAAAATCAAAGCCCAAAAGCATGCCAATTGTACACAAATTCAACTTAAACTTTATGAATGTTTCAAGAACACAACATGTATGCATTCTCTTGAACTTAACCTCTTCAAAACATGATCAAACTTGGTAATTTAATGGAAAACATGATGAACTCCCAAAATATAAGTGAAATGAACACATGCATGAAAGAATTCTTTGAAATCATGCTCAATTTGTGAAGAAATGCATGCATGCATGGTATGGCCCAAATCTTCTCAATTCTAATGCAATTTTCCCATGAATTCACCTAATTCACTAGTGATCATGTAGAATCTAATTCAATTACTCAATTAAGAGTTTAGTCCCTTACCTAGAGGCTTAAATCTACAAGAGTTGGAGTTCAGGCTTAAATCTTCAATTGACAACAATCCCTAGCACCTCTTTTGGTTTGAGCTCAATTTCTCAAGTCTTAGACTAAATCCCCTACTCTCTCTCTCTCTCTCTCTCTCTCTCTCTCTCTCTCTCATGGTTGCACCATCAAAGGAGTGAATTGGGAGTGTTTGGTGCACAATGAAGCCCACTAATGCCTTAATTAGGCTTGGAAAAAGTATGTTTAATTAAGGTTAATTAAGTGGACATTAATTTAATCTAATTTAATCGTTCCTAATCGAATTTTAATTAAACTTACCATAAAATCCTATAAATCCTACTTAACATATAAATCAAGTCAATTTCTGAATCGGTTGTTGATAAGGCTTTCAATTGGCAAATGGAATTCAAAACATGAACAACTCTTTCTACATCAAACAGATAAAAATGCATTTAAAGCAACACACTCATGTAATTCATTTAGGATTTCGTCTTAATCATTTACTTAGCACACTTAATCACGAATTAGCGTTAATCACGAGCCGGGTTGTCACAATATTGTGGCAGAAATGGGGGATAGTGGACCCATGAGGCACTATTTATAAAGAAACCAACAAAATGTGCCAATACGCTTCCCCAGCACATTATGACCCATCAGTCAAAAGGGCACATTTTTAGAACAGAGGCAACTGTTGACTCAACTGACACAACTACTGACTCAGCTGACACAACTTTTGACCCAACTAACACAATATCTGGGTTACTTGCTGACATCATGCACGTGCGGGAAACAAGGAGTGTGTCCCCCACGTACACAGGAGGCAAATATAGAGGGTCAGAAATTATGCTCCAAATTAAGTATGGACCTAAGTGCTGAGGTCGCCCCTTTAAGCTAACTAGGAATGAAAAAGGAGCAAGGGCTAAAGCCCAAGAGAAGGAATGAAAAAGGAGCATGGGCTAAAGCCCAAGAAAAGTGGGCCAACAATGGGCCGAAGCAGGTCCGACCCGCCAAGGGTCTAAATAGACTTAACGAAGGAAAATGCTTAAGTAAAGTTGCAGAGGTTACCCACCAAAAAAAAAAAAAGTTGCAGAGGCTATATGTGCAGCGGGAAAGTTGCTGAGGCACTTTGTCTCAGCGCCGCCATTCCCAATATTGTCAGTTTCGCCGCTATCTGCTGAGGGAAAGAGAAAACCAAAGCAACTAAGTTCTAGAGGCAACAATTGTGATGGCCAAGTTGCGGAGGTACTTTGTCTCAGCGCCACCATCTCAAGTAATGTCAGTAACGCCACCATTCCAAGTATTGTCGATTTCGCTGCCATCTAAAGTTACTGAGGGAAAGAGAAAGTCGAAGCAACTAAGTTACGGAGGCAACACTTGCAACGGCCAAGTTGCGGAGGCATTTTGTCGGCACCGCCGTCTCTAATATTGTCGGTCCTGCCATCTGAACTTGCCGAGCGAAATGAATGCCACAGCAACTAAGTTGGAGAGGGAACATCCTACCAAGGTGATAGTAGCCTTTGAGAGGGGCTTCTCCCTGCAAGTAGAGACTAATGTTTGGCACTGATAGAAGGCCCTAAGGCATTACCAGCCTAAGGCTGATAGCAAACCCCATCATTCATTAACTTGGCACTGATAGCAGGCCCCAAGGCTTATTGGTTGGAGTTGATAACAGGCCCATAGATACCAGTATACCGCGGCAACCCCATATAGACACCCCATTTTTGACCGTCCTCGAGACTTGGTTGTGCTTGCAGGTACACCCAACAACTAGTTCGATTGCTCGCTGAGTACTCGACTGTCGCGGCGGAACGTCACCGGTTCGAGCTTCCTGGACGCTGTATCCTTTCTGCCCCATTTTTGGACCTTGACTTGGTCTTTTCAGAGTGATCCTTTTGGTGCACTGCCGGCCATCAGTGAGCCACTGCCGACCATTATTGATGGCCGGCACCCCTCCTGTCTCAGCTGGTTTTCCTCCAGATCTTTTGAGCCAGCTGGATTTTTGTTATCTCCCCTCCATACACGTGTGTGGAGGGATGGAACTCTTGCAAAGCTTCTTGAAAAAGCTTTGCATTACCTTTCTTCTATATAAGCAAGAGGGCTCCCTCTATATCAGGGGTTCAGAGCTTTTGAAGAGAAAAATCTCTCTCTCTCTCTCTCTCTCTATATATATATATTGTTAGAGTTTTGTGCTTTGAAGTTGGATTTCCTTGCACTTTTACACTACAACCCTTAGAGATACACCACCACCATTAGACCAAGGTTCTTGGGAGGTCTTCTTGAGGTCTGAAAGTGAGTTTCTACCCCCTGAAGTTGCTGGTTTCGAAGAGAGTCTTCAAGGGTGAGTATTTTCCCCATTTTAGCACTTTCTTGTACCTCACTTTAGCCTTTCTTGCATATTGATTTAGTCTTTGCTTATAACTAAAAAAAGTCTTGTATTTAAGTGCTTTTCAAGTTTGTTTAAGATCATTTTGCTGTTAGGGGTGTGTAACCCTCTTGCATTGCTTTGTTTGGCTTTGTTTTAAGCCATGCTTTAAGGCCTCCGAGCTAGCCTTGGTTTGGCCTTCCTACCACTGAAATCTAGTGGATTTTCAGTGGTAAAGATGTGGTTTTGAGGTCTCAAATAAGAGGGGGTGGCCCCCTCTTTTTTGGTTTTTGCTTGCTTCCTTTTTTGGCCTTACAAAGGAGCATGCCTCTCTACATTTTTGAGGCTTGGTTCAGGCCATTTTTTGTGACTTCTAGGACCTGCCTTGGCTCTATCCAAGGCTGGTTTGGTCATATTTTGCATGCATCTTGTATGTGTAGTGTAACTCCATTCATAGCTCATCAAAGTAGCATGTGTGCTTAACTTGTGTTGAGTCTATTTCAGTAGGTTTTTGGTGATGTTTTACCATGCCATGAATCTGTTTTGGGTTGGTTTTGTCACTCCATGCTTGCATGATGCACTTGTAGTGTAAATCCCCTAAACTAGTTTCATATACTTCATGCTTTGCCATGTCATGTTAGCTTGTTTGGTTTACATTTTAGCATGTATTTGGTCATCATTTGGCATGTCATGACCCTATCCATAGTTTGTTTGATCATCCTTTGCATGCTCCATATAGGTGTAGAACAAATTTTGTTTACCAGCCTCTTGTGCATGATGTTTTGACTCATCATCCTAGCATATTTTGGCTTTGCTCTAACATGATTTTATGCTTATTTTGGGCTGTCCTTGGACTGTTTTAGGCTTCCATGGCCATATCACTCATGCTTTGTATAGCTATAGTGTAAATGCTTAGGCTAGTCTTGGGTTTTGAGGCCCCTACCATGCCATACATGTGATGTTTGCATGCTTTGCCCTCATTCCACATGCTATTTCAGTCCATGAAATGTTGTCACACATTTGCATTTGACATGCTTTGAATGCTTTTATAGAGCTTGTGCTTTATGCCTCAAGAATGGACCTTTATGCATGCCATTAAGCCTAAGCCCTTGGCTCATCACTTTAGTGCATTTTTGGTCTTGTTATACCATAATGTAACTCTGTTTTATGTTGTCCAAGTCATGCCATGATTGGTTCCAATAGGTGTAGTGCATTGCCTCTTTTGTAGCCTTGCATGTCCCATGTTTTAGCATTGTATGCTAGCTTGTTTTGGCTTACTTCCATACATGTTTTAGTCTCATATTAACAAGTACTAGGACTGTTTTGGGTTTCCCTTTCCATATCCTTCATGCTTTATATAGCTGTAGTGTAATTGGCTTTGCAAGCTTTGTGTTTTGTTAGCTCATGCATGCTATCTTTGTGTTGTTTAAATGATTTGGCATCGTTTATCATCTCATTTCAGTGTATCTAGTGTTGTTACACTTGCACATTTGTCACTTCTTAAGCACTCTCGAGAGTTGCCCTCTTAGGCCTCTTTGGTGAGCCTTTTGCATTTTGCATGCTTGAGTGTGTTTTGATGGTTTAATTCCATCACTTTGGCCACTGATTTGGGCTTAGTTGAGAGTTGCCCATCTCGGTTTAAGTCCATCCCTCGCATGTTGTTGCATGATTGTCTTGCATATTGTTGTATGCTTGCTCCATCTTTGCATGTTGTCGCATGCTAATTCCATTACATGTTGTTGCATGTTCATTACCCTTCATTTTGCATGCTTAAGTCATATTGCATGATTGTATGTTCAAGTTGGCACCGAGTATGCCATATAGTCATATTGCATGTTTGCCATGCTTATGTGTTGCATTGTTTGGATTAAGTGTTAATCCGAGCACGAGGAGCGAGGGGCATTTCATACTCCGAGTGATGGAATGTGTCTCAATTCTCGGTCGCTGAAGCCCTTGATGATTCATGATAGAGTTCTAGGCTTTACTTGTCGTATTTGTGCATTCATTTTCATATTGATTTGCACACGTTGGATCTTTGGCCATTATACATCGAGATGCGTGATTGATGGTCGTGGATCCGACTAGGCCTCTCCCTTGATGTTTTGAGGTGATATAGGGTGGCATAATGCATACATGCCCTTAGGAGATCCTCCATTTTCTCTATTTTGTGCTTTGTTGCAGCTTGGTGTCACAGAACACCAGTGGTCGGCAGTGCATTGTTGATGGCCGGCAGTGTATCATCCCTGGCCGGCAGTGCCTTGTTGTTGGCCGGCAGATCTCCTTTCATGGCCGACAGGCCACTGGTGAACTCTCCAGTAGTGTTTTGGTAAGTTTCAGCAACAAACACTGGAAGACACCCTGCAAACAGAGCCTCTAAAGAGCAACCGGAAGGCGTTTCGAGGCGAGGAGCCAAAGCGAGCATGCATACCCTCCTCTTCTTCAAACAGAGCTGGAGCAATTCTTTTACTGCTTACTTGTTAGTTAGTATTTGTTATTTGTAATAATTAATTTGTTAATTAATTAAGTTGTGTAATAATTAGTTGTAGCTAGTTATTCATTTGGTTTTGTAATAATTAATTAGCTTGTTAATTAGTTAATTAGGCGGCTTGTATTATTTATTCGGACCCTTCGAGAGAGGGGCAATTTTGTAATAAGCGTGCGTGAGTGGGTGCATGTCTTCCAACCCCACTTCTTTCTCCCTTTTATTTAACCGCTTACGATGGTTAAATTTAGGGCATATTTCAATTAGCATACCTTATGCTATACATGCGTGCATTCATTCATTTGTATTGCATGTACCAGGCTCGGCGCATCATGCTAACTGCATAGTATTTCAAATTTAACTTGGATACGTGTTATCTGTTGCATTTCACATGCCATCCATAGATTAGCCAAGCCTATTCTAGTTGCATTTTGCCTGCGATGCATTAGCCATTCTAACATGGACTTGGATCATACATTTGATTACTAACAAGTTCTTTGTTTTGGCTCGGAGTACACTGTAAGTATTTGTACTTTAGCATCTCGCATGAGTGTGAATGTTAACATGACAGCATGCTTACCATGTACTTAGTTGATTTACTACCTGAATGCCTGTGGGTGAAGGTTAGATTGCTTGAATTGGGACAATTCATCGAAATCCGCATTTTAGCCTACTTGCGAGTAGCAAACTTCAAATCATTTTCCAAACAAACGGATATGCAATACTTTGTTCCAAATTAGGTGATCTAGTCTATACTTGTTTTGCTGTGCGCATCACATAGTAATTCTAGCTAATTAACCGGAATAAGAACGCATGTGTTTTCAAAAACTAGATATCATGGTTAGTAGAGGCCGATCTTTTATCGGGCGAGCGGGGGTGCTCATAGTTGACCTTCCCCAATCGTACCCAAGTTCCCGAGCCGAGGCAACTTTGGTGATGACGGACACGTGGCCTTAGGCAAACGAGTCAGGGTTTCCTAAATTCCTCCATAAAAAAATATTTAGGTGGTAACTCTGTATCTGGCAAAGCAGTCCATGTTTGACACTTCTTTCTAAAAAATCAGTTTTCCAAAATGATTTGCCGGACTTGGACTCTTTGGTGATTTATCAATCTCACATTGCACATTGTGAGGTCAGATTAAGAACCGTGACAATTTGAGTCCGAACCGTGGTGAGCCCATATGAACAGAACGGGAGATTTCCCTCCCGGGACGTTCGGGGACATCCACACCCCACGAAGATAGGAGCAGGGCAGCTCGAGTGCAAGGGACTCTCTTTTCATTCGCCCAGGTTATGGACCTGCCTTGGTTACACAAGCAGGACCAAGGAAGCTCCCTTGGGCTTGGTACTAAGGCACAGCATGGCTGATAGCAGACTTGGGTGTGACCTTTGCCCTAGGTGTGGCCTTTGCCCTGGGAAACTGGAGAGTTTGTGGTTAGGGGCTTCGCTGAGGTGAACACAAAAACATAGCCAATAGCAGGCTAATAGAGTCCTGAAAACACATGTACTGGCCAAATAGAACTGAGAAAGCAAGTGCAGTAGCAAGGTTCACAGCTGCAAGTGCACTTGCTGAGGTTTAGGTTGAGAAGGCAAGTGCAGAGGCAAACACTCTCGCCGTAACTGCACTTGCTGAGGCTCAAACGAGAGTTGCAACGCCAAACACTCCCGTCGCAACTACACTTGCTGAGGCTCAAAAAGGTAGTTGCGAAGGCAAACAGATAGTACATAATACATGCAGAAGGACACGTGGCACCTTCAGCCTGGTGGCTCAAGGTAGAATATTCTATGTGATCCTTAGAGACACCTGTCTTCCCTCTATTTGGCCACTTGGTGTCCTCTTGGTACCAAAGAAAAGCCTATAAATAGAACCCATTTTCCAAGGTCCAAGAAGAGGAATTTTGGGGATTTGGGGGAGATGATGCCCATTTGTGCATTGACATTCATTTCTTCTTGAGTTGCCTGCTTCACCCTTACCTAGTTGCACACTCTCCAACTCCCAGATGGTTGTTGTTGCTCATCCTCCAGCCACTTCCAAAATTGTTGGACCATTAGCATAGTTTGCCTCTCTAATCACTTCCCTAACCTTGAACCCCCTTACACACAAAAAAAAAAAAAAAAAAAAGGAATTATAGAATGGAGCCTGGAAAGCGCAAATCTATTTGAAGAAACTACAATAAAAAAAGAAAGAAACTAGCCTGGGTTATATAAAAATTCTCTGTCCATGGACTTATTCTGATAATGAAAGAGGATGAGATCAGGAATTCATTCTTTCTTGTTGCATATCAAATTGGTTTAACCAATGCAGCTGTACACTATTATTATTTTAATCCCTTTTTATGTTTTCTTTTTGAAACTTAGTAATTGATAATGAAAAGTTTGATGGAAGTGTACCCAAATGATTAGGCCTAATCAAAATCCAAATCAGGGAATTTCACTTACCAATCTACTAATTTGTTGCATGATGGATGACAGTGTCTTAGTGCCCTGTAATGAATTAAGTTGCTCATCCCTCTATGCTCCTCAGCCTTGATGGTTCAAGCATATCGGAGATATCTGAGGTTCACATGTTGACACATAGCTCTACTTTGTTTGGTTTAGTGCAAGACATTAAATTTGTATAAATTTATTGCTTGTTTGGTTTTCACTTTTGTGTTACTTAAACTTCTAAGTATGTTGTTCATACACCTCATGTTCTAGCTAAGATCATCAACATCAAACTCGGTATGTCCTTTTGTTAGCTATTTTATAGCGTAAACCAGTGAAAGATGTACTCCATAAAACTCATCTAGCTGTTGGCTATTTTAGTTAAACACCAAGCCAACAACTACAACTAGCTAGTGACTAAAGGATCTCCAAATTATTTTAAATAATAAAATATTCAATAATATTATAATTATTATATTTTATTTATTATTTATGCTTTGTTTATTTGGGGGAAAAATATTTTTTACTGATATTGTGTACAATGGAAAACGAAAGTTCATGACAAACTTTTTCAATAGTTATTATGTATGAAAATTATGTATAAATTTTATTATCTCATATTTTAATATTGTATTAGTTTAATACTGTTATCAATATAGCGTTAACACATAAGATTATAATTAAATATAATAAAAAAACTACAGAAAAGGAGAAAGAATCAAAATAATATTTTAATGAAATAAAATATACTATTAACACAAAAAATTATAAATAAAACATAATAAAAGAAAAATTATAGAAAAATAAAAATAATATTTTAATGAAGTAGCATTTTAGAATAGAGAGTTTGATAGAATGTGCACATAAAAAAAAGGTTAGCTAAACACAAAAGTGGATTTTATGTTATAATTTGGCTCAAATTTTACTGAGGTTGATGCGGATGCTCTAAGTCTGTTTAGCTAATTCTGTTATATACTTGTTCAGTTTTATATATAAATATATGAACTGTTGTTTTCTTTTTCTTTTTTTAAGAAGAAAAAAAGTAGCCTAGAAAGTGCAACTATTTGAAGAAAGTACAATGAGATAACAAAGAACCAACATGGGTTAAAAAATATATATGTATATATATATTTGTCATTGAATATGAAGAAAATAGTTATTTGTCGAATTCTTTTTTCTAGGAATTTGAAAGTTTATTTTCTTGTTTCAAGATATAAATCAAAATGTAGATGAAACTGCAAGTTTCAAATTAGCTGCCATAACTAGCGGACTAAAATAAAATAAAATATTTGTCATTGGCAAACCAAAGATTCCCAATCATCTGAAAATAAACTGATCAAGTTAGAAATACACATTGTTGGTGGGCGATGCTGTGTTGCTTGTACAAAAACTAAAATTGGTTGGGATATAAAATTCTTGCATGTATAATGTTTTGTTCTGATATAAAATTCTTGCATATATATAATCTTTGGTTCTAATATAGAATTCTTGTATATATAATTTGTGTCGACAGTTTGTTGAAAAAAATATTTAAATGGCACTTTACTGAATTGATAAGAAACTTGGATAAGAGACGCTACAGTGAGTTAATCTTGAATAAGTCCTATTCCTTTTGTTGTGATTTTTTTTCCCTTCTAATATGCGTATCGAATCAATGAATTGTGAGCTAATTGAATGACACTAATATGCATCTGATATAGCGATTCCGGTTCTTCCTCCTTTGATTGTTGTATCCGGACTTGGTTCCATGGATGTCGGTAGTTGTTTTTATCTTATTTCCGTCCTTCAATACTTTGTAATTGAGTTATAGGATGTTATGGGCAGAATTGTTACAGGTTGGGAGTGATTGGGAGCAAATGGTTGCTGCCTAGAATTTTGGTCCTTCGCTCGAGCGAGACCTTTGTCGCTCAAGCGAGCTCTGTGTTTTAGTTCCTTCGCTCGAGCCAGGGTTCCTTCGTTCGAGCAAGAATTGAGTTTTGTGTCTGGTAGCTCGAGCGAGAAGTCCTTCGCTTGAGCGAGCATCTGCATCCAGTATTGGACTTGAAATGGTGCAGTTCTTTGCTCGAGCGAGCTTTCCTCTGCTCGAGCTAGCGAGGTGTATGTTTTGAGTTCCTTCGCTCGAGCGAGCATTCTTGCGCTCGAGCGTGCTTCTGGGTTGTAGACCTGAAGCATCGCATTGTTGGCTCGAGCGAGACTTTCTTCGCTCGAGCGAGGATTCTTTGTGTCTGGTCGCTCGAGCGACCACTCCTTCGCTCGAGCGAGCCTGTGTGATATCAGATTGCAGCAGCAGTTTAAACATCACTTTTTCATCCCCTTTTGCTTTCAAAACCCTAGGTACGTTATCTCTCTCTCTGTACACACCTTCTCTCTTAGGTTTCATCTATTTTTAGGGTGTTTCTACCCTAAGTTCTTTGTAAGAAAGGTAGAGGGTTGTGAGGGCTTCCTTTTAATCTGAACAATAGTGGATTTGGAGCACCTTGGGTTTTCGTCATCTTCTCCTTTGGGCTTCTAATTTCGAGGTAGGGATACCCTACTCCATTCTATGGGTTTTGTCATAAGTTTTGGTCATTTTGATATGTTGGTGTTGTTTGGTAATTTTGGAAAAAGTTAGGGTTTGATTTGTAATTAGAGAAAAATGGGGTTTTTTGTATATTAAACTCTATGTGTTTATAAGACATGAAAAATGACATTGATAGTGTCAAATAGAGAAAATTGAACCTTAGGGTTGATTTTTGAGGAAAGGGGAGGAGGAAGCCCTAATTGTTGTAATAGATTAATTTGTATAATTAATTTTGGAAAAATATGAAATTTAGTTTAATTCATGAAATCGGGGAATTATGTGATTAAATGGTGTAGTTGGATAATATAATCACTCACCTATGAAAATGTTGAGATTATATCTGTTAATGCATTTATTTTTTGTTTAGAAATAACTGCTTTGAGCTATCGGTGGAGGATAGTCGTGATTGTTGTAGACATCGCATATTGATTAGGGAAAACTGAAACTAATCACATTGAATGAGTCATTGAATATGATGGTTGAATTAATACAGCAAATACGTGTATTGATTGAATATTGTATATGACAAGTGTTAAGTACATTGTATATGCATATTGTTTGGGAGGAGATAGGGGATGTACTCCATGGTTTGAGGGAAGATAGGGGATGGACTCTCAAACCTGTTTGGGAGGAGAAAGGGGATGGACTCCACTAGTACAGCAAGTATGTGTATTTGTTGAATTATGGAAGTGTTTTAGTGTGAGCCTTAGCCTCATTTGAATCGTTGATATTGAAAGTAATATTAATATGAGATATAGCCTCATTTAATTATTTGGTCAGGTTCTAAGCCATGTTTGTAAAAAAATGGAACATTGGATAAGTAAAGGAAAGTGAAACGTATCATGGACATAATTGTCATGAAACTGTATTGTGATGCAATTAGTTTATAAGTGTTAACCATCTATCGAATGCTATTACTTTAGTCATTACTTATATTTGGTTTAGTATATCTCTGCTGGGCTGTGGCTCACTCTATATGAGAACATCATTTTCAGGTTCAGGCGATATGCTACCTCCAAGGACTTAGCTTGGGAGGATTTGGAGTTGAAGACTCTTTTTAGTTATTTTTGTTATTTTGTTATTACATGTAAATTCAAGCCAAGGGCTTAGTCTGTAGTTGAGTTAGTACTCACTTTTTGTGTCCAAGTGTTGGCTTGGAAAGCTGTAAGCCCGGAAAGCTGTAAGCCCGTAGGGCATTTATTTTCGTTATTACATGTAATGTCTTTTAATAAGAATACTCTGATGAATGGAAGAATGTCTTATTTTCTTACGTCAATGCAAGTCAATATTGTATATATTATGGGTTTATTTTGAGGGCGTTACAACTTGGTATCAGAGCGTACCAGGTTTGAATACTTTGGGTACGTGGGAAGTGATTAGTATCACAATGTGTTCGTCTCGTTTGATAGAGACTTAGCTGTACTGTTATATGCTTACGTGATAACATGTTTATGTGACTATGTGGGTATGAATGTAGTTTCTAGGATGTTGATTGGACCCTTGAGTTTCTGTGAGTCTTGTTGGAAAAGCACTTGATCAATGCTGTTTCTAACCGAAACTCTAGCAACGCCTCGGGACTGTCATTATCCAGGAATGAAATTCGTAGGTGCTTATGTGATTATGTGCTTACGTAGAGTGAATTACTGTTGTCCAATGCATTAGGACACAAGTGTTATAGCTTCGGCACATTTATTAATGTGCTAACATCTTTGTTACCTTTATTAGGATGTCAAGACGAGGACGAGGACGTGGTATGCGTGGTAGGGGTGGTAGGCAGGAGATGCCTATACCGGATGAGATTCCGGAGCAGCAGAAGGGTGTTGGTCAGGCCAATGTGGCCAAACCAATGGGTCAGCAGGCTATGGGCGCCTTAGCCCGCGAGATAGCAGGAGCATTCAGGGAGTCTGTGGGCATTCTTAAAGTTAAGAATCAAGCCCAGGTTCATGTTGCAGATGCAGGGCCTTCTTTTTTGAAGAGGGAGTTCTTCCGGTCTAACCCGGACAAGTTTGTAGGTGATCCAAAAGAGCCACTTAAGGCTGATGAATGGCTCGAACAGACAACGAAGACGTTTGAGATGCTTGGCATCGAAGACGGGGTGTTGAAAGTGACCTTGGCATCGTTCCAGCTAAAGGGGAATGCGGGTCAGTGGTGGAAGTTCACGAGGGGCCGTATAGGAGGGACTTGGGAGGCCTTTGTAGATGCTTTCCAGGAGAAGTTCCTGTCTCCAGTTGTCAAGGAGAGGTTGAGGGATCAGTTCTACCAGCTTAAGTAGCTGAGTTCTTCAGTGGCCGAGTTTGAGGCCGCATTTACTAGTTTATCCAGGTTTGCACCTGAGCTGGTGGCATCTGAGGAACGCCGTTGTCTTGAGTTTGAGAAGAAGTTGAGGCATGGTCTCAAGATGAGAGTTAGGGGTTCTATGACCCGAGAGTATGGGCGTCTGGTGGATGCTGCAACCCATGTGGAGATCATGATGCAGGAGGAGGAGGAGAGACAGAGAGGCTCCAAGAGGAGTCAGGATGGCCAAGGTGATGGCAGGAGACAGAGGGGTTCTAACCCTCAGTAGTCTCAGGGTGGTTTTACTAGATCGACCTTTCCAGTGCTGAGTGCAGGTCTTAGGAAAGGCAGCCAGGGAGACGTTACCTGTTTCAAATGGTCAGCTGGACCACAAGTCTCCAGTTTGCCCGCAGAAGGGAGGAGGACAGAGAGCAGCATCATCTTCGGCTCGACCTCAGAGCCAGAGTCAGGGTAGAGGCCAGCCGCTTTCTTGTTACCAGTGTGGTCAGGCAGGGCACCTGAAGAGGTTTTGCCCCCAGTTGAGTGGCACATCTGGTGCATCTGGTTTGAGGCAAACTCAGAGCCATCAGCCAGCTCAGTTAGTTCAGGCCTCGAGGGCCAATCAGGGGGCTTCATCGTCCCAGTCTGCGCAGCAGTCTTATGCTCCTCGGGGTGAGCAGGTAGATCAGAGACCTTCAGGGCGCGTGTATGCTGTTACCGCGCAGGATCTTGTACCGGCTCCATCTGTTGTGAGAGGTACCTTTTTGTTTTGCAACTCGGTTGCTATTGTGTTGATTGATACGGGGGCATCCCATTCTTTTATATCTGCTGCATTTGCATCTGTTTTGGGTTTGGAGTTGGCGCAGTTAGCATCTCCTATTTGTGTTATATCACCTGTTGGGGGTGAATTGATTTTGAAACAAGGGTGTCGGGGCTGTGATATAGAGGTCGCTGACCGCCAACTTCCATTTCCTTTTGTGGTCATGCATATGTCGAGTTTTGATGTTATTTTGGGTATGGACTGGTTAATGTCATACCGGGCTGTTATTAACTGTTACCGCCAGAGGGTCACTGTATGTACCTTGAGCGGGGATTGTTTCCATTTCTTGGGAGATCGGGTTGGTAGTGTGTTACCACCGGTGTATGATCCACAAAGGCGGAGTGAGCTTAGTGGTCTCCTCGCTAGCTTTGTGAGTAGTGAGTATGACAATACCCAGACGGTATTGCCGAGAGTGGTTTGTGAGTACTCGGATGCCTTTCCCGAGGATCTTGTTAGTTTGCCACCTCATCGAGAGATCGAGTTCTTTATTGATCTAGTGCCCGGCACAGCGCTAATTTCTATGGCACCTTACTGTTTTGCCCCAGCTGAGTTGAGTGAGTTGAAGGTTCAACTCCAGGAGTTGCTAGATAAGGGCTATATTCGCCCTAGTGTTTCGCCGTAGGGAGCTCCGGTCCTCTTTGCTAAAAAGAAAGATGGTGCCTTGAGACTTTGTATCGACTATCGAAAATTGAATCGGGCTACGGTCAAGAATAAGTACCCTATGCCTCGTATAGATGATCTGTTCGATCAGTTGAAGGGTTCCCGTTGTTTCTCTAAGATAGACATGAGATTGGGTTACCACTAGTTGAGGGTCAGGGAGGAGGATGTCCCGAAGACGACATTTCGTATGCGGTATGGCCATTATGAGTTTCTGGTGATGCCTTTTGGGCTCACCAATGCACCGGCAGTGTTTATGGACTTGATGAACTAGATATTCCGGAAATTCTTGGATCGTTTTGTAGTCGTCTTCATGGACGACATTCTGATTTATTCACCTTCTGAGGAAGAGCACAAGGGACACTTGAGAGTGGTGCTCGAGTTGCTTAGAGCCCATAAGCTTTATGCTAAGTTCGGGAAGTGTGAGTTCTGGCTAAGGGAGGTGAAGTTCCTAGGCCATATAGTCTCTGGGGAAGGGGTGCCTGTTGATTCATCCAAGATAGAGGCAGTGCAAGATTGGGCACAACCTAAGAGTGTTTTCGAGATCCGCAGTTTTCTGGGATTAGCTAGGTATTACCGCCGGTTTGTGAAGGATTTCTCCAGGCTAGCTTCGCCGTTGAATAGATTGACGCGGAAAGGGGTCAAGTTTGTACGGAGTGAGACTTGTGAAAAGTCGTTCCAAGAGTTGAAGGTTAGATTGACCACTGCTCCGATTTTGATTATTTCGGAGAGAGGTTTGGGCTATGCTGTTTGTTGTGATGCTTCACGAGAGGGTTTGGGTTGTGTGTTGATGCAAGAAGGGAAAGTGGTTGCCTATGGCTCACGTCAATTGAAAATACACGAGAAGAATTACCCTACACATGACCTAGAGTTAGCAACCGTAATTTTTGCCTTGAAGATTTGGAGGCATTATCTGTATGGTGAGAAATTCGAGGTATTCTCGGATCATAAGAGTCTGAAATATCTGTTTACACAGAAAGACTTGAACTTAAGGCAGAGGAGGTGAATGGAGTTTATTGAGGATTACGACTTTGAGTTGCACTATCATCTGGGAAAGGCCAATGTTGTGGCCGATGCCCTTAGCAGGAAATTCGTTAGTGATGTAGCTAGTATAGCCATCTAGGAATAGGAGATGTTGGGTGCACTTGGCGAGTTTGACTTGTCTTTGGGCGAATCCGTTGAGGCTGTGGCCTTGTTTTCTATTGTTGCGCAGCCTACACTTGTGACTAGAGTGTTAAAGGCATAGAGAGGTGACCTTGAGGTAGAATCCCTTTGAGAGAAGATCTCCAATGGGAAGGTTGAGAAGAGTTTGATTGTGTATCCCGACTTGAGTGTGAGATACCGAGACCGTTTGTTTGTGTCGGAGTCTTTCCGAAAGGAGGTACTTCGAGAGTTTCACCATTCACGCCTTGCGGTGCATCCGGGAGGCACTAAGATGTATTGTGATTTGGGTCGCCAGTTTTGGTGGCGGGGTATGAAGAAGGATGTGGCAGTTTTCGTGTCAAAGTGTCTTACTTGTCAGCAAGTGAAGGCCGAACATCATAGGCCAGCGGGTTTGTTGCAACCTTTGTCTATTGCCGAGTGGAAGTGGGAGAATGTCACTATGGACTTCGTTGTAAGTCTTCCGAGGACTCAGCGGGGTAGTGATGCCATTTGGGTAGTTGTAGACCGGTTGACTAAAACGGTGCACTTCATCCCTATGCGCGTGAGAGATTTGGTAGATCATCTTGCCGACCTGTATATCTAGGACATAGTGAAATTGCACGGGGTCCCAGTGACGATCGTCTCGGATAGAGATCCTCGTTTTACTGCCAGGTTGTGGCAGAGTTTGCAGAGTGCCTTGGGCACTAAGTTGACGTTTAGCACGGCTTATCATCCTCAGACTGACGGGCAGTCCGAGCGTACTATTCAGATCCTTGAGGATATGCTTCGAGGTTGTGTCCTTGACTTTAGTGGGTCGTGGGAGAGGCACTTGCCCTTGGTGGAGTTTGCCTACAATAACAGTTTTCAGTCGAGTATCGGTATGGCACCGTTTGAGGCCTTGTATGGCCTACCTTGTAGGTCTCCAGTTTGTTGGGCCGAGGTGGGTGATGCACCTTTGTTGGGCTCGGAATTGGTGAGGGAAATGACGAAAAAAGTTGAACTTATCCGTAGGAAGCTTGTTACAGCCCAGAGTTGCCAAAAGAGTTATGTCGACCGTAGGAGGAGACCGTTGGTATTTGAGGTGGATGATCATGTTTTTCTGAAAATATCACCTAGGCGGGGATTGATGAGGTTTGGGAAGAGTGGGAAGTTGTCCCCTCGGTTTATTGGTCCTTTTGAGATCCTTGAGAGGATTGGTGAGGTTGTTTATCGTTTAGCTTTGCCGCCGCAGTTGTCCGGGATTCATGACGTGTTTCATGTTAGTATGCTTCGGAAGTATGAGCCGGATCCATCGCATGTATTGGATTGGGCCGACTTAGAAGTAGATGAGGATGCCTCGTATGAGGAGAGACCAGTACGGGTCTTGGATAGACGGGATCAAGTCTTGCGAGGCAAGACCATTCCTTTGGTAAAAGTTTTGTGGAAACATTACGGGGTGGAGGAAGCCACTTGGGAACGTGAGTTGGAGGTCCGAGAGAAATATCTGGATCTATTTATGGATGTTTGAGCACTTGTTGCATATTTTGTTATATAGGAACCTTAAGAGCATTATGTATGTCTTAAGTTGTAAAACATTGTGTATGTTTGGTTTATGGAAATATTGTGGAGGTATTAATATATATGCCTTGAGATGGAAGCTTATTTTAGCATTATTTATGTTATAGAAATGCAAATGTAATATTGGCATTGAAAATGGTTGAAATTGAAAAAGATGCATGTTGATAATGCATGTCGGAACATATATTGTAAGCTGCCTCTTGAATAGAGATGGGATGACCGGTATTGGATCAAGTTGTGAAATGTTGATTGGTAACACTATTGAAAATTGAGAAAAAGTTATTTTTGAAAACTTGTACTTAATTTCGGGGATGAAATTCCTTAAGGGGGGGAGATTATAGTGATTCCCCCGGACTTGGTTCTGTGGATGTCGGTAGTTGTTTTTATCTTATTTCCGTCCTTCAATACTTTGTAATTGAGTTATAGGATGTTATGGGCAGAATTGTTACAGGTTGGGAGTGATTGGGAGCAAATGGTTGCTGCCCAGAATTTTGGTCCTTCACTCGAGCAAGACCTTTGTCGCTTGAGCGAGCTCTGTGTTTTAGTTCTTTCGCTCGAGCCAGGGTTCCTTCGCTCGAGCGAGAATTGAGTTTTGTGTCTGGTAGCTCGAGCGAGAAGTCCTTCGCTCGAGCGAGCATCTGCATCCAGTACTGGACCTGAAGGGTGCAGTTCTTCGCTCGAGCGAGCTTTCCTTCGCTCGAGCGAGCGAGGTGTATGTTTTGAGTTCTTTTGCTCGAGCGAGCATTCTTGCGCTCGAGCGTGCTTCTGGGTTGCAGACCTGAAGCATTGCATTGTTGGCTCGAGCGAGACTTTCTTCGCTCCAGCAAGGATTCTTTGTGTCTGGTCGCTCGAGCGACCACTCCTTCGCTTGAGCGAGCCTGTGTAATATCAGATTGTAGCAGCAGTTTAAACATCACTTTTTCATCCCCTTTTGCTTTCAAAACCCTAGGTACGTTATCTCTCTCTCTCTCTACACACCTTCTTTCTTAGGTTTCATCTATTTTTAGGGTGTTTCTACCCTAAGTTCTTTGTAAGAAAGGTAGAGGGTCGTGAGGGCTTCCTTTTAATCTGAACAATAGTGGATTTGGAGCACCTTGGGTTTTCGTCATCTTCTCCTTTGGGCTCCTAATTTCGAGGTAGGGATACCCTACTCCATTCTATGGGTTTTGTCATAAGTTTTGGTCATTTTGATATGTTGGTGTTGTTTGGTGATTTTGGAAAAAGTTAGGGTTTGATTTGTAATTAGAGAAAAATGGGGTTTTTCATATATTAAACTCTATGTGTTTGTAAGACATGAAAAATGACATTGATAGTGTCAAATAGAGAAAATTGAACCTTAGGGTTGATTTTTGAGGAAAAGAAGGGGGGGGGGAAGCCCTAATTGTTGTAATAGATTAATTTGTATAATTAATTTTGAAAAAATGTGGAATTTAGTTTAATTCATGAAATTGGGGAATCATGTGATTAAAGGGTGTAGTTGAATAATATAATCACTCATCTATGAAAATGTTGAGATTATATCTGTTGATGCATTTATTTTCTGTTTAGAAATAACTGCTTTGAGCTATCGGTGGAGGATAGTCGTGATTGTTGTAGACATCGCATGTTGATTAGGGCAAACTGAAACTAATCACATTGAATGAGTCATTGAATATGATGGTTGAATTAATACAGCAAATACGTGTATTGATTAAATATTGTATATGACAAGTGTTAAATACATTGTATATACATATTGTTTGGGAGGAAATAGGGGATGTACTCTATGGTTTGAGGGAAGATAGGGGATGGACTCTCAAACCTGTTTGGGAGGAGAAAGGGGATGGACTACACTAGTACAGCAAGTATGTGTACTTGTTGAATTATGGAAGTGTTTTAGTGTGAGCCTTAGCCTCATTTGAATCGTTGATATTGAAAGTAATATTAATATGAGATATAGTCTCATTTAATTATTTGGCCAGATTCTGAGCCATGTTTGTAAAAAAATGGAACATTGGATAAGTAAAGGAAAGTGAAACGTATCATGGACATAATTGTCATGAAACTGTATTGTGATGCAATTAGTTTATAAGTGTTAACCATCTATCGAATGCTATTACTCATTACTTATATTTGGTTTAGTATATCTCTGCTGGGCTGTGGCTCACTCTATATGGGAACATCATTTTCAGGTTCAGGCGATATGCTACCTCCAAGGACTTAGCTTGGGAGGATTTGGAGTTGAATACTCTTTTTAGTTATTTTTGTTATTTTGTTATTACATGTAAATTCAAGCCAAGGGCTTAGTCTGTAATTGAGTTAGTACTCACTTTTTGTGTTCAAGTGTTGGCTTGGAAAGCTGTAAGCCCGTAGGGCATTTATTTTCGTTATTACATGTAATGTCTTTTAATAAGAATACTCTGATGAATGGAAGAATGTCTTATTTTCTTATGTCAATGCAAGTCAATATTGTATATACTATGGGTTTATTTTGAGGGCGTTACATCTGATCAATTGGCAATCTTTCAGTTTTTCTAGCTACAAGCCTTCCTCTGCCATCCCTTACTATTCTAACAGAAAATCCAAACTTTCCATAGGTGTGTTTGGATTAAGGATTTGTGGAGCGAAAAAAAAAAAAAAATGGGAGGAAAATGTGAATGAAATATAGCTTAAATTTCTTTCACATTTCACTTTACTTTTCTTTTCTCTCCACGAATCAGGTGTACGAGAAAGAGCCAAGGGAATTCGAATGATTTGAGATGCAATGGCAACTTCAAGCATAGAATCTATTGCATTTTTTCTTTGCCTTGAGGTATGAAAGTTCATAACAGTGCATATATATAGTAATCGAAATTGTACTATTTGCATTGTATCCGTCCTTTTACAGTTAAGGAGCCTCTGTTTGTGATTTGTGTTACTGAGATGTTCTAGGCTTCATGTGGGCAGCTTTCAACTTTGCTTCAGTAATTGCTTTGAGGGTTGGACTACAGTTAGTTTCATCACTAGTTTTATTTTATTTTATTTCATGTACCTGCAAATGCTTTTGATATCTATCAGATGAATCTATTAGCACTCTTTTATTAGCTTTCTCAAAAGCAACACTCGAACCGATTGCTATCTAATTAAACTTTGATTTCTCTCAATTATGCTCTACTATATAATGTCCTGTATCCAAATGTTAACAATGTTAACTCTTATGTTAAGTTGTTGACAATTGTCAAAATTTTGTAATAATCTCTCTGTCTTTATCTCAATTTCGACATAAATGCATTTTCATTTGGAACTGCGTGATCCAATTTTTTTTTTTTTTAAAAGGTTGGCTTATGTACCATGCTGCAACGGTGTTGTAAAACAAAAAAAAAAAAAATCTTTAAATTTTTGTATCAGTGGAATTTTTTTTAATCTTTCAACTTTTTTTCATGGCTATTTAATATAAAAAAAAAATGCAAACTTTCCAAACAGAGCCTTACTATAAAACATGAAGTTCCATACAGTGGCCCCGTTTGGTGTAGCTGTTAAAACAGTTTATAGATTATAGCTTAACAGATTATAGATTATGACTTTAATCAGAAGTTGTTAATCTGTTTGGTGTACCTGTTGGATTATAGATTTAAGTTGCTGAGTAGTGTTTGTTAAATAAGTTGTGAAATAGCTTTTTCAATTAATTTTTATTTTTTGTTTGTCTACATTTCTCATAAAAAATAATAATAATAATCTATAGTCCATTTGAGTCTTTTTCTATTTTTAAAAAAATAAAAAATAAAAAAATTTAAGAGTATAACCATAAATTAACATATTCACAGCAGAAGCTGATAATCAGAAGCAAGGGATGAGCAGCTTCTCAGAATCACCTTTTTTGAGTTAAAATAAGCTGTTAGAATCAGAAGCTGTTTGAAATAAGTTTAACTAAACAGTCCAAAATAACTTTTTCAAAGCTAAAAGCCATAAGTTGACTCTGAAAAGCTGAAACAAACACCCCCAATAGCCCTGCGATTTAACTGTGGTGCTACATACATCAACTCCATTAAATTTCTGTACAAACTTTATGGGTGGAAAATGACAACAGCACCAAGTGCGCATGTCTCCTCTATTCTCCAGGAAGAGTGATTGCTAATTCCAATCTTATAGGCTTGTGAATATAGAAAAAATGTCCAAATAATTAAAATTTTAATATATTTTTCAACATATTATTATGTATTTTACACTGGAGTGTGATTTTTCCTTTATTTCATTGCCAAACATAATTTGTTTAAATTTAAACTTTTAAACTAAAACATTTTTAAATTTATTTTAATCCATAAAATCATATTTTTAAAATATATATAATTTTAAAGATGAAATGTTATTTGTAAAAACATGACTTGATAACAACATTTTACAATAAATTAGCTAAAATTGTGTTTTGGGATCACGATTTATCCTAAAATCATATTTTTAAAATACATTTTTATTAAAAAATCTAAATCTAAATTTAACATTTTTTCAATTCATTTTTTTTAAAAAAATTTTAAAAAAAATTTTATGTACATTTTTATTTATTTATTTTCAATTCATTTTTGAGCAAATCACCAACACCCCCTCGAGGTTTGACTAAAATACGGATTTCTCCTGAAGTTTGAGAAATTACATTCCACCCCGAGGTTTATATTTGCATAACAAATTGTCCCATGAGATTTATATTTGCATAACAAATTACCCCCTCATTTGTTATGCAAATATAAATCTCATGAGGCAATTTGTAATTTTTCAAACATTAAGAAAAAATCTGTATTTTAGTCAAATCTCAAGGAGGTGTTGGTAATTTACCTTTTATTTTTTGTCCTCCCTTTTATTTATTTTTGGAACCACTCTGATTGACCATGTGACAGTGTTCCCTCAGACAGTGTAACCAGTGTTGAAATTTAGGGGTTGTTTGGGGTGTCCTAAATAAGTGCAATTTTTTTCTTTTTAGACTAAAAAATTGAGGAAAAAAATATGGATGTTTGGGTTAACTTTTTGACTTTTTATGGAAAAATGTGTATTAAAAAATTGTAAAAATTGGTTTGTAGGGGAAAATTAGAATTGGGAGTTGTGCAGCCGTAATTGTTGACTTTTGGTGAATAGTGTTAACTTTTTAACTTTTTGAGTAACTTTTTGGCTTTTTGATTTTTTCTTATCTTCCCAAACTTGCGAGCGGATCCTCTGGAGTTAATCCCCTAGAGTGATCTCCTAAAATACTTGATCGAACGGCTGAGAATAAAACTCACCAAAACGACGTTGTTTTGGTGAGTATTTTGAAAAAAAAAAAAAAAAAAAAAATTCAGAATTTTCGATTTCAAAACAACTCGATACGCTTCTTCAATCTCTACACCAATGTTTCTCTTCAATTCATCATCATCATCACAACCCAACAACCCAATCAAACTCTTTCAACTCCGAATCACAGCAATAACTCTCTCTCTCAAATCCATTCTCTCCATCACCCTCCTCATTCTCTCTCTTTCCTTCTCCACTCTCTTTCCTCCTCCACTCTCTCCCCATAAATGACTTCACCAAATCCGACAGATCCACCGCCGTCTCCGGTGGCGAGTACTCGCTTCCACTACTCTCGCAGAGCCTAGCGCGCCACCTTATCAAACGCCTCCGCCGCCCTCTTGAACCTCGCTGCCATTGTTGATCTGCAAAAAAAGCTTCAAAAAACTCTCTTTCTGATCAAACTAAAGAAGACCCAGATGATATTATATAAAATGAGAAAGTGGGTTTTTCTTGAAAGAGACAGTTATGTTGAGATTATGTCGATAGGGTGAGCATATCCATTAATGGAGTCAGAGAATCTCTCTAATTTCAGATTTCCAGTAACCTTCGTTGTTTTGAAATCGAAAAATCTGAATTTTTATTTTTTTATTTTATTTTTTCAAATACTCACCAAAACGACGTCATTTTGGTGAGTTTTGTTCTCAGCCGTTCGATCAAGTACTTTAGGAGATCACTCTAGAGGATTAACTCTAGAGGATCCGCTCGCCCCAAACTTGGCCTTAATCACGCGGGAAGACTCGTGTACAGGTAGGGTATCGACCCGACAAGTTATCACCTATCCCAATTGAACCAAAGCTTAGTGTTTAATTAATGAAATTATTCTAAGTTACACTATTGCTTCTATTAATATTACTCATGTCAAATCTTTTAGGGAGAATTACATTGAACCAAAGCTTAGTGTTTAATTAATGAAATTATTCTAAGTTACACTATTGCTTCTATTAATACTAGCGGTAACCCGTGCGATGCACGAAAAATAAGACTATATACATTTTGTGTGATAAATAAATCATCTTAATCTTGAATTATGTATTAATAGTGGCAAGCCATGATGTTAGGCCATCTGGGTAGACATTGACAATAATTAACCCATAAAATTTCACAATAAAATTTGATATGCATAATAAAAAATTGTTAATTATAAAGATTGTTAGGAATAATAGTATCACGATCACTTGATAATATAAATAACTTATATCAAACTATTGTGTCATGCAGAAAAAAGAAGGAAAAAAAAAAAAAGGAAATCATTAAAAGAGAGAAATTCTATAAACTCAAAAAAAGTTATTATAAATTTACTTAGGCTTTTAAATTAGTGGTGTATATTATTATTGTGGAACCAAATTATGAGTAAATCTCAACTTTTAATTATAATTTATAAGAAATTTTTTAATCTAAGTTTGTTACCTTGCTCATAAAAAGTACTTCTCAAATAAATCATTAATTAATTCTATTAGCAACTCTCTATCTTTGATCTCCTCTATCAATGATACATGCATATCAAAGTATAAATCCTTCTCCATAATCATTTTCTCCATAGTTTGAATAATACTTGCATAGTTTCTACAACATTTAAAAAAAATAAAAATAATCAAGGTGAGAACTTTGTAGGATTATAAAAATTATATAAGAAAATAATTTTAATCCATTTTATTTACCAAAAAAAAAATGATGAAAAATTATTTGAATTGTATTTGAAGAAATATAACAAATGATAGCTTTAATCATTATATACCAACAAAAAAAAATTAGGATAAATTACACTAACACCACTTGAGGTTTTTGTTTAATATAGATCCCCTTCACATTTGAAAAATTACACTTACCCCCATATCAGATTATAATGACACATTTGCCCATTAGCTTTTATACATATAAAATAATAAAATAATGTAGATATTTTGTTTATGTTATTTCAAGGGAAATAACAATCATCTTTTTTGGTTTAACTCACACAAAAAATTGGATTTTTTTTTTTATTTTTCATGTTTTTTTTTAATTGAATTTTTTAAATATTTAAAGCAATTTTTTATTATATTTTTTAGACACACCTAATCTAGATATACTTAACAAATATAATATTTTATGATTTTTTTAAATTGACCAAATATAAAAATACAAAAATTTAATACATAATCTTATTTTGTTGTATTTAATGGATTTTTTTAATAATGAAAAGTTGTAGAATGTAATCATGATGATAGGAAGAAGAAATGGTAGGAAAAAGGACACGATGGTCATTTAGAAAATTTTAGGGTATGACATCAGCAATCCAAGGGCAGTTTGTAATGAGATTACAAACCTCAGGGAGAGGAATGTAATTTTTCAAATATGAGGGAGAGATCTATATTAAACAGAAACCTTAGGGGGTGTTAGTGTAATTTATCCAAAAAATTATATAGGTTACTCAATGAAAAAATGGTCGAATGCAACTAAAGTCATAGACATTGAATTAAATCATATGGGCTCTAAATTGATAACATAATCTAGCAAATCAACTAATAATAACAGATAGATATCGAAAAATAAGTATTTTCCTACCATCTTTGTATTATATTCATTAATTTCATATATCATAGGAAAGTTTTGCTCGTCTCGATCTTTTAATTAAATATGCACCAAGAAAACAAATTTGATAAGAAATTAGTTCTAAACTTTACTATTGAAAAAACAAAAATTTCAAAGAGAGAATTTAGAGATGGGATTGAAGAAACGTTATAACAAATGACAACCTTATAAAAAAAGAAAAAGAAAAAACACATAGCAATAATCTAATGCAAACTATTTTTAACAACTAAAAGAAAGAATATCAAATTATTACCTTGGATAAAATAATGACAAAAATTAATTTTGTAAGATTTTTGTGTTGCCTCCTCCCATGCAACCTTCATTATTTAATTATTAATACACTTCTTATTTAGAGCCAACAAAATTTTATTTATTTATTTATTTTTATCTTTATCACTTAGTAGATAATAACGAATAATAAAAATTATTAAGAGAATATTAAGAATTTAAGAAAAGATAAGAAATTATAGATAAGGACATTTCATAAGATAAAAAATTCAAAATAAAAAAGGATAATATGTGATAGATGGGAAAAAAAAATATGAGTAAATCAAAATAAAGATTTAGATATATATGTTTTTGATAGATATATAGATTAACAAATCATATCTTTATTTAAATTTTATTATTTAAATTTTTTATAAATGAATTATTTAATCTTTATCTTTATCTATAAGTTATGAAATTAACTTTTTAAATTAATTATTTAATTTTTATCTTTATCTGTAGAATATAAAATTCATTTTCATAAATTATTTATCAATTTTTATATGTTTATCTATATAGATGAATTTTGAAATTCAAATCTTTATCCATAAACAATGAAAATAATTTTCATTTTAATTAATCAAACAAATAGAAAATGGAGGAAAATAGAAAACATGAAAGACAATAAAAGAGGGTTGTTATGTAGGAAAGAGAGAGTTTTAAAATTATGAGAATTCAGAAATAAATATTTAGAGACTTTTGACAAAACAACTACATTTGGAAAGTTATAGATAAGGACATTTCATATGATAAAAAATTCAAAATAAAAAAGGCTAATATGTGATAGATGGAAAAAAAAAAAAGAGTAAATCAAAATAAAGATTTAGATATATATGTTTTTGATAGATATATAGATTAACAAATCATATCTTTATCTAAATTTTATTATTTTAATTTTTTATAAATCAATTATTTAATCTTTATCTTTATCTATAAGTTATGAAATTAACTTTTTTAAATTAATTATTTAATTTTTATCTTTATCTGTAGAACACAAAATTAATTTTCATAAATTATTTATCAATTTTTATATGTTTATCTATATAGATGAATTTTGAAATTCAAATCTTTATCCATAAGCAATGAAAATAATTTTCATTTTAATTAATAAAACAAATATCATAAATTATTTATCAATTTTTATATGTTTATCTATATAGATGAATTTTGAAATTCAAATCTTTATCCATAAGTAATGAAAATAATTTTCATTTTAATTAATCAAACAAATAGAAAATGGAGGAAAATAGAAAATATGAAAGACAATCAAAGGGGTTGCCACGTAGGAAAGAGAGAGTTTTAAAATTATGATAATTTAGAAATAAATATTTACAGACATTTGACAAAACAACTACATTTCGTTATATATATAGAGTATAGATAGATAGATAGATTACTCATGTCAAATCTTTTAGGGAGAATTACACTGACACTCCATATGATTTGATATTTGTGTCATTTTAATCTTTAATTTTTTAATTATAATATATTTGATCTTAAATTTTGAATTTTATTTAAAACAAGAACAATAAAAAATATTTCTTTTGCAAACAGTCTATTTCAAGAACAAAGTTGTCATACAACTTATTTTATGTTGATTAATTTGTATGTTGTTTGAAATGTAATGACCTTTTTTTAATGAATAATGTTGAAACTTTCTCGGTTATAAAGTTCTGTTTGGTTCAGTTTTCGTATTCTATTTTCAGAATTTTTTTTCTAAGAAACTAAAAATTAAATTGGTAAAAAAAAGTTAAAAACACATTATTTTTATATAATTTTATCTTTTGGGAGGGGGTGGAAATAATTTTTTAAAATAATTTTTTTATATTTATTTTGTTAAATTAGTTTCTATTTTTTCAAAAAGTCAAACATGTCAACAATTTTGATGTCATTATTAAACCATTCCATTAAATAAAAAAAAAATCCAAAACTAAAACATTTCATGTATTAAACATATCGATTACAACCTAATAACTATCCATTACATGATAACCATCTAAAAATATCTGTTAATAACAAATACAACCATCTATTACATGATAACCATCCAAAAAATAACAAAAACAACTACTAATTACATGATCATCATCCAAACACATACTAAAAATTAATTAGGTAAAAAAAAAAAAAAATTATAAAAGATTTATCATTTTTATATACTTTTATCTTTGGTGGGTAGAAATAATTTTTCAAAATTCAAAAATAATTTTTTGATATTTATTTTTGACAAATTAATTTATATTTTATCAAATTGACGATTTTATCCTTAATATGGAGTAACAGTGTTTTTAATTATTCTTATGTAGAACGAGATTCAAAATTTAAGATCAAATGTATCACAGTTAAAAAATCAAATATTAAAATGACACAAACTCTAAACTATATTGATCGTTAATTTAATTTGCCTAATCTTTTAAGTTACAAATGTGGGGGCATATTTTTAGGAATGACAACACGTGGCCAAGGTGGCACCAAAGTGCCACGTGTCTTGGTCATGGCGCCGAGGTGATCTCGGCTAGGCCGAGGTTATCTGTGGAAATACCGGAATCCGAGATGAACGGATTAGGGATAGGAGTCCTAAAATGGGGGAGGACCTCAGTTTGGATAAAGATAGAACTCTTAAGGAGTCTATCCTAATCTAACTAGGAGTCCAAGATTAGCATTGAGCCAGAATCCGTTGAAGCTAGGCTTCTACATGGATCAGGTTAGTACTGGCTATAAAAATAAGGCACCCTTGTGGGTAGGGGTGAAAGAATAACCGGAAGGATTGACCAAACCGACCGAACCGAACGGTTTTCGGTCGGTGTTTTAAGTTTTGAATAGTTCAGTTTGGTTCAGTATATGTTTTTCTGTACATTCGGTTCAGTTTATGGTTTTTGGTTTTTTGAACCGAACAGCACCGAACCGAACCGACTTATATAATATTAATAGTCTTAAAATCCTAGCCCAAAATGTGAGGCCCAAACCTATGCGAGAATTACATGGCTTGAGGCCCAAATTTTATGCAAAATGGATAGAAATATAGGCCCAAAATGTGAGGCCCAACCAACCAAAAAAAAAAAAAAAGTGCTAAAAAACCGAAAAACCGCACCGCACCGTAATAAACCGAACCGCGCCGGTTTATGTTATTTTTCTGGGCGGTTCAGTTCACAAATATGCAAAACCGAAATTACTGGTTCGGTGCAAAACTAGTGAAAAAACTGACCAAACCGAACAGATTTCACCCCTACTTGTGGGTCTAAGGTACGCTTTTGGTATTTTGGCTAGTGAGTTAGGTACTAATTGCTATCTGTGAGAGATAATTGAGTGCTGACTTGATCGTCGAAGTGCCCCGGGGTGGACGAACCACCGCTGGAATCTCATCTTTCTGTGACAGGTCGTTTGGGCGTAATCTATTCTGCCGGTGTTTTCTAGTTGAGTAGCTGTTTGGCAGTGTGGTCAAAAATCAACACCCACAATTTGGAGCCGTCTGTGGGAAAGAAAGGAGAATAGATGGCCAACGACGGACAGAAAGAGAAGATCGGGGACGACATCCCTACTGGAAGTGTTAGACATATTGACCTTGACGTCGAGGAAAATACCTGCAATGAAGAAACTCGGGATAAGAATCACGGAGAAAAAGACGTCGGCCAAGAGGGAGATGTGCCAAAGAAGGCAGACCGAGGCGGGTAATATAACGAGGACAACCTTCAGGTATGGAAAGATAGATGCCTGCGGAGGGATGGCGAGATAAAGGGAATGGTGAACAAATTGGTGGACCTGCAATCGGTCGTCAATTTTATGATGCAGAACAACGTCATGCAGCCATCGTTTTCGTTACATGACACATCGATTCCGGCGGCCAAGAAAGATGCCCAGAAAGGGAGGCAGAAAATAGTTCCTACAGTCTCTCAGCACGACAGGACCAAGGAATATTCTCATCGACCTTCGAGGGAGGTCGGGCAAGAAGAGATGATGAGAGGAGAGTCTCAGAAGACACGTCGTACCAAAGAAGCCTATGCCAAGGAACATCGGCATGTTCAAGGAAAGGAGCTTTGCTTTGACACGACGAATGAAGGGAGGTCCAAGAGGACTCATAATGACACCGGGAGTAGTGCACCCAAAAGGCTGAAATCCGTCGACAGCCGAGCTCCTGGACGGACGAAGAAGGATTTGAGAGACTACCTACAGAGGAAGCGGCAGGAAGCCGAGGTAACCTCCCTAGTCAAACCAAGAACACCGTTTTCGGTAGAATTCGATAAATTCGAAGCCTTGAAGAGGTTCCACATGCCGAGATTCCAGATATACAATGGTAAGTCGGACCTTAACTTTCACATCGGCTTGTACCTGAACTCAATGGCACTATACACCGGGAACAAACTGTTGCTCTGCAAGGTGTTCCCCTCATCCTTTGGGGAAATCGCATTGGACTGGTTTCACAAGTTGCCGAAAGGAATTGTGAAAAGCTGGGAAGGCTTGACCGAGATGTTCGTGGCCAGGTTTGTGACAAACAAACTGCAGCCATTGAGGGTGGATTCCCTGATGGCCCTAAGAATTGGCGAGGATGAAGGCCTCAGGGCTTATGCCAAGGGAAATTATGAGGTGTTCAACCGAATACCAGGGTGCAACCAAGAGGTGGCGGTCGTGTCTTTTAAGAACGGACTGAACGATGAATGTCTGCTTCGAAAATCATTGGAAAAGACATTGCCAAAAAGTATGGAGGAACTCATGGCCAGGATAGAGAAGTATGCGAAAGCCGAGGAAGACACGCCGGGGACAAAGGCATCAAAACAAGAGAAGAGAAACGGCTCGCCGAAGTGAGGCCGAGGTAACATTGGATATAGCAAGCAAGAGACAAGAGTGAGGGTTGCACAGGCAGTCACGACCGTATTCCGAATTTCGGTTTACAAAGTCTTGGAAAAAATCTGGAATCAGCCCTATTACAGAGCACCAGCAAAGGTTCCAGGCGAATTTATGGGAAGAAGCCTTGGCAAGCATTGTGCTTACCACAATGAAGATGGGCATCTGACTCAGGGGTGCAGAGCCTTAAAGGCGCATCTGGAAGATCTGGTAAGGCAAGGTCATTTAAGGGACCTGGTAGATGAGGCCATGACGAGGGAAGAGCAAGCAAGATTGCCTCAGGCACCGGCAACACCACCTCTTCCAGCACCACAACCGCAAGCAGGCGGACCTCGAGTGATCAACGTGATTCACTCGAAGGTCAATGAGAACGAGATACGTGGGGAAACTCAGAAAGTAAAACACTTACTACATGTGTATCAGGTTCGACAGAAAAGACCTAGGGCAAACGAGCACCAGGGACTAGTGGTGTCCTTTACTGAAGACGATCTAGACATGGTGCGTAACTTTTGGTATGAGTTTTGTAATGATTGTAAATCACTCTCCAACTTGGAAATTTTATTTTGTTTCAAGTCCCTTTCTTCTATGGCATTTTTCAAATTTCTTCTAGTTTCTGTACATTTATTCTCCAAATCTTCAATTGCAGTGACCAATACATTCCTTACATTCTCAAACTGTCCAATTAAAGCTCGGGCATTTCCAGCAGCCAGTAAAAGGTTCTCTGCAGTCTTGATATATTTGCCGTCGTCAAGTCCGAGCTGATGATCTGCTACTGCATCTACACTGAATTCTCTCGCTTCAGATAACAAGTAGTTCAATTTTTTCAGCTTAGGTACAGAACTCAGCTCCACTGGATTGTTCTCAACTTCAATCTTCAGCTCATGAGCATCAGTACAAACAGACCCCAAAATTGTAATATCATTTTCCAACATGGCTATCTTATTCTCCTGTGCCTGTCTATCCATTTCTAGATTATTCACTTCTTGCTTCAAAGATCTTATTTGCTCAATCTTAACTACTACTTCAGCTCTTGTTGCTCTTAATTTTGTCAAAAGAGCTGCAATAAACTCATCCATGGAAGTAGAAAAACCGTTAACTTTATCTGCAAGAATCTTGTTTCTAAAATGAAATCCCTCCACTGTCTTTCTGAAATTGGATTCAAAACTGTCACCACCTTCTGCATTGCCCTCACTATTTTCCATTTCAACAATTGCAATGTTGTCAAGGCCAGCTGAGAACTTCGACACATAGGAATCTTGCTATATATATGAATGGAGAGAGAAAGAGAGAGCTGATTAGTGTAAAACCAACAAGTTTTTTATGATAAATTTACATGCACATACATATAGACACATGTAGCCGACCCCATTTGATGGGACTTAAGGCTTGGTTTGATTTGGTTTGGTTTGGTTTATATATATACAAACAATGGACATATACAGATGGAATGCTAAAAGTCAAGCATGAGAAGCGGGTTCAAATCAAAGCAGTAGCCACTATATATTAATAGTAGCAGATGTTAATTTTTGGGTCCAGTTCATCCGTATAGCTCCTCCCATTGCCAATATCAATATTATGCCTTACAGTTCCAGAAAAAACATGAATTGGAACCCATTCTAGCTTGCATATCCCAAGTTCTAACAATACAAAGAGTTATCTTCAAATGTTATTGTCTATTCTGTCTCTGCCAACAATTATTTTGTGAATTGCTTGAGCTTTTTCAATTGGCATGATTAATATGTTCAGAACAGGTGTTCTGAAAATTCACCAATAAAAATAAATAATAAAATGCATTTATCATGTGGACAAAAAGGCTCAAGAGCCAGAAAATGCCCAGAAATGCATATTTGATATTATTACACAATTATGCACACAAGCTGTTTAATTTATAGACAATATATTGGAGAACATAATTTCAATATTACCTCTGTGACAGGGTAACTTTGCTGTGTTTCCGACTCCATTTTGACAAAATGATCCTTGCTGCTGTGACTGAAGCTTTAACCAAGTGCAGATTCTTGCTGCTGTGACTGAAGCTTTAACTTCTGAATTTCTGCATTCTTTTCATCTAGACGTTTCTTCAAGTTTTCCCGCTCTTGAACCAGTCCCTTGCCTTTCTTAACTGCCATAGATAATTTTTCCCTCAATAGAGCAGATTTCTCCGCAGGAGGCTTCACACGACTCATTCATGGGATTTCATGGGTCTTTTGGGAGAAGAAACCATGGAAATCCCTGGGTATTCCACCAAGAACCAAGTTAATGTCGTTATCGGCTTCATTGATACCGGTTAGTTGTCTTTCCCTTTCTATCGAGAACAATTGGTTTCATTGATTAGTATCACTGTATGTGTATGCATAAATTAGACAATGTTCATTTATTAGTTCATTATGAAGACATGACCTCTGGGCTCTTCCTAGGATTAGGAGTAGAAAACAAACTGACTCACTGTGCTCATTGAATACAACACTTGCTCATTCTTTAATGAGTACCCATTATCATTTTCTTTGATGCCCTGTTTGTTTGAAGTCACAAGTATGTGAGCTAACAATGCCCTGTTTGCAGGGTGAAGCCATAGCTCACAACTTGAGGACTATGTTTGGTCTCAAGGTGCCAATTATTTCCATTGTTATTGGGGAAGGTGGTTCTGGTGGTGCTCTAGCCATTGGCTGTGCTAATAAATTGTTGATGCTCGAAAATGCAGTTTTCTATGTTGCCAGGTAATTTGTTACTGACAGTTTTTCATTTGCTATATTTTTAATTGCACGTTTACCATTGGATTTGTGCCTGTTGTGTTTTGTGTGCATGCTAAGTAAATCTCAAATATGTATCCCATTTTTGTAGATTATTATCTACATGGCTTTTGACTTTAAGGTCAAAATAACTTTTCGACTCTGTTTCAAAATAGTCTCACTTTCATCAGACATTATTTCAAGAACATAAGGGGTCAATAAAGTTTACTCTCTTGGTAGACAAGCTGTAAGATGTCTGTTTCATCTGCGGCTATCTTATTTCAACACATTGGCAATTTAATATTTGTAGAGTGCTGAAAGCATTCATTTAAGTTTCCAAAAGTGAGTTTGACAACTGTAGTCGGTGTTATATGATTAAATGGGTGGAAATGCATCTCAGGAAAAGAATGTAAAGTGTGCTCAGTATTGTTTTTATTTTTCTTGAAAGTTAGGAAGTTCTTGAGGAGAATGTGGAAGTGGGCCAAAACCTGTGACATGATTTTGGTGGATGTTAAAATCTTCAACATCGCTATGCTTACTGTCAAACAGTTACAGATGAAGCATAATCTTATTTTTCATTAATGTTTAATCTCTTTTGATTGTGTAGAGATTTGCTTTTGGTGCTAGGAGGAATCGATATCTACTTGAAGATTGATGAGGATCAGAGGTCTAATATGTCCATACAACATATTTTCTTTCACATAAAATTTGCTGCTCTCTCTCTCTCTAGCTTTTGTGGTCAAGATTTGCATTAAATCATTGGCCTAAGCCAGCTGTTTCTATCCATATGTAGCAAACTCAAATGTTTTGTAGAAACCGTCTCTACAATGCCTTACAATTATTTGCTTATTACTGTGCTAACCAAGATTGTAGAAAATTGTAGAAGTTCTGTTGGAATTATATTTTTCTGCTTGTCGTGTTGAATTTGTTATTTGACAGGTTTGCAATACATGTGTGTGATACAATATTTTTTCTTTTTATTTTTTGGTTGTGTTTGTTGCTTGATTTTGGTTTAGAATTTTTTTTTTTTTTTAAATTTTTGGTTGATTTTGGTTTTGAAATCTAACAGAATGCAAAATCTATTAAAAAAAAAGAAAAAAGAGGCTATAACGGCATTTTTCAAAACGCCACTACAGTGCCAACTCATATTTTTAAAATAGAAAAAAATCTATCACGGCGTTTTAAAACGTCGCTAAATATTGGATGACGTCATTTTACCGTTATTTACCACATTTAGCGGCGTTTTTAAAAAAGCCGTCTATACTAATTTAGTGACGCTTTTAAAGCGTCATAACGTTATAGCGACGGCCGCATCTTCGGCGTTTGGTACTAAGCGTCACAAAAAGAATTAACGGCGTTTTTATACTTATAGTGGCGTTTTTTAAACGCCACTAAATGTGGAATTTCCAGCAGTGGTGGTATTTACATATTGATCACAGCCTACTTAACTTAATGTGGGGTTTAGGTTTAGCTTGTATCTCCATCTTATCTTTTCCTTTCACATCTTAGCTCTGGTATTTGTTAGCTAATAAATTAGGATGTAATTTTTTTTTATTACTACACGACAATTACCCACCATGAATAACCCATCAAAATCATGATAGTAGGTAATTTATCTTTAAAAAAACTGAAGGACATAGAAATAAAAGCTAAAATATATTGAACTAGAATTACAATTGGAGAGAAACCTTGCCCCTTTCAACTGGCATTAAATAAGTACTAACACTAAGACAATAGTACTATTATATTTTTATTCATCATCAGTAATGTAATGTTCCTATTCATTAGTATTGTCATGTTTCAATTTTATATGCTTATGTATGCTTATGTTCAAATCAATTCCAGCTGAATGGAATTGAAGGCAATGCTGTTTGGCAGGTTCTTGTCACTGCTGGTATGAATTCTATGCATAAAACTGGTGTTGATACAAAGGTTGTGGTAGATGATTGTCATATATTTACTTGATATTTTCTCAACTCTTGTTGTGTTTAGCTCTTGGTTATAATTCTTCTAGTTTTTCAATAAAATTTTCTTTTGGTGACAAAAAAAAGAAAAGGAAAAGGGATGAAATCAAGGATTCAGTATTTCTCGGTACTTATTGCATTGCTTTAATCAGCTTCATACAATGCTTTTGATCCCTTTTTGAAACTTATGAAATCATTATGAAGAGTTTGAGAGAAGTGTACTCAATTGATTGGTTAGAGCTAATAATAATTCCAAGCCGGGCATTTTGCTTATCAATCTGCATATGTACTTATCAATCTGCATATGTTAGATAAAAGAGAAGAGAAAAAAAGCAGAACAAGGAATTATAGAATGGAGTCTAGAAAGCGCAAATCTATTTGAAGAAACTACAATAAGAAAAGAAAGAAACTAGCCTGGGTTATATAAAAATTCTTTGTCCATGGACTTATGCTGATAATGAAAGAGTATGAAATGAAGAGACACAATTGTATGAAGCATAGTGACTATTGGGTTTGGATACTCAATATCAATGGTTGTTGAAAAATCTAGAAACCTCCTAGATGTTGATTTGTGATTATGTATCAATTTTAAGCAGAATATAACAATCCCAATCAAAAAATCAAGACAAAGAGACACAACGATTTTACGTGGAAAAACCACAATTGGACACCTCTAATTGTGATCAAAAAACCACGGGCAACTGCCACAAGACAATCCACTAAGAAGATATAAAGGAATTACACAGGTATACTCTCAATTACCTAGCGAATCCACAACGCCTAATTGAACCAACCTCTATGTGCCTCTTCCAACCCCATCTTCACCACGGAATTGTCTTTCTGATGAGCCACTCCGGATTCCACCAAAGCTTCATGCTCGAATTCTTCAGAATCCACAACTGAAGAACAACTCTCTCTTTTGTGTATAACAAACAAACCTTTGATGTACTCTCTTTAAACCATGAGTTGAATACTCAATAAAACATCAAAGAAAAATAACAAAATATCCCCAGATATAAACCTTCAAGAACCAAAAAGAAGATCTGGAGGAATTCAATGAATACCTTAGTTTTGGGAGAAAACCAAGTATTTATAGAGAACCAAAAGTAATCCTAGATTGGGAAGAAAACAAACTCCTTGAGAAATCCAGATTCTGAGGCTCACTCGAGCGAAGCTTTTCTGGCTCGAGCGAGGAGTGTATTTTTCATGATTTCTACTAGTGCTTTGGCTCGAGCGACGGATCCTTGGCTCGAGCGACCAATCACTTCTTTCAAGTTTTTTGTGTGGACGCAATCCTTGGCTCGAGCGAGCATTCCTTGGCTCGAGCGAGAAAACCTTAGCTCGAGTGAGCACTCCTTGGCTCGAGCGAGCAATGACGGACATACAATTTTGAATGCAATTTTGCATTTTGCTTTGGCCGCGAGCTGACCCGGCAGCTCGACCCCCGTAATAATCAGCGAAGTGGCAATCTTGAAAGCATTAACATCACAAACTTCTCTGCATGGCTTGATTCGGGTTGGATTCGCATCTAAAAAACTCATAGCCTCACTGAAATAAAAGTGCGAAAAAAATACAACTGAAAGGAGTTTTGTCAAATGGAGTTGCCAACAATAAAAACCTAACAGTTGTAACCATTGATAAAGAGACATCATGTAGCCTATAAATAGATGGCTGGAACAATGGAACTACACACCTGGAATTTCTAATTATTCCCTCTTTGTTTTCACTTCCGGACTGTATATTCTTCTTGCGTGATAAATGCCCTCACGGGATTATTGATCTTCACCATTGATTGTTTTTCCTTCAATTTTTGCTTGTTAAGTTTTCACTTTACTGTTACTAAAGCTACTTGGTGGGCTGTTCATACAGCTCATGTTCTAGCGAAGTCTGCTTTCAATAAGAAGAAAATATGATATTGCATGGGTAATAAAAACCAGCATGGGTAGTAAAAAGAAAATTCTTTGTCAATGGATATTGCATAAGAAAATATGCAATTCAAACTATCTATATCAGAAAATATATAATTGACAGAGCATGCAAAACACATGATTGTTTTATTACATTGCCAACAATCCATACCATTAGGTAAATAACTAATTACTAGCTAGTTATGTATCCCAGAGTATTTTCAACATTTATTCTCATCTTCTTCAAGCGAAGCAAGCGAAAAAAACTAGAAATGTTAAAATTTTAAATCAACCTTTTCTGGCAACAATGAGGGATGCGATTTCTTTTCTTCGCTTTTGGAAATCAACAATCATCCTGTCTCTGGGAGGTAACTTGTTCTTGATCACAGGGTGGTTGAGAAAATTGTTCATCCAAGCAGTGGTGTTTGGGAATTGGATTTGGTCTACAATTTTCACGGACCCAACTTCCTCCCAAACAGGAAGCCAATAAGAGATCCATCCAAGTGCAAGGTCCAAATACCCAATGCTTTCCCCTCCAAAAAATTGTGTCTTCCCTTTTAGCTCTGCTTCTATCTTCTCTATGGCCTCAATGGATGCTTTCAGAGCCCTTTCCTTCTCATCTCCTTCTAAGCACATAGCCATCCCTGCATTTTCCAAAAGCTATAACAAACATGCACCAAAAAATATTAACCATTCATTCAAACATTTAGACTTTAAAAATAATAATAATAAAATATTAACCATTCATTCATTCAAATATATCATGATATTTGCTTAAAATATAAATCATCTCATAAAATTACATCTCGCCCATTTAAATTTCTAATTGCAAAAATAAATTACACATTTCATTAATAAATGTTATATCTGGTCTATTCAAATTTCTAATAACATTACAAATGATCTGTTTTATTAATAAATTATTTAATCAATTAACAGCTTTTAATGATGTCATAAAAATATTTCATTAAAATTTTACTGTTGTATAAGAGAGTAGTTAAAATTTTTATTTTTTTTTATTAATTCTGTTAAACAAAAAATTCTGATAGTAAAATATTTATAATTTTCAAAAATATTTGGGACAATATGTATTTTAAACAAATATATTTATAATTTATGTAAGAAAAAGAAAAAAAGAAAAAAAAGAAGCTATATTACATCTTCCTTAGCAAAGAAGCTACAAGTAAAGAAAATACCACCCAAAAAAAAAAAAAAAAATGAATAAAAGAGTTAATTAGCAAAGATTTTCAATGAAAAACACATGAACTCAAGAAGAAAAATCAAAGCCCAAGAATGCTATTTTTTTTTCAATTATTTAATTGCGAAATCCAATTTCCAAGCTACTAATTGAATCAATAGTAAAGCCAATAATCTATTTTAAGGATTCAAGATTATTAAAAAAAATGGATAATGAAAATTTAAGTCAAGAACAAATCACCTTTTCCTCGGCGAACTTAGTCCAAAATCGAATGATGGCTCTTTGATAAGGATCTTGAGGCAACAATGGACATTGTTTCCATGTCTCATCGATGTACTCGAGAATTACAAGAGATTCAAGGATCACCTTCTGGCCATGAATCAGTACTGGGACCCTCTTATGCACTGGGTTCAATTCAAGAAGTAAATGACTCTTGTTGAAGACATCTTCTTCAATGTATTCATACTCAACACCCTTCAGTTTTAGTGCCCACTCTACCCTGAAGGAAAATGGGCTAACCCAAAATCCCAAAAGCTTTACTTTCTCACTTGCCATTGGAGATATAATATAGATATGTTTATTGCTTGGTGCTAATAAGTTCTTATATACATGTTCCAAACTAGACTTTGAATCAAACTTTGCATCATTAGACGCCAATCTTGACTAGTTGGATGGTTTAGATAGCTCAATCCATCACACTAACTAGTCTTGTGGACCAAGTTTATTTATCCAAATATATATATATATGTATTAATTAAAATTATTTTTAAATATATACAATTAAATTACTCACACTTCTCACTTTTTATTTCAATAAGTCAAAATATCTTAATTATTTATTAATTTGATCAAAATTTATCAATGTCATTATCTATACCAAATGATAATCACACAAACACAAAACACATTTAAAAAGGTTCAAATTCTCTCATCATCAAAACGAGTGATAAATAAATATATATATATATTTAGGATCTATTTGTAATTATCAAAAAGTCAAAAAGTCATTTACCGAATTCTTTATGCGGAAATTTTGCCAAAATTCATCCATCAGCTTCACATTTATTTTCATGTTAAAAAAGTTTCAAATTGGTTTCCAATTCAAGTATTGGTTTTTATCATCTGACAATAAATTGATTAAATTAGAATTACATTTGGTCGGTCAGAAATGGATATGAACAGTCCAGTTCAATTGGCATTTCATGGGGTTCCACTTCTATTATCTATTATATTTATTTTTAAGTTTGTGTATAGATTATTCACCTAAAAATTTAGCTTCATCTACTAACCATAACAACATAATTTTATTATTTTAGTGTTAAAAAAATAAACGGACTGTTTTTCAAATCATATTTACCGTCTTTTATTTTAAAAGATAAAGACGATAAATTCATGTGGCATTTGTTATTGGATCATTTTTTTTTTTGGATGATCTATCCATAAGACTTAAAAAAAATTAATAGAATGGACTATCAAAACAGGATGTGATAGGCTCAATGAGCTGAACTGGATCATGGAATTCCTCCTTGAGCAATTCTATGTTGTTCGTATGAAAACACAGGGGTTTAAATTTAGTTCGTAATTAAATTCCGACATATATAAATCTTTGGTCCTGATATAGAATTCTTGAATACATAATAATCTTTGGTTGTGATATTTTGTTTTTCAAAAAAAATTATGTAAATGGCATTTTATTGAAGTGATGAGGTGGTTGGATCTGATATGAGACATTACAGTTAATAGCTTTGCCTGAAAACCAAACCAAGCCAAGTCTTAAGTCCCATCAAATGGGGTCGGCTACATAAATCCTTCTTCGATAAATTAAGAGAAAATAAGAATGTTGTTCATTAACAACAATGATTGTTGTCAACCAAAAACAACAACAGTCAGCGCGGGAGGTGTGCTCCATTCAAGGTTTTAGATTCAAAATCTCTTAAGTGAGAATTATTTTTTAGGATAAGTTCATACAGTGACTTTTGCCCCAGTTTTAATTGAGCCTTCCTTAAGTAGACCGTAGGATTGGTATTCCGGATTAGTCGGTCCCGTGGACCGAATACAGGATTATAAATATATAAAAAAAAATTGAATAAGTTAAGAAACCACACATTGATCTAATTTCTTCTGTTTCCAAATAACTTACTTCTAGTGAGATTTTGAAAACATAGGGTGGATTAGTTAGGAGTTGTTTCATTGGTAACATCTTTAAAGCCAAATTAAATGAAATTCAATACTCCTGGATTAAGTATAGAATAAATGACAAATTATAAGAACCACAACCAAAATTTGTCATTTATTGAATTTATTGAATTATATTATATTTGTTGCAGAGCTTTACTTGTAAATTATGGAGACTTCATCTGCTTTAATATGCTTACATTCACAGCAAAGAGATTATACACACTGTCGGCATCATCTTTAAGTTTTTTCCATGGGTCTTCTGGAATTACAATTGGCTTTCTGATCTTCAAACTATTTATGCATTCATCAGCCCCTGTGACAGCTTTGGACATAGTTTCTTGAGCTGCTTTAGAAGTATCATTATTTTCCAATGCTTGAATGGCATTTGGAATAAGCTCCCACCCAATTGTCCTAATTCTTTTCTTGCACTTAATCAAAAAAGATTGGAACTCCGGATATTTCTTATAAAGGATGTTCATGTTGCTTAAAAACCGCTTTGACTTAGTCATTGAGGCATTAGTAGCGATGAGGCATAGACCTTTAATAGCAGTTTGGGAGATCCGATTGCCTGATTTCAGAGTCGAATTGCAAAGTTTGTAATTGGGAGTCTTCTTGCATACTTTGGTTATCAGATCTTTTGGAAATATGGTGATAGAACATTGGCAATGGTTCAAGGAAATAAGGAAGATGGTAAGGAGAAAGATGATTGTGAGGAGGGAGTCTAAAATACTCTTCATGTTTAGGCTGTTATGTTATGTTATGCAGTGCTAGAAGCAAAAATAAAAATTGAGGAGAAGATTGTATCCCTGGTGGTGATGTAAATCTGATCAAGTTAGAGTTTTATATCTTTTACATACTCGCAACTCAAACTCAAATTGGCTAGAAGGTGTAAAGGTTCTTCTGTATACCACATGCATTTAGATTTTTTTTTTTTTTTTCTTCCATTTACTCTGATCACCTGTTGAAATTTATTTATGGATTTTGTTTTTATCAAAACAAATCCATTTAGATAATCATTTACTCTAATGACTTGTTAAAATTTATTTATGGATTTTGCTTTCATCAAAACAATTCCGTTTAGATATTTATTTGTTTTTGGCAAAAGAGGGATATATGCCTATGAAGGAACATCTAGACAAATGTATGTGCTTGCAAGGTTAATTTTGTAAAATGAAATGTATTACTTGAATATAGAATTTAATATAAATTTCTATTTTTTAATTATTATTTATAATTATTATTGGTATAGATCTTATATTATTTGGGATAATCTAAATAAGTATACTTTCTGATTTTTTACGAAATGATGTGCAGAAAAATAGAGAAGTGATGTGATCTAAATAAGTGCACTTATATCAATCATGCCAAATAACCGTGTGGTTCAAATCATTCTAAAAATGAATTACACTTAAAAACTTTCATTTTCTTTTGGGTGTGTGTTAAATCAAAATGGATTATAAATTTACTGGTATTTGTTTAGGGAAAGACTATGGTACATATGCACCTTATAATTAAATAAGAAAATGGCATAATTTTATATTTTCTGAGTTATAATTATAAATTAAAAAAAAAGTCATAACCAAACACCACATGAGGCATAAACAAAAATTTCATGAGTCATAATTAAAATAATGTTATAAATAAAAAAAAATTAATCATAATTAAAGAAGAAAATGACATAATTAAGGGTGCATATGGTTTACCCTTTTTAAGGAGTGTGTATGGTAGAATTTTCTATTTGTTTATGATCCATAATAATTTGAACACAGTGGTGTTGATTATGAATTAAATCAATGTTTAAATTCATTTTTCCACACACGAGTAATGTTAGAGATCTATACATTTGACTCACAAATGCATCCACAGTGATGTAGCAAGGGAATTAGACCCTTAATCATTAAATGTGTAATAAATCAAAAGTTGATACCTATCCTAACATATCATTATGGGTAAAATTAAAAAAAAAAAAAAAAAAATTGAGAATCTCAAACATTTCTCTTTTCATACATGTAACAGTAAAAAGTAATAAGTCCTACAATACGACTTTTTTAAGAAAAAGTGTGTGTATATTAACCTCTTCCTTCAACTTTTAGGCATAAATTCATATGAGATATTTAATAAAAAATTTGATAAATTCTTTAAGATCTCTAGTATTTTTCAAAATTAAAACGACTTACGCTATACTAAATGGGTGGAGTCATGTGTAGCACGATGTGATTGCCATGCCTGTGACCCTAATGAAATGCTGTGTAATACTTTGCATATCTAAGAATATTTACTGAATAAATTATGAATTGTATAAGAAATTATAAAGATGAGAAATACAATTGTCACACCCCGCTTTTTAATACTCGGATTCCATTACCAAGTCATTATTATAGATTCAATTTTAGTGATATCATTCAGAAACTCTTTACATTTACAAAGAATACATGAATAAAGGTTCTCTCATCGAATACAATATGAATGCAACCGGAGTTAAAATTAAATAAATTGCCCGCAGACTTACATCTTTAAGAGTAAAAGAAAAGGGTTTAACCCTTTTACACCAATGGCATTCCGCCCACAAATAAAAGGCCCCATGGCCAACAAATAAGGAAGATCCATGACCTTGAAAACACTTGCCGATGTTCACCTGAAAAATGATTAGCAACGTGGGATGAACATAAAGTCAAGTAAGGATCTCAACATGATCCTAAACAATAACAACATACAGATAACTATGATCATGAATGCTTCACCTCATACTGTATAAATAATATGACGGTTTACAACCAAAGTATTCTTACATAAATACTTTTATCAAAATCATCCAATTTATTCAACCACACAAAAGGTTTGCTTTTACTTCTCATTTTCCATTTTTAACAAAATATCACATACTACCCGTTTTGTTTTTGAAACACGTTCACAAAACCCGATTTCTTCACATTATTTACAACCCAATACATAACCAAAGTCCGTCTCCACACATTCATCACGTTCTCGACCTTAAGCTCAAGGTTAAAGAGGTACTTTCAATAAACTAATTTCTGTTAGGAAACTTCTTCAACCACTCTCTAACACATCCAAATATACATAAACACATTTATTCAACATATAAGACAACCCAACCTTACTGAACCATAATTATCATAACCCATGACATACACAGTCAAATTGAGACAATAATGATAAATAATCTCTGCTCTACATGCATAAAGCATGGTAAGCCAATAATACATCTTTTCATAACCTTTGCCAAGATCTCCAGGCGCTAGCTGGAAGGTTCTAGCACCTCTCATTCTGAGTGCGACCAATTCTCCAGGCGCTAGCTAGAAGGTAATGGCACCTTTGATTCTCAGCACGGTATTCATTACAAACACGTCACAGCATGTTATATGCACAAATAACATAAGTGTACTACATACACATAATCATTTCAACATCACAATGTCATCCTCCACCGATGATCAAGGACAAAACCTCTAAACAAAAATGTATTAAATACACATAATACAATCATCCAATTCTTATGAGGCATTAAGTCCAACAACAACAATGACGACCCAAGGTTTTCAACTTCTACCTAAGGTTCTATCTCAATTTACAAGGGAGTTATAACTGCCTCTACATACCAAGGTCAATTTCCACAATTCCCAATCCACAATACACCAATTATATGTAATAAAAGAAAATGAAACTCGTTTCCTTCATTTAACTAAAAACCCAATACACGGATAACAAAATCATAATCCACCCAATTGCAACTCAATCCAAAGTATAACCCAAAAATTCTAATCTCATGATTAACCCCTTTTTAGCAATTTACAAGTTACTAATTTGTTATACATCAACTATGGACAACTCAACACAAAGTTAATATTAAATTTTCATGAGACCCGGTTTTACTTCAAATAAATTATCAAATTATTAATCAAGTTCCTTAATTCATAACATGATTATTTTATAATTTCAATCCTTCTCACCCATTAAGCATTGTTACAAAAATTAGAGCTTTACCTCTCACTAAACATGAACATGTTAAACCACTCCCCAAATTAACCCAACAATCAATCAATTTCCCAAATCTCTACCTTACACATCAAATCTTAGATCCCCTTTATGATTTTCAAAAAATCCACAACGAACAAGGTTTTTATGCAATAAAAACTTACCACATGTCAAGACGAGAATAGGAGAAGAGGAGAAAAGCTCAAAAATCAACTTCGCCGGAATTAATCTCCACCGGTCAAGACGAAGCCATCGGTATGCTCGTCATTTTGGTATAAGGAACTAGTATCAAAATCTCAACGGATTCTTGGGATCAACAGAAAATTTAAACATTTGAGAGCATGGATAGAGAGGGATGGGAGAAAAAGAGAGAAAAGATTGTAGAGAGAGAGAGATATACTCAAAAATGAATGAAAAAGGGGCAAAAGATCAATACATAGCTGTAATGCACGAAAAACGAGACAGAAGATGTGTCTAGCTGCACGTGCGGCGCCCTCTCCTGCACGTGCAAAGCGGCCTTCCGCACGTGCGGCTCTCACTCCCGCACGTGCGGTCTCTCCTGCACCTCCTCTCCTGCACCGGCATTTATTGAAGTATGCTCAACAAGCCTCCCCTATTTTCCGCATGTGCGGCCTCACCTCCCGCACGTGCGGCCCTGACCCTCCAGCCCGGAAAATCCCCGACTTAACTTCAGACACTCCAGACCCGACCTCGCACCATCCAAAACATGAGAAACTCAACACCGGAACAAACGAGGACAAAAATTTTAAGAAAAACTTCCAAACATGACAAAACCAAACAGTTAACAAGACTCCAAGTTAAACCCGTCACTCCAACAAGGCAAACTCAAAGTTAAACAAAGAGGAACAAGACAAGTAACACACCTAGTCATCACAACAATCACTAATCAAATTTTATTGCTGGACATTAATAGATATGAGGAGTTGATAAATACTATTTACATGTTTATCGGACATTTAATAATTGATAAAATATTTGTCCCAAATAAAGTGGTGTCCAGAGCCAAAAATTACATATAAAACTACTAACTAAATGGAAAATAAATAATTAATTGCATGGAACACACTTTTTTGGTACATTAAATGCATCATGCAATTATAATTAAAACTTTTAGCCTAATAATTATGTAACTTAATTTTGTGGTGGGAGGTTGTAAATTTTAACTCTTATAGGGAGGAGTATAATATTTCTTTGCATTATGGGAGTTATATTGTTGGCTTGGGTGTAGTTATTGATTGGTTGGTGATTATTCGTTTTTAGCTAGCAATTTCTGAAATAAAAATTATACTTTTATAGTCATAAATTAGTGTAATATATTTTATATTTATAATTACTCGTATCTCTTGAATAAAAAATAAAAAAATAAAGTTTTACATTGAAAAACGCATGAACTCACGAAGGAAAATCAAAACTCTAATTTATTTAATTGTAAAATACAAATTCCAAGATACATTTTTTTTTTTCCAAATAATACGAAATTCCAAGATACTGTTCAATTAATATTATTGGGCCTCATACTAACATCTCAGCCCTTTGTGAGTCTTGTGAGTTTACTCTTGGCCCATTTGCATTCAAGCTAACAGCTCCCAACCCAATTCAACCTTGCATAAAAATTATTTTTAATTTAATTTATAATGACATTACATGTTACTTATTAATTTTTAATTTGTCAAAAATTTAATTATATGAAATTCAAATCTTGTCATTATGAACGAATTGTGAGATTTAAATTGTGAATCTATAACATTGTTCAATTTGATGTTGTATATGTCCCCAATTGCTAATCATAGTTTTAATGAAATGTATTAGCTTATTTGGCCATATTTTCCAACTTGTTGCTGACTAAACATACATATTTACAATAAAAAAATTAATTTTTTTTAAAAAAAAAATCATGAAAATAAAATATGTATTATTGTTAGTTTTATAAAAATTAAAAATTAAAGGATTAGCTCAAGAGTTGAACCCCTAACCTTAAGGGCATGTTTGTTTACCTCTATGAGGAGGAGGATTGGACTATGAGTTAGTAGGCCCACTCATAACATGTTTGGTTAGAAAAGTCGGAAGGGAATTAACACTCTAAGGCCACATTTGTTTAGCAGATTAGGTTGGATGAGATTATTAGTGAGAAAATTGTTAGTGAAGAGATTGTTAATGTGTGGATTGTTAGTGAGGAGATTAAGTAAAAATGTATTTGTTTGATGATAGTGTGAGAGATGATTAGTGATGAGATTATTAAATTATTTTTATATAAAATAAATAAATAAATTATTTCAATATTAAAAAAAACTAAAACAAATAGGTGCACTTGGTAAAAAAAAATTAAAATTGAAAAAATAAATTTTTTATATAAAATAGACTTAATTCCTTCACTATTTTCCTAATCCCACTTAAAATTCACCCAAGCTAATCCCTCTACAGAGCGGGATTACTAAGCCCCCTGCACTAATCCTACAACATTTATAACATTTTGTTACATCCAAACAAGGGTTTGATGGATCCCAAGAATTGGTAATCCAATCCACCCTCCCAAAACCCGAATCAAACATGACCTAATGGGAGTAGTAGTCCACCACTATGGGTGGATTAATAAAGATGGGTGAGAGGTGGGATTGAGAATCAATCTCAAGGGATTAATAGTAAAAAGACCATTTTGTCCCTTAGTTTCAATGAAAGAAGGGTAATTACGTAATTTCACATGTTTAATTCCAATCAATTAATATCACCACATACACAAACAAACATACTTTATTTTATATTTCCAACTTAATACCACTACATTATTAATCTCTTTGCTCAATTCCATCATACTCATAATCAAGAAAATAGAAGAAAATAGAAGAATTTTAGAAAAATAATTAATAGGTTCTATTTTGCTTTTAAAATTACTAATTAATGAGTCATATCAAGTTTTAATATGGATAATTAAGTCTGATTTGTAATAAAAGGTTCCCCAAAAGATGAATAATTCTATTTCCATACATTAATTTCTTTCAGTACACACTTAATGAATACCCAATATAAAGGTTCCCAAAAAGTACAAAATGACAAAATAGGCTAAATAAACTAATAAGACAAAATATCACATTCAAACCATAATTATTACACTTTTTCTGTTACAAAAGTCAAAAAAGCCAAAACAGCCAAACCAAACGAGGCCAAGGGTTCATTTGGGATGTGGGTTGGCTTTTTTAGCTTTTTGGCTATTTTAGCCTGGTGCTAAAAAGTCTTGTTTAGAATAGACTTTTTGGCTTTTTTGACTTTTGTAAGAAAAAATTAAATAATTATGGTTTAGATGTGACATTTTGTCATATTGGACTAAAAAGTCTATTTTATTTTTTTGTGGCTATTTTAGCCCAAAAATCCCCATCTAGCTTATGCCAAACGAGGGCTAAAAAAGACGAGCTAAAAAAGTCTTAACACAAAAAAGTCAGTTAAAAGAGCCAATGCCAAACGAAGATTTAATCTCTTGTTTTGTATCCATATTTCAAGAGAGAATTTGAGGAGTCCTGAAGGCCTACCGCGGTTCCGTTTCGATAATATGAATAGTTTATTTTGTAGGACCCTCAATGTATGACATTCACAAAAAAAATTAAATCGATCTAATAATCTCTATCTTTTTATTTTATCGCATTTGTTATTGGCAAAATAAATGATCAATTTTAAAATATATATTTGTTATCTTCTTCTTTTTTCTAAAACAAATGTACTAAAATAAAAAATGTTACGATTATTTTATCGAATCAATTTTTTTCATAAATGATATATATTAAAAATCTTACAAAATAAACATTTTATTATATTATTACGAAGAACTGTGATAGATCCAATAAATTGTCAATTTTTTTTTAAATTAAAATGTGAATATCAGAAAAATTCGACCATTCATAAAACCAGTAGTAATTAACACGAAAGGAGCTTGAAAACTGAGTAACCAAATTTCCAATATTCATAAATACGCATGGGGTAAGTTTGGTGGGCAGAGGCAGTCTATGGCGGAATAAGGGATCTTGTTGATTAAGTCACAGTAGGCTCCAGTGGTGTTCCGGTGGTGTTATTTTTAAGTCTTTTGTGATAATTCGAATTGTTTATATTATAAGATTTATTGAATAGATCATTTATGTAAAAAATCAAATTGATTGGACATTTATAACTTCAAAACAAGAGCACATCTGTTTTTAAAAAAATAAATAGTTAACTTGATCTTTATATTTTTTAAAAATAATTAGTATTTGATCATAGGATTACGAATTTTTGATTAATTTAATTTTTTATATGAATAATATACTCGACAAATCTTATAATATTAACGATTTAAATTATCAAAAAAAAAAAAAAAACACTCGAGAAAGATCCCACTGGAACAACACACGATACTGCTCAACTATCCCCCCAAGTTCATCTATGGTAATGAGCTATGAAGCATGGAATCTTTAGACTGAGAAAGACAATTGCCTATTTTGGCAAGTTTATTAAAAGTTAATTTTTTGATTTTTTAGTTTTTTTTTTTAGTCATATTAATATTTAATTTTTTTTTACACTTTCTAAAAATAAATAAATAAATAAATAAAAGTCAAAACGTTCCCATTGGGTTCGTAGGATTCATTGCTTTCACATGGTATGCATAATGTCCGGTAAATGAGGTTGTGGCCTTATCTCTGGATGAAAATGAGGACACTGCTGTGCCAGGCTGTCATGTCTTCTCATAGTTTGTTATCGGGTTTAATTATCAAAATATCAAAATAGACTTATATCAACCTCCATGAAATGCACATAACGGTACCCATACAATGATAATTTGTAATTTGTCCACAATTTTTTATTCAGCACACAAATTTTTTTAGAAAATATAATAATTACTACAGTTTAATCGAGAGAATAATTAGTCCATTTTTAGAATTTTCCTTCCAAGAAAGTGTGCTTTGATTGTTGAAAGTTCAACGACTGTGGAAACAAGTGCATACCGTGTGGACCCAAAGAAAAATTTCAGTTAACAGTGATTGATGCTTGTATTATTTGTGTGTGAGTCGATTTCTGACCACACTGCCAAATTAGTATTCAGTTGGAGAGTACCGGTAGATTAGATTAAGCCCGAACGACCTGTCACAGAAAGAAGAGATTCCGGTGGTGGTTTGTCTACCCGGGGGCACTCCGACGATCAAGTCAGTGTTATCTCTCAAAGATAGTAAAAGTGCTTAACTCATTATTCAGAATATAAAAAGCGTACCTTAGACTCATGAGGATGCCTTCCTTTTATAGCCAACACAAACCTAGTCCCAATAGAAGCCTAACTTCAATGGATTCTGGATTACTGCTTATCTTGGACTCCCAGTAGGATTGGGATAAACTCTCTAAGAGTCTTATCTTTATCCAAACTGAAATCTTCCCTCATTCTAGGACTCTTGTCCCTTATCCGCTTATCCCGGACTCCGGTATCTTTGGAGATAACCTCGGCCTAGCCAAGATTACCTCGGCATCATGACTAGGACACGTGGCACCTCGGCCACGTGCTGTCATTCAAAAATTACGTCCCCACAACTGCCCCCTTGGTTCTATTACCTCAGCATACTGAGGTGATGGAACCTATATTATTTAAACTTATAGCACGTCGGCTAAACTCACTCTATCTTTCATTACCGAAGTTGATATACATCGGCTTCCATATGATAAATACTTCAGTGTGGTTGTATCAACGCTTTAGAACCAATAACCAAGTCTGTTCAAGTTCATTGAGCCGAGATCGCCCCCCTAGCCGAGCCATCTGCTTCATTAAATCAAGAACTCCAAGAGTTTTATCACGTGTATGAGCTATCACGCACAATATTTCAACCATTCTAGCCACGTGTTTTTCCCTCACTGGATTGTACTTGACATGCGCCTTTAAGTCGCCTTACGTCTGCGTGCGCCGTCTGACAAGCACGTCACCCTAGGCACATTGATTGCAATTTTGCCGCCATTTCGTGGTTTTGATCAAAACCACTTCTCTCTCTCCGTCTTTTCACTTTTGCATCCTTAACTTCGTGCCAACTCTCTCTCTCTCTCTCTCTCTCTCTCTCTCTCTCTCTCTCTCTCTCCACTCTCCCAAATCCTCTATTGCTCCAAGCTCTTAAGCTTTGTAACTTGCTCCGTTCACCTCTTTCGGCGAGATTTTCACCGCTCCGTCACTTTTGCTATCGTCGTCTGACTTCGACGAATCCCACACCGGCCTTACATTCTCTGGTAAGCCACTGTTCCCCCTCATTTTGGTTCTTGGTTCACTTCGAACTCTGTTACATTTATACTCTGTTACTGTGATTTTATTCACGTTTTTATGATTACAAATCTGTGCGTATGACTTCAATCATGTATTAGGGCATGTTTATCCTATGATTCTGCTTTTGCCTCATACGTTTCTTGAATAAACACACATTGATTACTCACTTGTTCATTTTGCCACTTTTTTTGGCCTCACACCCTTGTACACTCTGTCACAGTGTTCTTGGTAGTTCATCACTATTTCTTGATTCTGAATCATTGTTCTTGTTTTTGTTTTCTGTGTTTTTTCCAGATTCTTGCCTTCAATCTTTGTTTGCCTAGACTTAGGTTTGGGATTTGTCGTAGAACTCACGAATCTTAGGGAAAACTGAAACGAATTCCTCTTAGATCCTCATAAACTCTTACCCCAGCACACTTTTAGGTTTTAGCCAAGTTCCTTCAAACCATCACAAAACACTTCCTTCTGAAATCCAAAACCTTCTCCCAAGCCGACATCATGGGCATGTGTAGGTATAGGGTAGATAGCCCAACTAAGTTAGAATACTTCAGGCAAGAGTTTGATATCCCGGCCGACGTCCATCTCAGGTTGGCTGGAGAGGATGACTCTATCATGCCCACAGTCGACTCCATGCCCTTCCCAGTTGTAGCTTTCATAGAGTGTGGACTTAGGCTCCCACTTGACATCCTTTTCCAAGAAATCCTCCATTACTACAAATTGAACCCAATGCAACTCACCATCAACTCTTACTGAGTTATCAATGGCATAATAGCCTTAGCCAAAAAGAGAACGCTAGGGTAACCTTAGCTGACATCCAATACTACTACACCATGTGTGGCCTCAAGTTAGAAAAAGGCTATATCTACTACCTCAAACCGAGGTCCACAGAATACAAACTTGTTGCCGACCTCCCAGACTCCAACAAGGGAGCCAGGGATGATTACTTCATTTCTCAGGCAACTGGGAGTTCACTCCAGATGCAGACCTTCACCTCTACCCTTTTAGCGGAACAGTATTCATAGAGGGTAATGATAAGAGCCAAGTGTTACACTTACTTGTTTTTCAAGTCTTTATTACTTTGTTCCTTCTATATGTTCTAACGTCGGTTTTTCCTGCAACTCTTCCACGGCTAGCAAAAAACTTCCGTAAGTCCTTCTTCCTTAGCAAGGACCTCAAGAAGCTGTTGGATCTGCCAGTTCAAAGGTAGAGAGCTCCCTTACTGCTCAACTACATCCCGACTTACAAGTCGGTTCTTTTCGACATCTCGAAGAAGAAGAGCAAGTCTTCTCCTTCCGCCACAACTCCTCCAGCAACTTCATCACCTCAGCCAGATCAGGGATCAACTTCTGATCTAGCTGAGTAACCATCAACCTCGGCTCCATATCTGATCCCTCCATCTTAACGCAAACGCCGACGCCGAACTGCAAATACTGCTAAGATGGGCTGCAAGAAAGTAGTTGCAGACGATCTTCTGGCCGACATCCCCGACACTATCAACGCACAACTAGCACCATCCCAGCCTCAGCCAAAGCCGAAACAAAAAAGGCTGAAGAAGGCCCACCCTAAGGCAACGGTGACTCAGATTGACACTGAGGACACCTTGCTGATTTCAAAATTGGCCGAGAGCAAGAAGACCTCCTCCGCTGCCGAGAAGAGGCCCGCCAAGGCCGAACCATCCCAATTAACTCGGTCGAAGAGGCCAAGGTTCGAGTCAGCCACAACCTCGGGGTCCATGAAATCTAATGCCCCCTAGGCTCCCTCCATTACAATCGAGGACAAGCCGGTTAGAGCTAGCGACAGCGCCGATGATATTGAAGTCGGCGTTGCCCTCTCTACTGCGTTGCTCCTCCCCCAAGATCTCAATCGCAATGTCAAGATGAGCGAGTATGAGAACTTTGCTCTAATGTTGCAACGCTCCGTCCAAGTAAGCCTCTAACACTTGGTACTCTTTCATTTTCTGCTATTTCATATTTAGAGAGTTTTACTAACTTGTTTTTTTCATTTCTTCTAGGCGATCCAGCATGGCCACTCCTCTGTGATGTAGGCCTTTGCCATCAAGAAAGAGTTGGCAAATAAAACCAAGAAGGCTGCAAGCTTGCAGAGGGACCTTAACAAGGATGAGGGCAAACTAAAGGGCTTGATAGATCAGGCCGAGGCAGCCAAGAAGGCTCAGGATGAGGCCGAGGAAAAGGCTGACGGTGCAGAGGCCATTGCCAAGGTCCTTGAGGCCGAAAAGAAAGAGGCCAAGACAAAGATGGTCGAGGCCCAAAAAGAGCTTCAAGATGCCCTGGCCACAAAAGAGGCTGAAATCAAAGCGGCTGACGAGAAGGCGTGCGCCGAGGGGGCAACCGATGTCAAAGAAGACTACAAGAGACAAGTCAGGCAGGCATGCAACAAGGGCTATACCCTTGGTTGGGTGGCTGCTCTGAAGGTGTTGGCTGTCCCCGAGGACTCCTCGCTCAAGAATGCCAACAGCCTTATCTTGCTATTCCCCTTTACTCCAAGCCAATCCGAGGACGAGGCTGAGTCCGAGAAGGAAACTGAGTCCGAGAACAAGAAGGAAGCTGCTAGGGCCAAGTCCCCTACTCTGAATGAGCAAGTCGTGGACTTGTCTCAAGATGAGGAGGGTGAGGTCTCCAAAGATGCCACTCCTAAGAAAACAACATCAGACGCGCCTATCGCTGAGAAGAGCATCGACCAGACTCTTCAAGAGATCGATGCCAAGCTCGCGATTGAGAAGGCTGCCATGAAGTCTTCCAAACTGTCTTTTGGGGGTGAGACACAATCGGTTGCCAACGCCGAGTAGTTTATTTTGATGTTTTTCTTTATTTTCTGTACCTTGTACTTTTTCTTACTTTTGAAACAATGTAAGCTTTAATTTGGCCGACGTGCCACTTTTTGTAATTTGCACAAGTAATCCTTTTGTAGGCTGAAGTGCCCTTTCTTTGAATGTAAATACAACTTCTTCTTTTGAATGCTTGCATGTTTGTCTTCTTTTTACTCTTGTATGACTCTTATACTTAGAATAATTTGCATGTCTTCAACGTACACCTGAACTGTGCAATCTCCTCGGGGTGTAACACCTCGGTTATACCCACTAATGGTTTATCTCGGCTTTGACCTAACACTTGAAAATATGCATAGTATTTTCACAAGTGTTACTTACAACTTGCCACTTCATTCTTTACTTATCAGGACCTCATAACCCTAGGTTAATTTCAACTTGTAAATTTTTCTTAAAATTTCAACAAGTGTTAAATCAACTTCCTTTAACATAACCACGGGAAGTGTTAAATCAACTTCCTTTAACATAACCACGGGTTAACTTAAACCAACTTCCTTGTAAATTCCAACTCTCAAGCATCATTCTCCAGCCCTCTGCCCCCTAATGTGAACTTAAGTTCCACTTGGGTTCTCATTAAGCATGTGGCTTTGACCTCGTCGCCGAGGTCAGATTTGAACAAAGACTGGCTAAGGTTACCAACCTTGGTCTCTTTGTTAATCTAACTGACTTGCACTTAGCTCTAATCTGTGTCTGATTCTGCCAATACGACCAGTCTACGTTAATCCAACTTAGTTCAACTCTATTATATGCAAATATAATTTAAATCTGCCATATAATAAGTCTAAGTTATTTGTCATGTTTCGCTTAGAAGCATCGCCAACTTTGTTTAACTCTATTATATGCAAGTATAATTCAATTCTGCCATATAATAAGTCTAAGTTATTCATCATGTTTCACTTAGAAACATCGCCAACTTAGTTCAACTCTATTATATGCAAATAGAAACTCTGCCATATAATAAGTCTAAGTTATTCGTCATGTTTCGCTTAGAAACATCGTTAACTTAGTTCAACTCTATTATATGCAAGTAGAAACTCTGCCATATAATAAGTCTAAATTATTCGTCATGTTTCAATTAGAAATATTGCCAAGTGACTGATCAATCATACTACACAAAAAAGAAAATCAAGCTAAAACTTTATTAATACTTTTGCTAATAACAAAACAAAAAGAAAACTTAAAAAATAAGAAAATCTAGTGATAGAAAAACTTCAGATTGCAAGTATTCTAGGGTCTTGGCAACTCTTAGCCTTCATTGTCCTCAAGCCGATATGCCCCATTGCCCAAGACCGAGATGATTCTATAGGGTCCCTCCCAATTCGGGCCAAGCTTGCCCTCTCTGGGATCCTTCTTGTTGCTGACGACCTTTCTCAGGATGAGGTCACCAACTTGGAACTCTCGCGGGTTCACCTTTTTATTATAAGCCCTGGCAAGCTGCTGCTGATATGCCCCCAGCTGAATTGCTGCTTTCTCCCTTTTTTCTTCTAGCAGATCCAGATCTCAGGCCAGGAATGCCTCATTGGTCCCATTCTCCACTCCCTGGGTTCTGATCCCTGGGATACCGACCTCTAGTGGAATGACTGCTTCTGTGCCATAAGCCATGGCAAATGGGGATTCCCCAGTTGATCTTCTCGGCATAGTCCGATATGTCTAGAGTACACTAGGTAACTCATCCACCCACTTTCCCTTTGCTGCTTGCAGCCTCTTCTTAATCCCATCCAAGATAACTTTGTTGGATGTTTTTGCTTGTCCATTGCTTTGAGGAAAACTTAGGGTGGAATAATAATTCTTGATTTTGAACTTTGCACAGAAGCTCTTGATTAGCTTACTGTCAAACTATGTACCATTGTCTACAATTATTGCTTTTAGGATCCCAAATCTGGTGATGATGTTCTTCCATATGAAGTTCTTGACATCAATGTCTTGAATCTTTGCAAGGGGTTCAGCTTCAACCCACTTGGTGAAGTAAGCTGTTGCCACTAGCAAGTACTTCCTTTGTCCAGTTGCTTGAGGCAGTTTTCCAACAAGATCTATGCCCCATTGGGCAAATGGCTAAGGGCTGGACACTGGGTTCAAGTCTGCTGCTGGTTGATGTATCAAAGGTGCAAACCTCTGGCACTTCTCACACTTCTGGACATAGGCTTCAGTATCTTTCTGCATGTAGGGCCACCAGTACCCCTAAGTAATGGCCCTATGAGCAAGTGACCTGCCCCCAACGTGGCTTCCAGATACTTCTTCATGTATTTCGTACAGAAAGTCTTCAACCTGTGTAGGATACACATACATCAGAAGGGGTCTAGTAAAAGATCTTCTGTAGAGATGTCCTTCTGCTATCAAACTGAATCTTGCCGACTTCAGTCTGATCTTGTGCACTTCTTTACGGTCATCTGGCAGCTTCCCATCTCTAAGGAATACTATTATTCTATCCATCTAACTTGGTCCCATCTCTACACACATTGCTGCACGCTCTGTGTTCAGTGGTTCTATGCTTGGACCTAACAAGTAGTCAACCATTATCGTTCTTGCCTCTCCAGGTTTGATTGCACTGGCCAGGTTGGCCAGAGCATCAGCATGGCTGTTGTCATCTTGGCTAACCTACTGTAGTCGGCAATTTTGAAATAAGGTTACCAGTTGCCCATCTCCTTTGCATAGGCCGACATCCTTTCATCTCGGGCTGCATATTCGCCTGTTTCCTGGTTGACTATAAGCTGGGAGTCACAGAAGACTATTACCTCATCAGCTTCCATGGCTGCTGCTAGTTTTAATCCTGCGATTAGTGCTTCATACTCTACTTCATTGTTTGAGGCCTTAAACCTCAAACGAATGGATTGTTCCAGTATCTGCCCATATGAAGATACTAGCACTACTCCTGCCCCCGCTCCTTGTCGGTTTGAATTTCCATCAACAAACAACCGGAAGGAGTCGCCGATGTAAATACTACATGGCCTTTGTTTCTCTTCCTTCCTTTGTTCTGATGTCCCCCGCTGGGTTTTCCCTTGCTCATTTGGACGTTGTATACCTCGGCTCAATGGAGCCCGATGTATGACGGCGTCTAGTGTGAATTCAGCCACGAAGTCAGCTAAGACTTGGCCTTTGATTGCTGTCCTGGGTTTGAATTCCAGGTCATATTGGCCTGAGGCCACTGCCTCTCTGGCTATTTTACCTGTCAGTTCTCCTTGTAACAACAGGGACCTTAAAGGATGTTCAGTTTACACCACAATTTTGTAGGCTTGATTAGATACAAATCCAACCCGAATCAAGCCTTGTAGAGAAGTTTGTAATGTTAATGCTTTCAAGATTGCCACTTCGCTGATTATGACGGGGGTCGAGCTGCCCGGTCAGCTCGCGCCCGAAGCAAAATGCAAAATTGCATTCAAAGTTGGCTGTCCGCCCTTGCTCGCTCGAGCGAAGAAGTCCTCACTCGAGTAAAGGACTGCGTCTGGCAAAAACCTGAAAGAGATGAATGTGCGCTCGAGCGAAGACTATGTGGCTCGAGTGAAGATTGCGTCTGCATAAAAACCTGAGAGTTTTCATTGTTCGCTCGAGCGAAGGTTTCGTGGCTCGAGCGAAGGCACTAGTGGAAATCACGCGAGTTAAGGTTCTCGCTCGAGCGAGAGAGGCTTCGCTCGAGCGAGCTTCAGAATCCGGATTTCTATAAGGAATTGGTTTTCTTCCAAAACTAGGATTACTTTGGATTTTTATAAGTAGTTGGTTTTTTCCCAAAACTTTACTTACTTCTCCAGATCTTCTTTTTGGATATTAAGGTTTATATCTGGGGAGATTTTGCCAGTTTTTCTTTGATGTTTTGATTGAGTATTCAACTCATGGTTTAAAGAGTATACATCAAAGGGTTTTTTGTTTGTTTTACAAAAGAGAGAGTTGTTCTTCGGTGGATTCCGAAGAATTCGAGCCTGAAGCTTTGGTGGATTCTGGAGTGGCTCATTGTCAAGACAATTTCGAGGTGAAGACGGGGTTGGAAGAGGCACATAGGGGTTGGTTCAATTCGGGCGTGGATTCGCTAGATAATTGAGAGTATACCTGTATAATTCCTTTATATCTTCTTAGTGGATTGTTTTGTGGTTGTTGCCCATGGTTTTTTTATCACAATTGGAGGTGTCCAATTGTGGTTTTTTCACGTAAAATCGTTGTGTCGATTTGTCTTGATTGTTTGTTTGGGATTGTTGTTTACTGCTTAAAATTAATACATAATCATAAATCAACATCTAGGGGATTTCTAGATTTTTCATTATGAATCGATGATTGTGTGTTATTTTGAGGGCGTTACAAACCTGCTTTGCCATCTTCATACAATTTTATATAATGCTCTAGCTAATAGAATGTAGTTTAAATTCATAAACTTTTCTTTACTGCTTTTCAGTACTCTATAAGTTCACCAACTAAGCAAACTCACACGTAATTTACACTAAGGGGGAATAGGAGGGAAAAAAGTGGAAAAAAAAAAGAAGAGAAAAATCTAAGAAATATATAACTGAAACTAAAGGAAGACAAAGATGAGGAAGAACAATAAATAAAGCCAATCCCCAAGGATATCTCATATTTACCATAGGCCTTAATGGCACTTCAAAATTGAGTGAAGAATTGTAACAAAGCTAATTAATGACACATTTGAATAAAGCATCTTTTGAAAGCTAATTAATGACACGTAGAACACTATTTTTTGTAATTATTCATGAAACAAACAATAGAAACCAATATGAGGGATACAAACCAAACTGTATAAAAAAATGTAGTGAATCAAACCATCAATTCACATTAAAATGTATAAAAAAAAATTGTCCATGCCTACAACACTACTAATATTTCTAGTGAATTGTAGGCAAAATTAATTAGCTAATGTGGTAGACAAAAACACAAATAACTTGCAACAAATCCAAATCCTCCAAACAACACATTTCACCAAATCAAGCTCACTACCAGCAACTAAAGAACAAATCCAGTTAACAACAATACTGTTAATCCCACAATGGTGTGTGTGTGTGTGTAAATTAAATGTATAAATTAAATAAACAATAAAATAAATAATTCAGAAAATAATTATATAAATTATTTTCCGAATTAAAAGCTTACAGAAAATAATGTCGAGGCTTGTGTTGGATACAATCTTCTTAAAGTAGATTTTGCCCTCGCTCGGGTGCTTCGAGTTTTACCGACGTCTACTTCCCAGGATGCAACGACTAACACTTAAATTTGCAGCACTACAAATTTAAGTCTGGCGAACCAAAACTCTATTGTAACTTTCTCTTTTTCTTCCTAAAATTAAATGCAAAAAAAATGCAGAAAGACAAGAGGACAACTTAAAGGAGAAATGAAGAAATGCTCTCAAAAAATTGGATTAAAAGAATTGTTGGATGGCCAACTGTTTATAGAAGTGGAAGTGGCTTTTCCAAACAGGTGCCAACAGATATGTACCTGTTTGGACAGATTCAATAACCAAAAAGCCTGTTTGGACTATTTGAACAGATATAGATCTATTCGGACTGTTTGAACAGATACAAATCTATCCAGTTTTGGAATGAACTTGTTCGGGTTAGGAACTGTTTGGGTGGAAAAATCTGGACCAAATTTCTTTTGAATTTTGAAATCAAAATTAAAAAATAAATAAATAAAATACAAAAGTTTTTGGTCCAAAAAAGATAAGTATTGGGTCGGACAAGCCCAACCCAACCTCACGCACCCACGCCCAAGCCAAGCCTAGCCCGCCCAACTGACCGGACGAACGGACGCACGGCGGCGGCGGCGCACGCATGTGGTTTTAGTTTTGGGTCCAATGGGTCTAGCCCACTACACCCATAACCTCACCCTTCCACAAACTTGGGTACCCTTTGGGGCCCATCCCAAGTAGCCAAAGCTAAGGTTTATAAACCCAAACAATTCCTCAAGCCTTTCCAATGTGGGACAAGCACATTTCACAAATGTGTAGTAAACCCACCAAAATACATTTCCACGAACCCAAAAATGCGTGTCAAATTCTTATTCATCCGGAAATGGTTTTGAGCAACAAAATACACAATTTTATTCACTACATGACATTAAACATGAATCCATTAAAAAAAGTTAAAAATAACACTTGGGTCCTACCTTAATTAATGCTCAAAGATAGCAAAAAATAAGAATTTTTCAAAGCCATTTTCCAACAATCCCCCACATGAATGGAATTCACGATAACAAACATGTAACAAGATGCAAACATAGAAAGAGTACATTAAGAAAATACACCACATCGAGATAGGTAGCTTTTGGCTTTGAACCTCCTTTAGTGAAAGCCTATCGGACTTACTGGCTAATCAGTGGATGCGATGCCTTGAACTGTTCAGCTATTTGTGTAAGCCAAGACAATAGACTACACATAGTGTACCCGCAGACACAGTTTGGTTCTTACGATTGTGTTCATTTTGGCCCTGGACAACGCCTGGTAATTCATGAGTGCTCTAGAGAATTTAGCCTTCTCAATTCTCACAAAACCGGCCCAGTTCACACTCATATAGGTGATATCTTATTAAGAGTATCCTGCTATACCCCACTTGGATGTCCAAGCTATAAGAATCATTAAAAGCAAAGCTTAACCTACTAACGCTACAGGTATCACTCTTCATATCATAGAAATGGATAGAAGTAAACCTCCTTAATGATACGTGAAGTCATCCATAATTTGGTTGTCCATTTGAACCTAGATCTTGGGATCTCCAGTCAACTAGGTTGGGTTGCTATTATGACGACTTTTAAGTAACAGGCTTTAATCTCATTCCTCTCAATAAATAGTACAGTTGCTCTTTGGCTAGCCTTTTAGTCAATGGATCCGCAATATTTTCCTTTAACTTTACATATTCTATGGAAATTATTCCACATGAGAGCAAATGTCTAACGATATTATGTCTTCGACGAATGTGTTGAGACTTACAGTTATACATATGATTATGTGCCCGTCCTATTGTTGTTTCACTATCACAGTGAATGCATATAGCTGGCACATGCTTAGGCCACATTGGAATGTCTTTTAAGAAATTATGAAGCCATTCTTCTTCTTCTTCTCATGTTTTATCTAATGCAATAAACTCAAATTCCATTGTCGACCGAGCTATGCATGTCTGCTTGGAAGATTTCCAAGAGACTGTAGCACCTCCCAGGGTAAAGACGTATCCACTAATGGATTTTGAGTCTTTAGTATCCGACATCCAATTTGCATCATTGTACCCCTCGAGTACTGCTAGATATTTGATATAATGAAGGCCATAATTCTAGGTATGTCTTAGATACCTAAGTACCCTAATTATTGCTTTCCAATGATCAAACCCTGGATCACTTGTGTACCTACTCAATTTGCTTACAACAGAGGTTATATCTGGCCTTGTGCAATTCATTAAGTACATCAAGCTTCCGATTATCTGAGAGTACTCTAATTGTGATATGCATGCACTTGAATTTTTTGACAAACGAAGACTAATGTCAACAAGTGTTTTAGCAGGGCGGTCATCATGCTTTCCAAATTTCTCCAGAATCTTCTCAACATAGTGAGACTAAGATAAAGCATATCCTTCAGATGTTCTAGTAATTTTATTCCTAGAATTACATTTGCTACTCCCAGATCTTTTATGTCAAACTTTTTGTTTAACATTTTCTTTGTGGATTTAATCATGTCATTATTGCTTCCAATAATGAGCATGTCATCCACATAAAGACAAACTATGACATAGCCTTTGTCTGTGCTTTTAACATAGATGCATTTATGACATTCGTTTATCTTAAAACCATCCGAAAGCATAGCGTGATCAAATTTTTCATACCATTGTTTCGGAGCTTGTTTCAATCCATAAAAGGATTTGACAAGCTTACAAACCTTTTTCTCTTGGCCGGGAACTTGAAACCCTTCCGGTTGTTCCATATAGATTTCCTCATCTAACTCGCCATTCAAAAAATTTGTTTTAACATCCATTTGATGTATTTCCAGATTATACAAAGCTGCAATCGCAATCAACATGCGAATGGATGTTATTCTTGTTCCTGGTGAATAGGTGTCAAAACAATCAAGGTCTTCCTTCTGTCTGTATCCCTTAACAACAAGCCTAGCCTTGTATTTATCTATTGAACCATCTGCTTTCATTTTTCTCTTGAATATCCACTTATATCCAAGAGGTTTACACCCCGGTGGCAAATCAACCAGTTCCCAAGTATGATTTTGCAGTATTAATTCAATTTCACTATTCACCGCCTCTCTCCACAATGGAGCTTCAAGACTTGACATTGCTTCCTTAAAGTTTTGAGGCTCATTTTCTAACAGGTATGTCAGAAAATCTAGACCAAATAATTTAGAGATCCTAACCCTATTGCTATGTCTAGGTTCATCTGATTCATTATCATTATGAACTTCACTGCTACCCATAGTAGTATCCAAAGTTCTTTTATTTGAACTTTTCTCTTCAGTTTCCTTGCAAGGAAAAATGTGTTAAAAAAATGACGCATTTCTTGACTCAATAATAGTGTTTACATGCATATCAGGATTTTCAGATCTATGAACTAAAAATCTATATGCACTATTATTATTTACATAACTAATGAACACACAATCAACAGTTTTTGGTATTATCTTATTCATTTTGGGACTAGGTACTGCCACCTTCGCCAAATGCCCCCACACTTTGAGGTAATTGTAGGTAGGTCGTCGACCTTTCCATAATTCATAAGGTGTTTGATTGAGTTTCTTGTGGGGTACCCTATTAAGGATAAAGTTAGCAGACAAAATCGCATCCCCCCATAAATTCTGAGGTAACCCTGAACTAATCAACATGGCATTCATCATCTCTTTAAGAGTTCGATTCTTTCTCTTAGCAACTCCATTTGACTGAGGAGAATAGGGTACAGTGGTTTAGTGAATGATACCATGTTCAGAACAAAATTCTTCAAATAGTGCATCATATTCACCACCTCTATCACTCCTCACTATCTTAATAGTTTTGCCAAGTTGATTTTCAACAGTTTATATTGACTAAAAGCTTCTATGGCTTCATCTTTACTTCGCAATAAGTAAACATAGCAATATCGAGTGCAATCATTAATAAAAGTAATAAAGTACTTCTTACCTCCTCTAGTTTGAACAAATTTTAAATCATAAATATCTGTGTGAATTAAACTTAGAGGTTTAGTACTTCTTTCAACTTTATTATATGATGCCTTAGTGAGTTTTGCCTCAACACAAATCTCATATTTATGATTAGGATCAAATTCTAAGTTTGGTAAACATTCTAAAGCAACAAGTCTACGCAAAGAATTAAAATTAACATATCCTAATCTACCATGCCATAAAAAAGAAGACTCAGCAATATAAATAGAAGATGTGTTCTTATTATTTAAAGCCAAATTAGGTACAACGGTTATTACATTGAGCTTAAAAGCCCCATCAATCATGTAACCTCGCGCCACATACATTCCACTCTTGGAGAGTATAACTTTATCAGATTCAAAGACTAATTTAAACCCATTCTTGATCAACAATGACCCAGAAATCAAATTCTTGCGAATCTCTAGAACATGGAGTACATTATTAAGAGTGGGTTCTTTCCCTGAGGTCATTTTCAGCACGATCTTTCCTTGCCCTTCTACAGTTGATGTAGATGAGTTTCCCATAAAAAGTTGTTTCCCACTTTCCACCACTTTGTAGGTTGTGAACATCTTCTTATCTGCACAGATATGGCGGGTTGCTCCAGTATCCACCCACCACTCCTTGGGATTGCCCACCAAGTTTGCTTCAGGGACTACTGCAGCAAGATTGATGTCTGCCACTCCATTGGAAAGATAAAAATCCTCGGCTATGTTGGCTTGTGCTAGTTTTTTGCTCGAACTCCCTCCATCCTTGCAAATGTGACAATCCTTAGCGCGATGCCCATCTTTGTCACACACAAAACACTTGCCTTTGAACCTCTTGTTGAACCCGTTATTGATCCCTTTATTGATCTTACTAGTGGATCCTTGTTTGGGACCATTGCCACCATGCTTCCGCTTGTTTTTGTTGAACTTCGACCCTCGTCCATGTTCCACAACATTTGCTTTAGCTTGCATGGCATGGTTTTTTAACTTCCTGTCGGAACCACGGTTGTCCTCTTCAATTTGGAGCCACACTATTAGTTCCTCTAATTTCATCTCTTTGCGCTTATGCTTCAGATAATTCTTGAATTTTTTCTAAGATGGCGGCAATTTTTCAATGTTGCCGCAACCTAGAAAGATTCACTGAGAACCATCCCCTCCGCATGTATGTCATGGAGAATTAATTGGAGATCTTGAACCTGGCTAATAACCATTTTGGAATCCATCATTTTAAAATCCAGTAAATGGCTAACAACAAATTTCTTTGTACTGGCGTCCTCTGTTTTATACTTATGATCTAGAGATTCTCACAGTTCTTTAGCAGTGCTTTTAACACTATATACATTACACAGTGTATTGTCCAACTCATTGAGGATATAATTCCGACACAGAAAATCACCATGTCTCCATGCATCGGCTGCGACAACCATTTGCCGGTTAGTTTTTCCCTCTTTCAATGCCGGTGCCTTTTCATGAGTGAAGCGAGCCAAATTCAATGTCGTAAGATAAAAACATCATTTTTTGTTGCCATCTTTTAAAATCATTACCATTGAATTTTTCTGGCTTCTCCCCATAATTTACCGGTACTGCTGGAGTCATCACTGGCACAACAGGTATGGGGGTCGGTGTAATAACAGTCTCAGTACTGTTAGTTGTCATAATTCTAACGAAATAAAAATACCCCAATCACAAATTTATATACACAAAATAAACAGAATAATATTTTGTAACAAAATTCCAATGATAAATAGTATATTACTACTATATTATCAAAGAAATCATTAAACAGTATATTATTACTATTTAAGAAATTAAACAGTATATGACCACTATTTAATTTTCCGAAACAAAATATTTGTCTGTCTTACAGAAATAAATTAAAAATAAAAATCTACTTTAAGATTGTTAATCCCATAGTGGTGTGTGTGTGTGTGTAAACTAAATGTATAAATTAAATAAACAATAAAATAAATAATTTAGAAAATAATTACATAAATTATTTTCCGAATTAAAAGCTTACAGAAAATAATGTCGAGACTTGTGTTGGACACAATCTCCTTAAAGTAGATTTCGCCCTCGCTCTGGTGCTTCGAGTTTTACCGGCGTCTACTTCCCAAGATGCAACGACTAACACTTAAATTTGCAGCACTACAAATTTAAGTCTGGCGAACCAAAACTCTATTGTAACTCTCTTTTTTTCTTCCTAAAATTAAATGCAAAAAAAATGCAGAAAGACAAGAGGACGACTTGAAGAAGAAAGGAAGAAATGCTCTCAAAAACTGGATTAAAAGAATTGTTGGATGGCCAACTATTTATAGAAGTGGAAGTGGCATTTTTGAACAGGTACCAACAAATATGGACCTGTTCAAACAGATTCAATAACCAAAAAACCTGTTTGGACTGTTTGAACAGATACAGATTTGTTCAGACTATTTGAACAGATACAGATCTGTCCGGTTTTGGAATGAACAGGTATGAACTTGTTTGGGTTAGGAACTATTTGGGTGGAAAAAATCTGGACCAAATTTCTTTTGAATTTTCAAATCAAAATTAAAAAATAAATAAATAAAATACAAAAGTTTTTGGTCTAAAAAAGATAAGTATTAGGCCAGACAAGCCCAACCCAACCTCACACCCGCGCCCCAGCCCAGCCCAGTCCGCCCGGCGGTGGCGGCATGCGCGGTTTTAGTTTTGGGTTCAATGGGTCCCACTACACCTATAACCTCACCATTCCACAAACTTGGGTTCCCCTTGGGGCCTATCCCAAGTATCTAAAGCTAAGGTTTATAAACCCAAACAATTCCTCAAGCCTTTCCAATGTGGATCAAGTACATTTCACAAATGTGTAGTAAACCCACCAAAATACATTTTCACGAACCCGAAAATGCGCGTTGAATTCTCATTCATCCGAAAATGGTTTTGAGCAACCAAATACATGGTTTTATTCACTACGCAATATTAAACATGAATCAAATAAAAAAGGTTAAAAATAACGCTTGGGTCCCACCTTAATTAATGCTCAAAGTTAGCAAAAAATAAGAATTTTTCAAAGCCATTTTCCAACAAATACATAATGACACCCAAAATAAAAACATCTAGATATATTTTATTAAAGACCAATCCATCAGTTTAGATTCCAAGTATCATGGGAATTTTATGGATACATCTTTCTTGATGGATGTGATTCATCTGTTTAGATTCATCAGTTTGTTGATGAATCCCCCACTTTCTCAGCAACCAAACAGGACATAAAAATATTTCCTGGGTTTCTTACCAAACAGGATAGAAATTTTTTCAAACCCTTATTAGCCAAAAATAGCCCTTTATTACTATACGATTTCTTGATTAATCCCCAAAAAATGTCCGATTTATTGATTAAATCAATCAATAAATGACTAAACAACAAAGAAAATTTCCAGATAGGGTTGGGAAGAGGTGTTACCTGAAGGCGAACAATCTTGATGCTACCGGTGACAAACCACCGAAGCAACGAAGAGCCGGTGAAGCAACAAAGAACCACCGAAGCAGTGATGAGGAATCAGTTTGAATACAACCACTGTAGCAATCAAAGAGAGAGTAAAGATTGTTGAAACATGCTGGAAATTAAATATTATTGAAATAGTATAATAGCACAAATTCAACCCAAAGTATGAATTTAAAAAATTGACTCATGAATTAAAAAAAACAAATAGTATGAATTTAAAAATCAATTAATTTAAAAAATTAACTCATGAATTCTATAATTCTGTTAAGGGCCTATTCGTTGAAATAGAAAAATAAAATGTGGTTTAGATTTAACTGGGACAAAATGTTAAAAATAATAATAATAATAATAATGATCAGACTTATAAATTTTCTACACAACCAACCAAAGAAATAATCACAGAATAACAATGATCAATCACAAGCTGTAAACAAAAGTGGATTGTAAGTTAATATTTAGGTTGCCAAGGGCGTTTTGAGCCAATAAGTTGTTGCTTGGCAAATAGATATTAGGTTGTTGCTTGGCTAAAATTTTTAGGTTGCCAAGGGTATTTTCCAAGCGACAACAATAAGTGGATTGTAGGTTAAATTTTGTATTGATTTCTTTAATTGTTTCCTACTATCATGGATTCTATTATTTGGACTCTTCGGCTTGCTAGAAATGAATTAATATTTGGAGCCTCATCTGTGTCACCAAAAGAGAGGCGATATTTCTTTGTTTAACATCCTCCCTCTAATAGCAAGATATCATGCCTGCATTTTTGACTTTCTAATAAATCAACATGCTATCCATCAAGGCAAGCTGCAAAGGTGGCGTTGGATGGAAGGTGAGGAAAGGTCGTGATTTTCATGTAAATATTTTCTAAAAATGATTAGATTTGAATGTGTATTGAAATGGGTTTCTGAAGGGGTTTGTTTCTAAAGCCATATTCAATTTGTTTTTCCCACTCTTTATTTAACTACCAGTTTGATTTTTTATTTTACTTTATTCTATGTCATGGACAGGGTATATATGTTGGAAGACTGTTGATACAAAAAATGACTGCTGGGAATTTTATTTTTGGGTGAACAAGGTATTTTCTGAAATTGTTAAGCTCGTACTTAGTTTTTTTGAGCCTACCCTTGCAGGCTGTGCAAGGGAATATATGTTTTGTTTTTTGCTACAGCTTTTTGGCCCCTAAACATGTTGTATTTTCATGAGTTGCAAACAAACTTTGCTTACATATGGTTTCATGGTAGATTTGTTTATGGTTGCCTTGGGTTATGCCCCCTGTCTTTATTTAGAAACACAAACACAAACATAAAATTGAAACCCTTTAGAAACACAAAAAAAGATAGAAACACAAGCACAAAAATATTGGTCAAAACTGTCTGACCCAAATATTGGCCAAAAACTGTCACCAAAATATTTGATTTATTGATTAAGATGAACAAAGAAAATAAAATAACAAACTACGATGAACAAAGAAACTAAGATGAACAAAAAAATATGATGAACAAACTAGGATGAACAAAAAGTAGAACAAAATTGAGAGACAGATAAACAAACTAAGATGAACAGAATTAGAATAAGATGAACAAAATTGAAAGTGTGATTCTGAGAAGTAATTGAAAACCCTTATGAGAATTTGATGAGAAGTGAAAACCCAATAAGCGTATTGAGCATTAGAGAGAGAAATGGACTTGATTGGAGGAGATCTTCAGTGTAATCGTTGCCCTAATTCGTTCGATCGATGTTTTGTCTGTGTTTTTTTGAATAGAGCAAACCCATGAAGACATGAAGACAGAAATAAAATTAGGTTAAAATTTGACAAACCTGTTGATTATTGAAATTAAAGATTACTGAAACAAAAGATATCTAAAAATTAGAGTAGAGATTATTGAAACATTATTGAAACAAAAGATATCAAAATATAGAAACATAAAAGAAAAATCAAAACCCAGGTTTCCATTTTCCCCATTGTTTGCTCAAATATAAAGTGTATTAACTGATGTTTACATTCCCAAAATATAATGGGGAAAATTTGTATTCCCAAAACTACTGATGTTTAATAAATCAACTAAAAAGCATCATATGAACACAATGTGAAGTGAAACAAAATAAAGCATCATAGACATTATCCCCAAATAAGCACTTTGTAAACATTAAGGAAATTAATACAACCAAATAAACAAAAGAGAAGTTAGCCTGAGAGAATTGATAAACCAAAGCAAAACAGGTTTTAAAAAAATTAAAATATTAAAAAAGCTTTATAATTATCTGAAACAGGCAATTGTGAATCCTCTGGACATTTACCTTCATGAAATCCATATACGGGCAAAGGATTCCAATACAGCTTTATATGCTTTCAAGCCAATTTTGGTTCCCTGGCAGAGAGAGGGATCGAGGAATAGAGAAGGATGAAGAGTGCAATAGGGGGTTTGGGGTTCGGTCACTGGCAAGGGTTGGGCTCCGACTGGGAAGCACGGGAATGGGCTCTAATGGAGGTAGAGAGAGAGAGAGAGAGAGAGAGAGAGAGAGAGAGAGGGTGTGTGTTCAAAATTTAAAAGAGAAGTGTGTTCAAAATTTGAGAGGAATGTGTGTGTGTGTGTGTGTGTGTGTGAGAGAGAGAGAGAGAGAGGGTATGTGTTAAAAATAGAGAGTGAGACATTATGAGCCCTTGGATTGAATTCAATCTAGTGGGTCATATTTTGACAAAAGGACAAAAGTCCCATCAGGAGTAAAAATCAGAGTTTTTTTGTTATAGACATGGATGTCTAAGGCAAAACTTTGATAAGAAGTAAAAGAAACGAAAAGTTGTTGAAAAGAAAGCTCAAAAGTGCGCTTTTTTTTTTTTTTTGGCTGGAAAGTACACACCATTGGATTTGATATTACAAAACAGAACTAGTTCGTTTCGTTTCTCTCTCATTTATGAAGAGAAACTCATTTATTAGGACAATTATCTGACAGTGTCATTAAAGGAAAAAAATATAAATTAATAAAAAAAATTTATAATATTAATTATTAATAGTTATAACGTTTTTTATTTTTTTTGATGAATATATTTTATTGACATCATATCAGTGTAATTCTTCCTTTTATATTTTTGTTGTAATCAATTATCAAACTTCTTTATTCTTGATATCCAATACAAAGGTGTGAGTCTCATCCTTTTTACCAATCAAAACATTTTTTGGCACAACCTAATTATGTCTGGGACCACCAAATAACTTCCTTATAAATGTGTCTCATGTGAATAGGGGTTGTATTGAGGAGTGGTGACCAAAATTTTGAATCATGTGACATGTTAACTCTTAGCTGATCAAATTCTAAATTACGGTGTACATAGGAAAGATGGTTAAAAGTTATTTTTCACCTTTTAGCCTATTTTAGGTTACATCATCTCTCACAACTTTTATACATTTTTTTAAAAAAAAACTATAAAACATTTTAAAGTCAACTTGTACCTATTCTCCCAAAATAACTCATAGATTATTTGCACTTTCAGACAAAATGGATTTCCATCTAAGGCAAAACTTTGCTCAGAAATAAAAGAATTAAAATGAAAAAGTTGTTGAAAAAGAAGCTCAAAAGTGCATTTTTTTTTTCTTTTTAGACGGTATACACTATTGAACTTGATATCACATAACAGAGCTAGTTCATTTCGTTTCCCACTCTCTCCACGATCTCTAGAGTTGGGTACCAGAATTTGCTTTCGAAGTGTTGTCATGGTACATTTCTTCCATTACTTTTTTTTTTTCAATTAAACCTATTGACTTGGTGTTGTTGATTGTTTCATTTCTTTATTTGAATTTCAATCTTACTATTTTCTCCACTAATCATCCTGTAAAATTTACTGATTTTAAGGTTTTGGATTGAAGTAAAATTTGTTTTGTGTTTCAATGGAATTTGATATTAATTTGATATTATGTATATGTATAAAGATGTGTTTTTATTAAAAGTTATGCAATGACCTTAAACTTCAATACTAGATGAAAAAACAGAATCTTACTGATAAAAAAGAGTTAGGTGAATTTTTTAATCAGTTTGCCTATGACACCAAGATCCAGTATCCATCAAAAACCAGAAAAACTTATCATAAAAGGTCTTCCAAACAGTTCCGTAAACAATATAAAAAACCCCACAGTGTTCCTCAACAGAAAAGATTTTCCACCATGAAAAAAGACCCACTAGAAAACCTTTATCCAAAAAGGATGTTAAATGCTATAAGTGTGGTGCAACTGGTCATTATGCTAAGTGTTGTAGATCCAAATTAAAATAGAAAATTAATGAAATGTCTTTGGATCCGATTATAACTCAACAATTATTACAGATGTTATCAGAAGACGATTTCGACACTAGCTCTGAGTCAGATGGACTCGATGAGCTCTACTCTCCATCTACCTCTAGTGATGAGCTAGAAAAACCAGAACCTCATTGTTCTTGTTCTACAAATCTGAATCAGATTTCAGAAATAAATTATTGGAAATCTATTGTTGAACTCAATGGCTTGGACCTTGAAGGTCCTAGTATTCATGTTTTAACTGATGATCAGAAATCCATGCTAGATCTTGCCGAGCAAATTACGGATCCAGAAATGAAGCTAAAATTTTTAGACATTTGTTATCAACAACAAAAGGCTGCTACAAAACCTCCTCTTATTCCTATTCAATCTTATAGCATGAAGGATGTTTTAAATAGAATACAGTCTTCACCTGTTATTGAAAAACTAGTCACCATTCAAGACTTAAAAATGGAAATTAATGTCTTAAAAATGAAAATTAGGCATCTTCAAATAGCCATAAGCAATACAAACCGATATATATATCAGCTTAAAACTGCAAAACAAAAAAAATAAAGATATTGCTCCAGAAACTTCTGAACAAAAACGTGACTAGTATCTGATTCTTGTTAATCAGGTTACATTTCAAAAATGGTATATTCGAATTACTTTTGTCATTCAACCTAATTTTATTATCAAAGATGCAGTTGCCCTTGTTGATAATGGTGCTGACATGAATTGTATACATGAAGGATTAATTTTGACCAGATATTTTCAAAAAACTACCACGTCACTTACTAGTGCTAGTAGTAATTCTATGCATATCAAGTATAAAGTACCTAAAGCTCTTATCTGTAGCCAGGGAATCTGTTTATCTACATCTTTTGTTCTTATCAAAAATATGTCTCCAACTATTATTTTAGGAACACTGCTTTTATGTCTCTTAATGCCTATTACTAAGATTGACCTTATAGGCATTCATACGACTATCAGTAACCAACCACTTATTTTTGAATTTATAACAGAACCCTATACAAAAGAGCTATATCAAATTCATGATCTAGTTACTTTTAAAGGAAAAAAAAATTAATTTTCTTCAAACAGAAATTCATTTTCTTACAACTGAACAAAGGTTACAATAACCTTCTTTACAGAATAAAATCAAGCTTATTGAAAAAGAATTTCAAATAGAAATTTTTAGTGATCTTCCGAATGCTTTTTGGGAAAGAAAACGACACATTGTTTCTCTTCCATATGAACCCGATTTCAATGAAAAATTCATCCCTACTAAAGCTCGACCTAGTCAAATGAAAAAAGACTATCTTGAACTTTGTAAAACAGAAATTAATTCTCTCCTTCAAAAAAAATTAATCAGAATTAGCCACTCACCTTGGAGTTGTACAGCATTTTATATTAATAAAAATGCAGAAATAGAAAGAGGTGTGCCAAGATTGGTTATCAATTATAAACCTCTTAATGACGCTTTAAAATGGATTAGATATCCCATTCCGAAAAAAAAGAAGAAGATCTTTTAGATAGATTACAGGATGCTGTAATTTTTTCTAAATATGATCTTAAATCAGGATATTGGCAAGTACAAATTGTTAACCAGGATCATTATAAATCCGCTTTTACAATACCTTTGGGCATTTTGAATGGAATGTTATGCCTTTTGGTTTGAAAAATGCTCCTTCGAATTTCAACATATCATGAATGATATATTCACTCCTTATACAGAATTTGCAATCTGTTACATAGATGATGTTCTTATTTTTTCATTCTCTATTGATCAGCATATCAAACATCTTACTATTTTCAAGAATGTTATTATCAGAAATGGTTTAGTTATTTCTGCACCAAAAATGAAACTTTTTCAGACAACAGTACGATTTTTGGGTCATAACATTCATAATGGAAGTATTATACCCATTAACCGTAGTATCGAGTTTGCATCTAAATTTCCTCATGAAATCAGAGATAAAACTCAATTACAGAGATTCTTGGTAATTTGAATTATATTCGAGACTACTATCATCAGTTATCCCAGGATGCATTTATTATTTATACCAGATTATAGAAAAATCCTCCTCCTTGGTCTCAGGAACATACTCGTGCAGTACAGAAAATTAAGGCTAAAGTTAAGTAACTTTCTTGCCTCCATCTTCCTAACCCATCATGGAAGAAAATTGTTGAAATAGATGCTTCTAACCAGGGTTATAGTAGTATTTTGAAACAAGTTAACCCTACCACTTCAACAGAAGAACTTTTATGCTTTCACTCTAGTAGTTGGAAATGACCTGCTTTAAATTATCCAACTATAAAACAAGAATGTTTAGTTATTGTTAAATGTGTGTTAAAATTTCCGGATGATTTACTCAACCAACATTTTCTTATTTGAGTTGATTGTTCTGCAACAAAACAGATTTTCAAGAAAGATGTTTTAAACCTCGCATCTAAACAGATATTCGCCACTTGGCAAAGTATTTTATCAATCTTTGACTTTGATATTGAATATATCAAAGGTGACCAGAATTCTTTACTAGACTTTCTAACCCATGAATACTTACAAGGCCCAAGAAACTCATGACCAGTCGGGGCCGAGGCCGTGGTCGGGGATCCAATCTCTACCAAATAGAATTTCCAAGGCTACAAGCCTCTACCAATAAAGAATCCAGTCAGACTGTTAAGGATATTCTCCTTAAACCTGAAAAAAAGTATACAACAAACAATATCACTAAGGAAATAGTCCTCTATATTGAACCAGCAGATGAACAATGGATGTCCGATCCATAGGAAATCAAGCGTAGCTATCTTACCACACAACAATTTCCTCCTCATTTTGACCAGTATCGTTATGTCTATGAACAGATACTTATTGAAACTGCTGCTGCGAAGATCAAGCATACTTTGCATGATCCCTCGAAAACTGCCAGTCCCATCCAGTATAGTAAAATTACTATCAGCAATATTATGCCCATTACCACATAGGGCATTCACCCGCATACTACCCGGCAACTTGATATTCGTAACATGGAAACTAGGTATAGTTATTAGGACTATATCGATACTTTTACTTAAACTTTTTACTACCAAGATCCCATTAATAACCATTCTTGGTTTATCAATATCTGCCCTGATGTTCTTAAAAACAATGTCCCTTCTTGGTTCCTCGTTTGGTGGGATAAATTTGGGTTACAGTTAGAAGTTTTACCAGTACCAATCAAGGAAGCTTATAATGAATGGCATGTTAAAAAAACAAACCAAATATTATATATTGGGACTATTACCTAACAGTGGTGTCAGAGAAAAAAAAAAATACAAATTAATAATATTAATTATTAATATTTATAATATTTTTTATTTTTTGGTAAATATGTTTTATTGACACCTTACATATATTTCTGTTGTAAATCAATTATTAAATTTCTTTATTCTTGATACTCAATACAAAAGTGTGAGCCCTATTTTTTTTTACCAATCAAAACATTTTTTGGCACAACCTGATTATGATGGAACCACTAAATAACTTCCTTTTAAATGAGTCTCATGTGAAGAGATGTGAAGAAGAGGGTTTTATTGAGGGAGTAGTGACCAAATTTTTGAATCATGTGAGATGGTAGTGACTCATATCAAATTCTAAATAGTATGTGTGTGTATATATATGTAGAATATCTGCACTTTCAGAAGAAAGACGTGGATGTCTATCTAAGGCAAAACATTGGTAAGAAGTAAAAGAATTAAAACGAAAAAATTGTTGAAAAAGAAGCTCAAAAGTGCGCTTTTTTTTTTTTGGTTGGAAAGTACACACCATTGGATTTGATATCACAAAACAGAACTAGTTCATTTCATTTCTCTCTCATTTATGAAGAGAAACTCATTTATTAGGACAATTACCTGAGAGTGTCATTAAAGGAAAAAAAATATAAATTAATAAAAAAAGTTTATAATATTAATTATTAATATTTATAACATTTTTCATTTTTTTGATAAATATATTTTATTGACCTCATATCAGTGTAATTCTTCCTTTCATATTTTTGTTGTAAACAATTATCAAACTTCTTTATTATTGATATCCAATACAAAGGTGCGAGTCTCATCTTTTTTACTAATCAAAATATTTTTTGGCACAACCTAATTTTGTCTGGGACCACCAAATAACTTTCTTATAAATGAGTCTCATGTGAAGAGGTGTGAAGAGGATTGTATTGGGCAGTGGTGACCAAAATTTTGAATCATGTGATATGGTAGTGACTCATAGTTGATCAAATTTTAAATTATGTTGTGTATAAAGAAAGATGGTTAAAAGCTATTTTTCACCTTTTAACCTATTTTAGGTTACATCATCTCTGACAATTTTTATACTTTCTTTAAAAAAAACCTAAAAAAAAATTATAAAGTCAACTTGTACCTATCTTCACAAAATAACTCATAGAATATCTGCACTTTCAGACGAAATGGATTTCCATCTAAGGCAAAACTTTGCTCAGAAGTAAAAGAATTAAAATGAAAAAGTTGTTGAAAAAAAGCTCAAAAGTGCTTTTTTTTTTTTTTTTTTTTTTTTTTTTGGACGGTATACACTATTGAACTTGATATCACAGAACTGAGCTAGTTCATTTCGTTTCTCACTCTCTCCACGATCTCTAGAGTTGGGTACCAGAATTTGCTTTCGAAGTGTTTTCACGGTACATTTCTTCCATTACTTTTTTTTCAATTAAACCTATTGACTTGGTGTTGCTGATTGTTTCATTTCTTTATTTGAATTTCAATCTTACTATTTTCTCCACTAATCATCCTGTAAAATTTACTGATTTTAAGGTTTTGGATTGAAGTAAAATTTGTTTTGTATTTCAATGGAATTTGATATTAATTTGTTGCCACTTATTCAATTGTTATTTTTGTTATTTAGGTCTTGCCGTTTAATTAGTTCTTATTTTTTTTAAAAAAAAAAAAAATCTATTCATACATAAAATTCAATTCTTCCTAGAGCATAGTCTAAAACAGTTATCATAGTTCTTGGCTCCATAATATGATTTTATTTTTCCCACTGTCTTTTAATTATGCAGTAATACTATAATTTAGAAAAAATTATAAAAAAAATTATAGGGTTTGAACATTGTAACAAAATAATGGTTGAGTTTTATTTTTATCAATTTAAATTACTATTTTTTTTATTTGTTTTCAATCTAAACATTTCAATGTTTTATTAGTAAAATTAACTAAAAAATTATATTTTAATAATTAAACTTTATGAAAAATAATATTTTAACATTTATATATATAATATAACGACTATATATATATATATATTTGTCAAATTAGTCAACAAACATAAGTAAATAATCTACCACTCCACTTGGATTCACCTATGTTTTTTTTTCGCACATTTATGTATCAATAATCTACCACTCCACTTGGATTCACCTATGTTTATGAATACATGATTTGTTATTGTTAATGAACCCACCCATCCAATCCCAGTACAACCTTGCACTGTTCTTCCCGAATCACCAATCTTCCAAAATCCATCCTTTAAACTGATCTGAATCAAATGAAACCAATATACTGATGACAACTTTGTTTCGTGCTGTCTGAATTTGTCATCGTCGTCTATTGACCTAACAGAAGTTGCTGACGTTGGCAACACATATTTTAAAATGCCGACTTTACCCTTGTAACACTCTCTTCCTCCCTAGACCCAACCAACGGTCTATAACTCCATTACCACCCCTAATCCATCTGCACCCTACCTCTACCCAGCACGTAATTCTATCATATTTTTTCTTCAACTATGCTGCAGACCCCCAGTGAGGTGGCGAGCCCCCACTGGCTGAAACTCAAAAATAAAAAATAAAAAATAAAACAGTTTTTTTTTTTATCCAATCACGGCGCGCCACCTCACTGGGGTCGACCCCTAGTGAGGATCCGAAGCATTTTTCTTTTTTCTTAAAGCTATCATTTGACAATGGACTAAAATGACATTGGTGGCTTTTTAGTTATTAAAAGATGAAACAAATTAAAAAGTTTTATTTTGAAAAATAGGTTAAAAATTAATTTTTTAGATTTTTTTTTTTAATGTGATCCAAAAAAGTAAGAAAGCTAAAAAAAATAAAAATAACTTTTAGCCGAGTTGTCAAAACAAGTAATAGGTTAAAAGTTGATTTTTTTTTTTTTAAATGTGTAAAAAAAATAAAGAGATGATATAACTCAAAAAAGAAAAAAAAATTAAAAAAAAATTAGGTCAAAATATTACATTTAAATTATAATCATTTTACTTTTTTTCTCATAAAAATCAAAAATGTCAACCTGAACGTATTTTTTAATCCCAAATTAAAATAGTAAAAAATAAAAAAATAAAAAATCCAAAAATGAACCCACTTTGCCTAAGAAACTCAACCCAGCAAAAAAATCCTCAAAACTATTTGGTCAGAGAGATCTTCAAATATATTCATCAATTCACATATGCATAGATAATCAAATTCAAACCTTAACTTATAAAGTGAAAGTCATTTTCTATCTTAGAAGTTAGAACTAAAAATCATCCAAAGCAAAGGTGTATCAACAATATTTACAAATAGAATACTGCTAAAGCTTCTAGGTAGAAAACTAGAAAGAACGGAAATCTATATTATTGTCGCACCTCTCTGCCTCCATTGTATCGCAGCACCTCAGCCCCCAATCTTGTTCCATCATGCTGCAACTTCGACTCTTCTACCTTCTTCGCCCATGGATGGGCCTTCATCAATGAAATCATTGATGAGTCTTTGTGCTATGGTTGAGAGAGAGAGAGAGAGAGAGAGAGAGTCTTGCATTGATGGGTCCTCTGTTATAGTTTAGATGAAAGAAGCTAGTGATTTGGGATCACCAAATCTGGGTATCCCTCTTCTCCCTCTCCATCTCTGTCTTTCATCTCTGATCTATATTATTGTGAGAGCACTATTGGGGGTTTGTGATTCTGGGCACTTTTGGTGGTGGTTTTCGTTCAACAACTTTCATTTATTATTGAAAATTTGCTAATGCAAATAGCAAATCTTTTGTATTTGTCGTTAGCAACCGTGCTACGTAGCTTGAAATCGAAGCCCCCAAATCCCCCCCGAATTCAAAACGACGTCGTTTCGTCGTTTTGATTTTTTTTTTTAATTTTTTTATTTTTCAATTAGAAAATCAGAAGAAGAAGAGAAGAAGAAGAAAGAGGCAGAGGCGGAGGTGACGGCAGGCGGAGGCGGGGCTGCGATGAGCTGCGATCGATCGGCGGAAGCGGAGAGGCCCTCTCTCTCTCTCTCTCTCTCCATTCCCTTTTCCCCTCTTTCTCTTCTCCTCTCTTCTTCTCTCTTCTCTCCCTCTCTTCTCTTTCTCTCTCTCTTTCTCTTCTATCTGTTTTTCGGGCTGTTCACCGGGGGGGGAATTTCGGGGGAAAAACCATTTTTGTTGTCGTTAGGCTTGTTTGCATTTCTTGAATTGTAATCAGAATTCTTTGCAGTTCTTTCTGCGTATCCTTTTTACAAAACGAAAATTAAACATCTCAAACAAGGGTGTTATCGATATTTCACCATTGTACTAAACGGTGCTAACCAATAGAAGGCGTGCAGTGTTATTTCATAATTATAGAAGAGGTGTCAGTGTAATTTATTCTTATTAATATTTTAGTCCTACCTCTATCCTAATCCAATCCCAATACCCATCTCTCAAAACAGACCCTTACGGTTTTCGTGTGAATGGCAGCCAGCTGTGTTTGTGGTGGCCTATGGTGGTGGTGTTTGTGGCAGATTTAATTTATCATATAATTTATTACTATTATTTTGAAAATAAACATAATTGACAAAATTTATATTATTATTCATAAATTTTTATAACAAATAAACAATTTTTTATACATGTGTGCATAATTAAAATAATTCAACATATGTTCATGCTTATGACATATTTTTGGTAAGTTGAATTGTTTTAACTGTTGGTATCTTGCTAAGACCATCTCTAACGATTCACTAGATTCATCATCAAATTTGAATTTGGTGAAAAATGGCAGCTTTTTTGTTTCCAACGATTTCATTAAAACGATATTAAATTGAGAATGACTCAAATTTTTCACCAAATTGAGGATGTTGTGTGCCATTCAGCAAAACACTGTTTATTACCGTTGTATTTTCACCACCGGATGTCCTTTCGAATGACCACCTCAAGCAAATTTTTGTAAATTTTACACTGGGAGGTCAACCTCCGGGTCGACCCCCCGGATGACCCCTCAAGCTTGAAAATGTGAGGAAAAAATATCAACTGTGAGGGTAATTTATATGGAAATTGGGCTGAGCTGGATAATGGGCCGTTTTGGGCCGCAGTACGAAGGGCTGAGTAAAAGGGCCATAGAGTTAGCCGGTCTAGGAGAACCTTGAAGTTACTTCGGTCCCGAAGAGCTTATGGTAAGCTCGGTCGTCGCACAAAGTTATCTCGGTCATAACCCGATGCGGTTATCTCGGTCACCATGGCAGAATAGGCACAGTTAGCTCGGCCGCACTATTTGGAACCAAGGCCTGATGGAGACATAGCAGGCCTCACTCTTAAATTGGCTCGGTCCTAGTTTATTATGGTTAGCTCAGTCTCGGCAGGGAAATCGAGGTACAAACTGCGGAGTAAAGGACCAGGCTAGTTGGAGCTCGGTCATGATTGCTGGCATAGCATGGTCATGTTATTTCGGTCGTATGGTAGTTCGGCCGTGGTAAAACCATCTCACTTGGTTTAAGCAGTGAGGGAGGTGTTGGAGGATAAGCATTATCCTTCAGGAGTATGAATCCTAGGAGGACTCTGCAGGGAGGAGTAAAAGTCCTACTAGGATTGTGTCACACGAAACCTATAAAAGCTCACAAACATCACCTATGGAGAGGTAAAGCAACTTTGATTCCCGAATACACAGAGCTTTTGTCTATTTGTCTAGTTTGCTGACTTAGGCATCGGAGAGGTTTCCGGCACACACCCGCCGGCCAGCTCACATTTGTATTTTCAGGTAGTAGAACGACGTCGTACGGAGGAGCGCAGACTTGATCAACAGGATTATACGAGAAGGTTTATTTCTTTCTCGTACAATTGGCGCCGTCTGTGGGAACTCAGACAAGAACAAAACCTCTTGATCAAGCTTTTCCTCTCCAGAATCAACGGCGCACAACGAAGATTTGCCACAGTCCGCTGTCGACGGACAAACACCAGAAGGGGGTGCGAGGCGTGAAGGTCTACCTTTTATCCCTCCTATGACAGATTTGGAGCCACAACGACAGAATCCCAGGAGGGATACAAGGGGAAGGAGGCGGACTTACAGCCCCCATCACTCTCGTTCGCAAAGTCTAGAAAGACAAAGGCGGAGGATTGATCCTCAAACTTTGGAGGATCGCGTCAAGGAGCAGGACGAATTGATACGACGGATGGAGGCAGACATGGAGTCCATGAAATGCCAGACAAAGGGTAAAGGAGTAGCGACAGGAGAGGGGCACAAAGGCAAAATGCCCCCTCGCCACTCGGAAGGTCATAGTAGACGTACCACACCATCTCAAACAGAGAATAGGAGCCTCAGGACAAGCGATACACAATCCAGGTCTTCCAGAACTCGTTACTCCAGGACTGAGAGGACGAGATCTGAGAGGTCGTACACTGAAGGAAGCACCTATTGGCCCTCGCATACGCACCAAACAAGATCCAGACAGACGGAGTTGCCCAGATCATCCGACTTACGAACCGTGCTTGAAGAAAAGGCACGATGGAAGGAGGACGCCTAGGCACGAGATCCACACAGAATTTCTGCCTTACAGCGGTTGGCTCCTCGGACGCATGGAAGCGTCGAGGTTGGAATGCCAATACCGCGCCCTGCCTACGAATCGACGAACAAGGCATTAGTGAGGCTGCAGACCTCACCGTTCGTTCCGGCGATTGAAAACGCGCCCCTACCATCAGGCTTCCTTCAGCCCAAATTCAATACATATGAGGGAAAGACGGACCCCTACTCACATTTGAGCCACCTTCGCCAGGTCATGGCTGTATACCGGCGAAACGAGGCTTTGATGTGCATCCTCTTCCCATCTAGCCTTGGCGACCTAGACTTGACTTGGTTCGAGAAACTTCCAGAAGGCAGCATAGCCTCCTGGGCGCAATTGGCGGAGGCGTTCGTAACAAGATTCAGGACAAACACTAAAACCCCGATGGAGATCGACCAGCTACTCTCCATCGACATGGGCGACAAGGAGACCCTAAAATACTACAATAGCCGCTATTGGGAGACCTTCAACCAGATTGGGGACTGTCCCACCAATCTCGCCATTGCACAGTACAAAAAAGGCCTTCCAGTCGGGAATAGACTAAGGGACTCAATTACCATGACACCGCCCCTCACTATGGAAGCCTTGATGGAAAGAGTGCATCACCACATCAGGGTGGAGGAGGATGGCGCACGTGCCAAAACAAAATCTGGCATGACCACAGTACCAGAAAAGAAGGCCTCAGCAAAGGTTAATGCGGTAGATCGTCCGAGCAGAAACGGACGTGGTAGAAGAGACAACGGAGAAGACCAGGATAAAAGATGGTTTAGAGTCCGCACCGCCATAACCTCGGTATTCAAAAAACCGATCTACCGAATTCTAAGTGAAATACGAAATGAGCCTTTCGTCAGATGGCCAGCCAAGCTTGGGGAAGCTCAGAAGGACTATGACGAAAGATCACGGTGCACCTTCCACAAAGAAAAGGGGCACCGCACTGAGAATTGCACGCCATTGCGATAGCACTTGGAGGAGTTGGTGGCAGCAGGTCACCTAGATAAATACATTGAAGGAGGGACGCAACCAGCCCCCAGGACCACAATAACCCCAACGGGATGCCAATCGACGCCCCACCTCAAGGCGTAATCAATGTGATACATGGAGTCTTTGAACCTGAGTGTGTATGCGAGCTTAGAGGGTCAATCAAGAAGGCTGAGCACTTAAGAAATGTACTAAGTGCCCAACCTACCACCAAGAAGGGGAAGACAGAGGCCACGAACGTCATGTCTTTTTCGGATAAAGACTTGGCAAGGATATATTGCCCTTACAATGATGCCCTGGTCGTCACCCTCCGAGTCAAGGATTTTGACGTCAAGCGAATTCTGATTGACCAGGGTAGTTCATGTGAAATAATGTACTACGAAACATTTAAACAATTGAAATTACAAGATAAAGACTTGGCACCTGCCGTATCTCCCCTGATTGGATTCAATTCAATGCCAGAGTGGCCAGTCGGCAAGATAATTCTTCTAGTTAGAGCAGAAAGTGTAACGAAACAAGTGGAGTTCTGGGTATTGAAAGTCCCATCCACTTACAACATCATCTTGGGCAGAACATGGCTACATGCCATGCGATCGGTGGCGTCATCCTACCACCAAGTAATGCGGTTCCCAAACGATGCCGGGGTAATTGAAGAGGTCTATGGAGGTCAAATTATGTCCAAACAATGCTTTGTCACGGTAAATGGCAGCCGCGTTGCCAAAGGATATGTTCATTCGGTGGAAGAACCAGAGAGTAATGAACTGTTCGCAGATGTCGGCAAAGCAGCTAATCAAAAAGCGGTGGAAGACTTGGTAGAGGTAAGAATAGATGAAAAGAACCCGGATAAGTTCTTTTTGCTCGGTTCGTCGTTGTCTAGCACTGAGAGATTAGAAGTCTTGGAATTTTTGACCTCTAACATTGAAGTGTTCGCCTGAACACCATACGACGTGCTAGGCATTGATCCTAACTTCATCTGTCACCAACTCAATGTCCACCCATCCGCCAGACCAATCATCCAGCGCACACGCAGATCGGCACTCCACCACGCCGAGATAGTGGCGGAAGAAGTAGGAAACCTGCTGGAGGCAGGAGCAAATCAGAGAGGTACACTACCTAAGATGGATCTCCAACACAGTCGTAGTGCCAAAAAAGAACGGCAAGTGGCGTGTCTGCGTCGACTACAAAACAGTCAACAAAGCATGCCCAAAAGACAGCTTTCCTCTGCCACGGATAGATCAACTGGTAGACCTAACGGCGGGGCACAGCCGACTTAGTTTTCTTGATGCGTACAGAGACTACCATCAGATCGCTATGTACGAACCAGACCAAGAGATCACGTCTTTTACAACTCCAAGAGGACTATATTGCTATAAGGTCATGCCCTTTAGCCTAAAGAACGCAGGGGCAACGTTCCAACGGATGGTTACCAAGCTGTTTGAACCATTGTTAGGCAGAACAATGGAGGCTTACATCGACGATATGGTGGTCAAGAGCAAGAATGAGAATGACCATCTCAAGGACCTAGGTGAAATGTTTGAGATCCTGAAGAAGCACAAGTTGCGCCTCAATGCGTCTAAGTGTGCATTCGGAGTAGGTTCTGGCAAATTCCTGGGTTTCCTAGTAACCAACCGGGGTATAGAGGCAGACCCCTCTCAGATTAAAGCAATTCAGGATTTGAAGAGACCAAACTCACAAGCATGGCAGCTGCGCTCAATCGGTTCATAAGCCGGTCGTTGGACAGACTACGACCATTCTTCCACGCTCTAAAAGCCAAGTTTGAGTGGGATGAAGAATGCGACCGCGCTCTGGAAAGCCTGAAAGAATACATGTCTTCTCCGCCACTGCTTGTCACCCCAATACCTGGAGAAGAACTCTTCCTGTACCTGGCAGTCTCTCAACACGCAATTAGCGCAGTATTGGTCCGTGCGGAAGGAATCCAACATCTGCCCATCTTTTATGTCAGCAAGACATTACTAGGCGCCGAAACAAGGTGCTTGCCATTAGAAAAACTGGCCTTGGCCTTAATGATGGCCTCAAGAAAGTTGACGCACTACTTTCACGCCCACACCATAGTCGTCCTCACAGCTTTTTCATTAAAAGCTCTGTTTGAAAGGGCGAACTTTTATGGGCGGATTTTGAAGTGGGCAGTAGAGTTGGGACAATATGACATCAAGTTCCAACCCAAGGACCGTGATAAAGGCTCAAGCTTTGGCAGATTTTGTCGCAGAATTCACACCAGGAAGTCATCATATCTGCCCAGTCGACCTGACTGAAACAACCGAACTAGGGATGGAGGTTGACGCCGGAATAGCGCAACCCCTGGTGCAGGATATTCAGTCAGACTCCAAGGCAGACCAAAGAAAAGCAAGGAAGGAAGAAGCAAACCATGCTACACCAAGTCTAGACTCACCAACAAATAAAGACTTGGTACAATCAGATAGCGAGGGGCAGACAACAAGCATGGACTTTGAAAAAAACACCAGCAACATGGAAGACCCCAAGGCATCATCTGATCCCTCCACCTGCTGGAAGTTGTTCGTTGGGGAGATGTGAAAGCTCTTCGTGGATGGAGCATCCAACTGGCATGGAGCAGGGCTTGGCATAGTCCTCATCTCTCCAGACGGCCTAGTAGTGGAGCAAGCAGTCAATCTTGGCTTCCCAGCATCAAACAACGAAGCGGAGTATAAAGCGCTTCTTGCAGGCCTCAAATCAGCATTCTACATGAAGGCCACCGAGCGGTTTACAGCGACTCACAGCTGGTGGTAAACCAAATATCTGGCGACTACGAAGCAAAGGATGACAGGATGGCCAAATACCAAGAGTTGGTCAGAACAGAGATCAAGAAATTTGTTGTAGTCAGGATAGAACAAATCGGTAGGGAGGAAAACAGCAAAGCGGACGAACTAGCAGGCTTTGCCTCAATGGCAGACACTTCCATCCCTCATCCATTGCTGATTGACTACCTACCTAGACCAAGCATTGAAGACCCCGAAGCAGAAGAGGTATGTCGCGCAGAGCTAGGCCCCTCTTGGATGGATCCCATCATCCTGTTCTTAAAAGACGACATCTTACCAGAAGAGAAGAAAGAGGCCAACAGAATAAGAGCGAAGTCGCAGCGATTTTGGCTCTCCCCATCCCTAGCATTGTACAAAAGGTCATTCTCAGGACCCTACCTAAAGTGTGTTCATCCCAGCAAAGTGGAAGCATTCTTATTCGAGATACACGAGGGGGTATGCGGAAGCCATCAAGGAGGAAGATCACTAGCATACAGAGCAATTTCGTAAGGATATTGGTGGCCATACATGCAAACGGATTCAGAAAAGTATGTCAAAAAGTGCGAGAAGTGTCAGAAGTTCGCACATCAAATACACCAACCTGCCAGAGAACTTCTACCTCTAACTAGCCCGTGGCCCTTCGCAATGTGGGGATTGGACATAGTAGGACCACTTCCAACAGCACCAGGGAACAGGAAATTCTTTCTTACAGCAACCGACTACTTCACAAAGTGGGTGGAAGCAGAAGCCTTGGCATCAATCAAGGAAAAAGATGTGAAAAAGTTTGTCTGGCAAAATATCATCACTCGATTTGGCATACCAAAAGCACTAATATCAGACAACGGCACTCAGTTCAACGGTAGAATCTTCAGAGGCTTTTGTGAAGAGTATAAGATAGAGTTTTACAATTTTACACCGGCATATCCCCAAGCAAATGGACAGGCAGAAGCATCAAACAAAGTAGTCTTGGATGGATTAAAGAAAATGTTAGAGAAAGCAAAAGGCAAGTGGACAGAAGAGCTCCCTCATGTTTTATGGGCTTACCGCACCACACCTCGGCAATCAACAAGAGAAACACCATTCTCCTTAGCCTACGGTATGGAGGCAGTAATCCCATTGGAAGTTGGCCTCCCCACAATTCGAAGCGAGAATTTTGATCCAGACTTGAACGGCGAAGCCATAGCATTAGAGCTCGACCTTGCAGAAGAAAGAAGAGAAAGAGCACTGGTTCACATTGCCTCATATCAACAAGAGTTATCCAGGAAATACAAAAAGACAGTTCATCCAAGGCAATTCAAGGTCGGAGATTGGGTACTGCGCAAAGTGATGGGAAATACCTTGGTACCAGGAGATGGCAAGCTAGGGCCCAATTGGGAAGGTCCATATAAAGTGGTAGGATTAGCAGGCAAATGGGCATACCACTTAGAAGACGAGGACGGCAAGGCAATTCCCAGGCCATGGAATACTGCAAATCTCAAGTTATTTTATTTTTAGCTTTTTTCTTATTAAAGTTTGTGTAATTTCTCCCTTTCTCAATAAAACAAGTAGTTTTCTTTTCAGTTAGACGTTTTCTTCTGTAAAAATTTGTTTTCGTAAATTAGTGAGTTAGGGGCATAAAAAACACAGTTGGCCGGATTAAACCAACACCCCTCCTAAGCCCAGGATAAGGATCCAGGCTGCAGGACATTTGGCCGGAATAACCAAACATTTTATTCTAAGTTGGCTGGAAAAATAACTTAGAGGTTGGCTGGATTAAACCAACACCCCTCCTAAGCCTAGGATAAGGATCCAGGCTGCAGGACGTTTGGTCGGAATAACCAAACATTTTATTCTAAGTCGGCTGGAAAAACTAACTTAGAGGTTGGCTGGATTAAACCAACACCCCTCCTAAGCCCAGGATAAGGATCCAGACTGTAGGATGTTTGGTCGGAATAACCAAACATTTTATTCTAGGTTGACTGGAAAAACCAACTTAGAGGTTGGCTGGATTAAGCCAACTCTTATTACTCTTCAGCCAAAGTAAGGGTATGGGCTGAAGAGTGGTTGGCTGAATTAAACCAACTCTTTGAACTCTTCAGTCGAAGTAAGGGCATAGGCTGAAGAGTGGTTGGCTGGATTAAACAGACTTATTACTCTTCAGCCGAAGTAAGTATATCGGCTAAAGAGTGGTTGGCTGGATTAAACCAACTCTTGATACTCTTCAGCCGGAGTAAGTATATCGGCTAAAGAGTGGTTGGCAAATAAGCTTAGATTGATCAGCTAGGTCCGAAATAAAGTATCTCGGCCAAACTGCAGTTAGAAAGCAAGCTCAAACAGAAATTTAAACCGAGATAACAGTTGGAGCAAAAAGATCATGGAAAAGTCATTACAAGTACAAGCATACAGATCAAACCGAAATAAGTGTTGAGCAGAAAAGATGATTTTCATTAATCAAGTTCAAAACAAGTACAAAGGAGGGGCCACAGCCCGGTTACACAAGAAAAAAGAGAAATTACAAAATTAGTTAAAAAGATCATCTAGATCGGCGTCTACGTCTACGCGGAGCTCGGTGTTAGTTGGTAGTACGGTCTCACGAGGCAGCTCGGTGTCAATGGGAAGCACGGTTTCAGTCGTAAGGTCTTCAACCGTTGGCTCCAACCGGACTGATTGGTCGTTGGCATGTTCATTCACAACCGAGGTATCATTGGGCTCGGTATCTTCATCTTCATCATCTGAACCTTGAAGAAATTGTTGTTGAATAGATGCAACGTACTCCGCCAGTGAGCTCGGTATGAAGTACTGAGGAGGATTGTATACCTCGGTCTCAGGTTCACAACCGAGCTGCACCACCGCTGCCCGCCAACCGCACTTGAAGAACAAATCTTTTGCGGCCTCACATTGCGGAATATAGAGGGCTTCCCCCTCCTTGAAACCTGCGGCGTTCACATCGTCCGCCTTTTTCTTCAGTTCGGCAATCTCTGCTTTTTTCTTTCCTTCGAGCTTGGCTAGCTCGCGCAGATATTTGTCTTTGACCAAAGCTGCAGCCTTCTGTTTTTCCGCTTCAGCCGAGCTAACGAGTCCGGTCAGACGACCGTTCTCGGATTTTAGCTCAGCTAGCTGCTTCTTGGCATCTTCCAGCTCGGTAGTTTTTTCAGCTACTTCGGCTAGCACTTGCCTTGTGGTCTTGCAAAGCTCAAGCACTCGCTTATGAGCGATATGACTCTTCTGCATAGCCTGTAAAAAGAGGGCAGACTTGTAATCAAACCGAGATGAAAGTTGTAGAAAATTAGAAAGGTTAAACATGAGAGGTTACTTACAAGCACCATGGATTTGGTGGCCGAACGAATGGCTCTTAGTTCGGTCAGGTGCTGGTGGTGCTCCATGTCTGCTGGGAGGCACACACTTTTGGCTAGGTTAAAAGCCATCAGATGATCCTTTTCGGCGACAACTGAGTTAGTGTCCTGAATATCTCGGTTTTGGAAGGTGAGTTTGGGGGCCCATTTGGAGGAGCTGGCCCGGTCGGAGCGCTCCAGCTGAAGGCTCGGTGGAGGACTTGGAGGCAGAGTTGTTTCATCTTCATCAACAAGACGCTGCTCGGTTGGCGTAGACTGGGCGCGCTTGCTTGGGCGTGATGAAGAGGGTTGTTGTGACGGCAGGGCCACCACGATTTCTTGTGTTTGGTTTGGTGGCAGTACTTCGGCTCTGTTTGTTTCGGTCAACAAGGCCCTTACTCTGTTTCTTTTTGCCATTTCTTGCTCAGCTGTCAGAGGGACTAGGTTAATTTGTGGCAAGGTTGGGTCTGGTTCGGGGGCGTCCTCTAGCAAAAAGTCAGTTACTCTGGCTTTACGTCGGCTACTATATCTGTAGGTCGGCTCAACGTTCAGAAGCTTGGCCCAACTTCTCTCTTCGTATCGTAGTGCGGAACGAAGCGTGTTCAAATTCAGATAACTGTACCGTGATTTAAGATGGGCTATATCTGCAAAATAAGACAACTGTTAGTTCAGTTCTGAAGGAGGAAACCGAAATAAAGAGGAGCATGCAACAAAGCCAAAGTAATTATACCGGGGATGCCTTTATTCCAGTTTATACTACGGCCAGGGATCTGGGCTTGGTGATCTTCAAAATTCCCAGATACCCAGAAGAAGTCATCATCGTTCAAGTCTTTGTCCGGTGTATCCTTTATTATTTTCTCTCGGCGGCGGCGTATTCTTAAGTAGTAGACCCAGCCGTCTTCTTTTGATCCTATGGAGTATTGGTGGAATATTTCGGCTAAACCGAGGTTAATTCCAGCTCGGCGGTTTAGCTCGGCTATACCCATTATTATGCGGTATGAGTTGGTGGAAAGCTGGGTTGGGCATATTCTAGTCTGCCTAAGGAATTCACAAAGTAATGGTTGAACTGGAAATCTTAGCCCAGTTTCTATTATAGACAGAAGGGTAAAGGGTACAAAACCTTCGTTCCTCCATGGAGTAACGTCTTTCTTGGCCAAGGTTAGGTGGACATCATCAGGGATGTTGTATTCCCTTCGGAATTCGGCTAGACCACTAGGTGTCTCTACTAAGAACCTATATTTACCCATTTGTTCTTTAAGTTATGAATAAATTAGATCGGTTAAAGAATTGTGCTCAGTAGCTCGGTTGAGCCCTCAAAGGAGTGCCTGGGCAACCTAAGTCTGCAAAGTGGAAAACAAAGGTGTTAAGCACAACTCGTTGGACCGTGCTACAAAGTAAAAGCAAGATAAAAAAGGTCCTACTTCGGCTATGTAGGATGTTACAGGTTCTATCTCGGTTTCAGCAAGGTGCTTGGTAGCTCGGATTGAGCAGGGGTTTTGTTAGCTCGGTCTTGGCGAGGAATTCGATATCTCAGTCGTGGAGAAGGTTCTATTAGACTGGTTGAGCTTCTAGGGGCAGCTTTCTGAGTTCGGTCTAAAACTAAGAAAGCTGGTTTAGCCCCGAAGGCCTAGTTCGGTCGGCATTAAGGTTTCCCAGTACACTAAGTGCAGACTTAATTCGGTTTGTTATCTCGGCTAAAGTAAGTCAAGGTTGGTTTGATTTCTAGGGGCTACAAAAATGGTGCAAGTTTCAGTTCGATTGTGAGGTATGCCTAGTCCTCGCAAGGCAAACAACCTATCAGTTCGGTTACATGGTTATTTTGAATCAAAATTAGTGTTCTAGAGGTTGTTTCATAGATTCAAGTGGTTCTTATGAAGTTTTTTCCAGAGAAACACGAAGCTAAGCGGAAAAAGTGTTTTCCAAAACACAAAACAGTATGCTATGGATTAAACAAAAGCAAAAAACAAGAAAAGTGAAGCAGATTTGAGTAGCTTACCGAATGAAGAGGAAGAAACTGGAGATAGAAGCAACAGCAGTCGCAAAACACAAGCTCCAAGGTTGCAGGGTTGAACAACAATGGAGATTCAGAGAGAAAGAGAAGGGGTTGAACAGTAAAATGAGTAATTTGAATAAAAAAACGGAAGAGTTTTTTGTTGAAAAGCCCAAAATTTGGGCGGGACTGTTCAAAAAGCTCGAGGTACGAAGACGGCGTAACAGCTGCTGTAGGCCAATGAGAGCATGACACGTGTCATGGGAAGGAGAAACGATTCAGTTGTTGTGATTGAAGAGACGTTTTGACCGGACAGGTTCAATTCGGCTTGAGTTCGGTTTGGCTGGAAAGGTTTAAACTTTATCACGGCTGGAGAAGCTTGAGAAGTCTAGCTCGGCTGATAGACAAATGATCCCTATCATGCTACGCAGATGGAATTAAAGGGGCAATTGTGAGGGTAATTTATATGGAAATTGGGCTGAGCTGGATAATGGGCCGTTTTGGGCCACAGTACGAAGGGCTGAGTAAAAGGGCCATAGAGTTAGCCGGTCTAGGAGAACCTTGAAGTTACTCCAGTCCTGAAGAGCTTATGGTAAGCTCGGTCGTCGCACAAAGTTATCTCGGTCATAACCCGATGCGGTTATCTCGGTCACCATGGCAGAATAGGCACAGTTAGCTCGGCCGCACTATTTGGAACCAAGGCCTGATGGAGACATAGCAGGCCTCACTCTTAAATTGGCTCGGTCCTAGTTTATTATGGTTAGCTCGGTCTCGGCAGGGAAACCGAGGTACAAACTGCGGAGTAAAGGACCAGGCTAGTTGGAGCTCGGTCATGATTGCTGGCATAGCATGGTCATGTTATTTTGGTCGTATGGTAGTTCGGCCCTGGTAAAACCATCTCACTTGGTTTAAGCAATGAGGGGGGTGTTGGAGAATAAGCATTAGCCTTCAGGAGTATGAATCCTAGGAGGACTCTGCAGGGAAGAGTAAAAGTCCTACTAGGATTGTGCCACACGAAACCTATAAAAGCTCACAAACATCACCTATGGAGAGGTAACGCAACTTTGATTCCCGAATACATAGAGCTTTTGTCTATTTGTCTAGTTTGCTGACTTAGGCATTGGAGAGGTTTCCGGCACACACCCGCCGGCCAGCTCACATTTGTATTTTCAGGTAGTAGAACGACGGCATACGGAGGAGCGCAGACTTGATCAACAGGATTATACGAGAAGGTTTATTTCTTTCCCGTACATCAACAGCATACCTCAGTAGCAAAGTTGAAGAAGAGATCAAAAATCAACCAAACAAACACATATAAGTCTCCATAATGATATATAATCAAAAACCCAGAAGCAGAAACTTCATTAAATCCAAAATCGATCAACCAATAACACTCGGTTTGATGCAAACACAGAGTCGCTGAAGAAAATTCCAATAACACTATGGGAGAGAGATTTTGATAGAAAATTCCAAAGAAAATTTGTTTGGAAGAAGTAGAGAGAAAGAGAGAGATTTTGAGAGGAGAATAGTGGGTGTGAGATGGTTTTTGTATTGAAAGCTTCCAAACACAAGACAATACAACAGCTCCAACACAACACAACAGCCCCAATTGTTTCGGAATAGGTTTTTCATTTTTTCCATTGATCGATCGACCAGCCAGCCGGTCGACCGGCTATCGTCCGCCCGGCCGACCGGTTATCGTCCGCCCGGCCGACCGGTGGTTTGATGAAAACTCATATTCCTCCATTGGAGCATGCGATATCAAATAGAAAAAATCGTCTTTTTTTTTACTTAGATTTGATGAAAAATCTGGTGAACCGTTAGAGATGCTCTAACAACTATTTTTGAAGAGACTCACATTGGTAGTTTATGAGTTGTATTTGTTTCTCTCTTACATTAATTTTCTCCGTATTTTATTACCGAACGTAAGTGATGCTTTTGTTTGCACACCAAAATATTCTATTTAAAACCAAATAATAACTACTACTTCAAAATATAGCAGTGAAGATCAAGTGTCGATCCTCCGGAACTAATCGAGTTGTGTTGATTCAAAAATAATAATTAAAGTAATTTACAAAAATAGATTTTGAAAATATTAAAACTAAAACTAATTAAGATTAAAAAAAAAAAAACATAAAAGAAATAAAATAAAATAAGAATTTCTTAAGGTTTCGAATTTACCACTAACATTATAATCAGGGATTATTATATCTAGCCTTTAGAAAGTCATTAATTTAGATATTGTGATGTAAGTTGATCAGAAATACATATTCAAGAGGATTTGTATATTAAAACCAAAAAGTCACAAATCATTTTCACTTAGCACGGATTGTCATCACTAAACTACACTAAACTGCGGTTGATGTATGACCTGTCATACTAGGTATAACTCGTTTAGCAATTTTAAGACACAGTAATGAAAACAATTGTATAACATGATTTGAATGAAATATTTATTACACAAAAAGATTTAAAAGTCATATAATTTATCCAAATCAAATTAAAACTAAAAATACTGTAAATACAACAAAACTCAGGGTTACATCTCTATCCTAAGAAAAAAAAATATTAGTTCCACATAATTATAGATACTCTAATATATAGAAGAGACACTCTTTGATTTATCCCTCTCTGCCTTGCTCCTTGCAGGAGCTCTCAACGAGCTCTCCTCTCCCTCGCTGCCCGAACCCTTGCTGCTTTAGCTCCATTTAGGCTTATTTTGAGAAGTAGAAAAAACTTTTTGGTTGTTATTTTTTTAATGAAAAAAATGAAAAAAATAATAAAAAAAATTGATGTAACTTAAATAATTAGCGAAGCCTTGTTGCTTGAGCTCCATTTAGGCCTATTTTAGGAAGTAAAAAAAAGTTTACTTTTTAATTTGTTTTGATATTCTTTAAAAAAATATGTAAAAAAATTAAAAAAATAATGTAATTAAAATAAATTAATAAATCAAAAAAACTAATTATTTTTTTAATTGCCAAAATACACCTTACAGAGCCTGAAAATAGTATATTATAATAATAATAATTAAAAGAAGAAAGAAAGTGGAAATTGGGATGATATCAGGCGCCACATTCTTTTGAAAGTTAGCTGGTAAAGGTCAATAATGCATAGGGCCTGTTTGTTTTTGTTGCACGAATTCATAGTGGATTTTTAGTGATAAAATAGTATTTGTAAATCATGTTTTCTTGGGTAGTGTTTGGTAACGTTTACGTTTTCTATTTATATTTATAAAAAATTTATAAATTAATTTTTGTTTATTTTTAAAAAAACATAAACTACAAACGTGTTTGGTTTGAACAAAATGTTTGAAATTTTTTTTAAATATAAACTAAAAAATATGTTTGTTCAAACCTAAAATATTTATATTTATTTTTTTATTATTTATGACAATGGAATCATACACATTGTAATTGAAAAAAAATAATTAAAAAAATTAGTTGGAAAAAAATTATTTGAAAAAAAATTTATTTGAAAAAAAATTAATTGAAAAAAACATTATTTGAAAAAAAATTGTTAATAAAATTTTTGAATTTCTATTTAAAAATCGAGTTTACGTTGTTTCCTCAAATTTATAAACTGAAACAACCATTTATAAACTAAAAAAATTATCAAACAAGTTTTTATGACAGTTTTTAAAATTTTTGTAAATATAAACTGAAAACTGAAAATTAAAAACAAAATAGTTACCAAACAGGCCCTTGATTTATGGAACTCCAAATTGATAGTCTATTTGGACTATGAAAGGCTTCAGCGGAGCGAATTAAGAGTCTGAAGAAGAATGAGGTATTAGAAAATAATCCTTTTGGCTTAGAGTGTTACCGGTTATCTGGGCGGACGTTTGAACAGACATCCAGCCAAGTGTAATTTTTTTTTTAACATGTTGGGTAGCACATTTTGAATATTGATGTTCAATATTTTTATATTTTTTATTAAATGAAAATTATGATCTTATTTGTTTTTATTATTTTATATAAAAATAATTTAAAAATATTCACACTAATAATTATCATCAAAATAAATATAATTTTATTTAATCGATTCACCCTTAATTCCTTAACTATTAACACTAGTGCTGAGAGGTTTGGCGGCCAACCTATTGACACTAGGAGAGCTCTTTTGTTTAAAGACTGTTTGGACCATTGTGGATTGATGGATATGGGTTTTTCTGGCCCTCGCGTCACGTGGAATAATCGCAGACAGATGGGGCATTTGATAAGTGAAAGATTGGATAAAAGCCTTTGCAACTTTTTCTTGATAATAAAATTCTCTATCTCCCTAGGCTTCACTCGGACCATTGCCCTATTCTTTTACATACTCAAGCCCCCCCTCTCCTCATTTCGGCTCGTCCTTTTTGCTTTGAAACCATTTGGTTATCTGATCCCTCTCTTAATGTTGTAGTCTCCGACAGTTGGGCTGATTCTATCCCTTTTCTTCAAGAGGTTAAATTGTTTGTTGAAAAAGTTACTATTTGGAACCGTAATATGTTTGGTAACATTTTCTTCCGAAAGAAAAGACTTGCCAGTAGAATTCTAGGGATCCAGCGTTCTTTGGACTCTGGTCCTTCCCAGTTTCTTTTTCGACTCGAAGATTCTCTCATTTCTAATTATAATCATATTCTTCGTCTGGAGAAAGAATTTTGGACTCTCAAGAGTCGAGTCAATTTCATTCTCGATGGGGATAGAAATACTAAATTTTTCCACCAAACTACCATTTCTCATCGAAAACACAACAAAAATTTTGCTTTGAAAAATGCCAATAATGTTTGGATGTATGAGGTCGACACTATTAAGAATGATATTCTTCTTCACTTCAAAAATCTTTTCACTTGTTCCCTCCTTCAATCCTAGCGTTTTGATTCATTTTTCCATTTGCTCCCTTCTATTGATTCGGCATATCACTCATCTCTTTCGGCTACACTCTTCCAGCATGAGATCAAGAAAGTTCTCTGGTCATTCAAACCTTGGAAGGCTCCCAAACCTAATGGTCTCCACCCCATTTTTTTCCATAAATTTTGGTTGACCCTGGCCCCTTTGGTTGTCAAAGTTGTTACGGATGCTTTTGAATCTGGCCATATTAATCTGGATATCAACAAAACTCTCATTTGCCTTGAATAATCTAGAAATCCCCTAGATGTTGATTTGTGATTATGTATCAATTTTAAGCAGTATATAACAATCCCAATCAAACAATCAAGACAAATCGACACAATGATTTTAATGTGGAAAAATCACAATTGGAGCACCTCCAACTGTGATAAAAAACCACGGGCAACAGTCACAAAACAATCCATTAAGAAGATATAAAAGAATTACATAGGTATATTCTCAATTACCTAGCGAATCCACGCCGAAATTAAACCAACCCCTATGTGCCTCTTCCAACCCTGTCTTCACCTCGGAATTGTCTTGATGATGAGCCACTCCAGAATCCACCAAAGCTTCAGACTCGAATTCTTCAGAATCCACCGAAGAACAACTCTCTCTCTTTTGTGTAGAATGAACAAACAAACCTTTGATGTATTCTTCTTAACCTATGAGTTGAATACTCAATTAAACATCAAAGAAAACTAGCAAAATATCTCCAGATATAAACCTTAATATCCAAAAAGAAGATCTGAAGCAGTAATCCTAGTTTTGGACTGAAACAAATGCTTATAGAAATCTGGGATTGCGAAGCTTGCTCGAGCGAGGAACCAAAAACGCGTGTTTTCTACAAGTCGCTTCGCTCGACCCACGCACCCTTCGCTCGAGCATACATTCAGCTCTTTCAGGTTTTTACACAGACGTAGTCTTCGCTCGAGTGAGAACTCCTTCGCTCGAGCGAGCAAGGGCGGACATGCAATTTTGAATGCAATTTTGCATTTTGCTTCGGGGGCGCTGCCCCTCGACCCCACCGTGGCCCTGGCTCGAACCCGCCAAGGGACGCTGCCCCCCTGGACCCCCGCAAGCTGACCGGGCAGCTTGATCCCCGTCATAATCAGCGAAGTGGCAATCTTGAAAGTATTAACATCACAAACTTCTCTGCAAGGCACAATTCGGGTTGGATTCGCATCTAAAACTCATATCCTCACTGAAATACAAGAGCGAATAAAATTACAACTGAAAGGAGTTTTGTCAAACGGGACTGCCAAGAACAAAAATCTAACATGCCTCATTCCTAAGGTCCTCAATCCTGAGACAATCACTCAATTCTGTCCTATTGGCCTGTGCAACACTATGTATAAACTCATCACAAAAATCCTAGTTGCTAGACTTGGCCCCCTACTGGATGATCTTATAAACCCATTCCAAACTAGTTTTATCCCAGGTAAAAGAGGAGTGGATAACGTTGTCATCATGCAAGACGTGGTTCACAGCTTTAAAGAGAAAAAAGGTAAGAAAGGCAACATGTTGATCAAACTTGATTTGGATAAAGCTTACGACCGATTAGAATGGAGTTTCATTCACATTGTGCTTAGATCCTTTAATTTCCTGGCTGTTTGGATTGACCTCATCATGTCTTGTGTCATCTCCAACTCCCTAGTCGTGTTGTTCAATGGAGAGAAAACTGAGGAATTTTCACCTTCTAGAGGTATCCGGCAAGGGGACCCCATCTCTCTTTACCCATCTCTCTTTACATCTTTATTCTTTGCTTGGAAAATTTGTCATCTAGGATCTTTGAGGCCTGTACTACTAATGGCTGGACTCCTATTCGTGTTTCACGCAATGGTCCTTTGTTGTCTCACCTATTTTTTGTAGATGATCTTATCCTTTTTGGGGAAGCCTAGGAAGCCAACTGTCTTTGTATCTATCTCATTCTGAAAGAGTTTTGTGAGTTATCTGGTCAAAAAATCAGTTTCGGCAACTCCAAAGTTTTCTTCTTCGCGAATGTCCAGGAAAACATGCAACGTCATCTTGCTTCCTCTTTGAACATACCTATCACCAGGAGTCTAGGGAAGTATCTGGGCTGTCTCATTCACCATTCTAGGCCCAACAAGGCGTCTTTCCAATTTTTAATTGATAAGATTCAAGGCAAACTTGCTGGGTGGAAAAGCAAGATGTTATCCTTTGCTGGTCGTACTACTCTTATCAAAGCTGTGAACGCTGCAATTCCTACTCACATCATGCAGTGTAACTTCATTCCCAAGTTTGTGTCTAATACCATTGATAAACTCAATAGGGATTTTTTGTGGGGGTCCTCTTCAGAACATAGGAAAATTCATGGTGTAGCTTGGGACACAGTCACGAAACCGGAAAATCTTGATGGGCTCGGTATTCGACAAACTTCTTTGATTAATAGAGTTGCTATGGCTAAATTAAATTGGAGATTCTCAAGTGAGGACAATTCTCTGTGGATGAAAACTCTTAAATCGAAGTATGGTGAGAGGTGAGAATTTGCTCTAAAGCATCCCTTATTTGGAGGAATATGTTGAAGGGTACTACCATACTCGATAACGGTTTGAAAATGATTCTTAAAAATGGTTGTACCACTAGTTTTTGGGTAGATGATTGGGCCAAACATGGCCCTCTTTGTGACTGCGTTGAAGGCCCTTTAACTCTTGTTGATTCCTCGTTACATGTGAGTGATTGTCGGGTGGATAACAATTGGGATTTTTCTCCCCTCTCCTTCATCCTTCCCCTCATTATCCTTGCTAGTATCCGCAGCTCCTCCCTCCCTGGTTTTCTTGTTAGGTTTTTATTATTGGCAACCCCGTTTGACAAAACTCCTTTCAGTTGTATTTATTTTCGCACTTTTATTTCAGTGAGGCTATGAGTTTATTATATGCGAATCCAACCCGAATTGTGCCGTTCAGAGAAGTTTGTGATGTTAATGCTTTCAAGATTGCCACTTGGCTGATTATGACGGTCAGCTTGCGGCCGAAGCAAATTGCAAAATTGCATTCAAAATTGCATGTCCGCCCATGTTCGCTCGAGCCAAGGAATGCTCGCTCGAGCCAAGGAGTTCTCGCTCGAGCTAAGGATTGCATCCATACAAAAACCTGAAAGAGTGGTGTGCTCGCTCGAGCCAAGGATTCGTCGCTCGAGCCAAGGCACTAGTAGAAATCACGAAAGTTAAGGTTCTCGCTCGAGCGAGAGAAGCTTCGCTCGAGCGAGATTCAAAATCCGGATTTCTATAGGAGTTGGTTTTCTTCCAAAACTAGGATTACTTTGGTTTTCTATAAATAGTTGGTTTTCTCCCAAATCTAAGGTAATTCCTCCAGATCTTCTTTTTGGTTCTTAAGGTTTATATCTGGGGATATTTTGTTAGTTTTCTTTGATATTTTATTGAGTATTCAACTCATGGTTTAAAGAGAGTACATCAAAGATTTTGTTTGTTATACACAAGAGAAAGAGAGTTGTTCTTTGGTGGATTCTGAAGAATTCGAGCCTGAAGCTTCGGTGGATTCTGGAGTGGCTCATTGTAAAGACAATTCCGAGGTGAAGACGAGGTTGGAAGAGGCACATAGAGGTTGGTTCAATTAGGTGTGGATTCGCTAGGTAATTAAGAGTATACCTGTGTAATTCCTTTAAATCTTCTTAGTAGATTGTTTTGTGGCTGTTGCCCGTGGTTTTTTTTATCACAGTTGGAGGTATCCAATTGTGGTTTTTCCACGTTAAAATCATTGTGTCGATTTGTCTTGATTGTTTGATTGGGATTGTTTTATTGCTTAAAATTGATACATAATCACAAATCAATATCTAGGGGATTTCTAGATTTTTCAATTGGTATCAGAGCGGGCGCTCTATTTTTTTTGTTTTACAAATCTATTAGAGTGAGATCTTGTTTGATTTGTGATAATGGATACAATTCATGAGGGAAATTCTATGGTTCGACCACCCCTACTTGACGGATCCAATTATTCTTTTTGGAAAGCTCGTATGAGATCGTTTTAAAATCTATTGATGAAAAAGTTTGGCAATCTGTCATGTATGGGTGAACTGAACCAACGATTACCGTTGATGGAGTAACTTTCCCCAAACCAATTGATAAGTGGGACACAATTAATTACCAAAATAGTAGCTGGAATAGTAAAGCTATCAATTCTCTCTTTTGCGCTGTCACACCTGAAAAGTTTAGTCGTATTTGTAATTGTGAAGTCGCAAAAGAGGCTTGGGATATCTTACAAACTATTCATGAGGGCACTCCTTCTGTTAAACGCTCAAAACTTCAAAGGCTCACATCTAGTTTTGAAAACTTTTCAATGAAAGATAGTGAGACTTTTGTTGAATTTTATGCGAAGTTGAGTGACATTGTAAATTCCAGCTTCAATTTAGGTGAAAAAATACCAGAATCCAAAGTTGTAGGAAAAAATTTGAGATCCTTGCCCGATCGGTTCCAACCAAAAGTTACGGCTATTGAGGAGGCTCAAGATGTTGACAACCTCAAGCTGGATCACTTGGTTGGAAATCTCCAAACTTATGAGGCACATAAGAATTTCAAAAAGAAACAAAAAGATGCTATTGCTTTTAGTAGTGCTCATAAAGTTGGAGAGGATTCTGATGAGAATTGTGAGATAGATTCCAAGATTACGGCTGCTTTTATTAAACAATTTAAAAAATCTTTTTTGAAAAAAAATCCTAATCTTTTGGAATCTACTCATACTCATAAATCTAAAGGCAAAGATAAACTCAAAATTAATTCTATAGCCAAGAAGGAGAAATGAAAGATACAAGGGAACTCTGAAAGAGTCCAATGCTATGAATGCCAAGGATTTGGCCACTTTGCTTTAGAATGCCCCACTCGTTTGAGGAAGAAGAAAGCCCTCACTATCACTTGGGATGATGAATCAGAATCTGATGAAGATGAAAGTGACAATGAAGATCAAGGCGAAGAGGGACATAAACAATTCCTTGCTTTCATGGCGGCTTCCGAAACAAAAGGATAAACAGAGTATCCGAAGAGGCTGGTTGAGAATGACATTGATGATGAATCCTCGAGGAGTGATGATGAAGAGCTTGAGCAAGCTTATGAAAAGTTGTACAAGGAATCTCTTAACTTATCCAAATTGAATGACAAACTCACAACGAAACTCAAAGCATGTGAAAGTGAGAATGTCAAACTAAAGGAGGAGATTTCTGAGGCTAGGATTGGTGCCATCAAGATAGCTAATGATCGACAAGCTCTTTGTGCAAAACTCTTGACTTGTGAAACAGAGAGGAATGAGCTACAGCAAATCTATGCAACATCTGAAGAAAAAATTGAAACTCTCGAGATGTCTTAAGTTGCTTTGAAAGAACTAATGATCAAGAAAGAGGAAGAACTCAAGTGTGTTATGGCTACCATTGGTCTTTGGAACAGAGGATCAAAGACTTTGGACAATATCATTGGGTCTCAACAAATTTGTTCTGACAAGAGTGGCATTGGGTTTGGTGGTAAGAAAGAGCAAAAACAGAGTGCTTCTACATCTCATGATACAAGAACTCAAGGAAAGGGAGAACAAAAAATTCAACATAAAGATGGACTTCTCAAACTTCCTCGAGTTGGTAAGGTAAAAGAAAAGAAGGTACACCCTGTTTTTATTTGTTATCATTGTGGTATGCATGGACATATTCGCCCTTATTGTTATAAGTTGCATGGGAGAGTGTATTTGCCTAGACCTAAAAATAGGAAGTTGGAAACCAAGTCGAGACGGGTTCCCATTGAAAGCAAAGGGAACCACAACATCAAGACACCACCCAAGAACCGCAATGCTCACAACCTTGTTTATACTAAAGCGGTTTGGGTGAGAAAACTTGACTTGTGTTAATTTGTTTATTTGTTTAGTTTTTGGATTTCTGTTTGTGTGTGTGTTTTTTTTTTCTTTTTGAGTCGTTTAATGTGTGCTTGTTCATTCTTTGTCTTGCTTTATTGTTGAAAAAAAAAAAGAGAAAAAAAAAATCCAAAAAGATTTTCTTGGTATGGTTTTGTAAGCTTAATTTTTGAGTGGTCCTTGATGCATATTGGAATTGATGAGAATATCCATTAAATGTTAATATGTGTGTGCTTTCTGTGGTCATTACTCATTTCGGAGTGTGTATTCTTTGATTAGTATGTCTCATTCTGTACACACTCTTGGATTAGCAAATATTGGAGTCTTCCGCCTTAGTGTTTTTTTTCTATGGACTTCTGGCATGGTATCTTTTGTTTTTCTACAGGAATTGACCGATACTAACATATCTTAGGTGATGTTGAGTCTCTTAACCACCTTCCATCTTTTTGCATCTCTGTGGCTTTCCCCCTCTGTTCTTTGTAGTCCAGGCATGAGGAAAAGGCTACCTCAGAGTCACCAACCAGGCCATCCTTATTATATCCATGCTTCTCTGGTTCGGTTTCCATACTCTTGAGCGTGTCAGCCGCCAATGAGTGTGCAAAAGAAAGAAAAAATGTGCAAAAGAAAAAAAAAAAATGTGCAAAAGAAAGAAAAGTAAAAGATGTGAAAAAAAAAAGGAAAAAAAAAATAAAGGATTCATTGATTGAAGGGGAGCCTCCGCTTTTACTCACCAAATACCCCTTGATTCCTAGTGGTTTGACTTTCCGTAGTTGTGCTCAGATTCTCTTGTCAGAGGTCCAGCTTTCATATCACTACTAGGATTTGAATCTAGTGTTTGTCGAACTCCAAGAGTCACACACACACTTTTATCATGGGATCTATACTTTTCACATAGTGCATCACTTTCTTTCATGAGGAATCTTCTATAGACTGTGCACATTGTGTTTTCAAGTAATTGAGTTTCTTGGATAATCTTGTGTGTTCTAAGGTACAAATATGAGATTTCTTGCTTGCTCCACCATTTTTTTTTTTTTGTCAGTTTCTTCTTGTTCTTTGTTTTCTGTACAGTGTTTGTGGTTGCTTTGAGTGAAAGGGAGATTGGCTTTAGTTGGTTTGCATGATGCTATGTACTGCTTCTTTATTATTTCCTTCTTGCATGCTCCTGATATTTCCATCATCATATCATTGCTTGTGTGTTTTTTGATCTTGCTTTAGTTGATTAAGCTTCCTTTGTCAATTCGTGAAAAAAAGGGGGATTTCGAAAGTTGTTTTTCATGTATCTTAGGATTTCATGTATTCATGTCATGTGTCAGGTGCATGTGTCTTAGTTTTCATCTTTTTATGCTACATGTTCTTAAAATCTTAGTTTTCATCTTTTCATGCTACATGTTCTTAAAATCTCCAAGTCCCATCTATTCATGTTTTCCATCTCATACTTCAAAATAATCTAGCCATATGTTTATTGCTTTTTCATATACTCTTGTGGGACTAATAGTTGTTTTGGAGATTGTGGCACTAATAGTTGTTTTGCAGATTATGACCTTGAGAAAGAAGTTTGCGTTTGTTAGCTGTAATGGGTTGGGGTGATTAGGATTTCATTTGTTAGGTGTGTTTTGTCACGGCATTGCCAAAGGGGGAGATTGTTAGGTTTTTATTATTGGCAACCCCGTTTGACAAAACTCCTTTCAGTTGTATTTATTTTCGCACTTTTATTTCAGTGAGGCTATGAGTTTATTAGATGCGAATCCAACCCGAATTGTTTCGTTCAAAGAAGTTTGTGATGTTAATGCTTTCAAGATTGCCACTTCGCTGATTATGACGGTCAGCTCGCGGCCGAAGCAAATTGCAAAATTGCATTCAAAATTGCATGTCCGCCCATGTTCGCTCGAGCCAAGGAATGCTCGCTCGAGCGAAGTTCGCTCGAGCCAAGGAGTTCTCGCTCGAGCTAAGGATTGCGTCCATACAAAAACCTGAAAGAGTGGTGTGCTTGCTCGAGCCAAGGCACTAGTAGAAATCACGAAAGTTAAGGTTCTCGCTCGAGCGAGATTCAAAATCCGGATTTCTATAGGAGTTGGTTTTCTTCCAAAACTAGGATTACTTTGGTTTTCTATAAATAGTTGGTTTTCTCCCAAATCTAAGGTAATTCCTCCAGATCTTCTTTTTGGCTCTTAAGATTTATATCTGGGGATATTTTGTTAGTTTTCTTTGATGTTTTATTGAGTATTCAACTCATGGTTTAAAGAGAGTACATCAAAGGTTTTGTTTGTTATACACAAGAGAGAGAGAGAGTTGTTCTTTGGTGGATTCTGAAGAATTTGAGCCTGAAGCTTTGGTGGATTCTAGAGTGGCTCATCGTAAAGACAATTCCGAGGTAAAGACAGGGTTGGAAGAGGCACATAGAGGTTGGTTAAATTAGGCGTGAATTCACTAGGTAATTGAGAGTATACCTGTGTAATTCCTTTAAATCTTCATAGTGGATTGTTTTGTGGCTGTTGCCCGTGATTTTTTTATCAGAGTTGGAGGTATCCAATTATGGTTTTTCCACGTTAAAATCATTGTGTCGATTTGTCTTGATTGTTTGATTGGGATTGTTTTATTGCTTAAAATTGATACATAATCACAAATCAATATCTAGGGGATTTCTAGATTTTTCATTTCCATTAGGAACGACATCCGTGTTTGGAAACACTCTGCCGATGGGAATTTCACAAGCAAATCTACTTACCTTCTTACTAAAAAATTTCAACCTTCTCTTCCCTTTACCAATTGGAATTGGGTCTAGGCTGTCCCTTCTAATCCTCATGTCCTTTATTTTGTTTGGCGTGTCCTCCACCAGAAGCTCAACACGAAAACTCAATTATTCTAGAGGCAAATTGTCAAGGACAATCTCTGCCCAGTCTGCCATTGCTTTCTCAAAACTATCAGCCATGTCCTTCGTGAATGCCGCTCTGCTACTCACTACTGATCTAGTATCGGCATCCCCACAAATGTCATCTCCTCATTTTCTCTCGATCTTCACTCCTAGTTCAAGACTAACTGTCAATCTCAGGTGTCCCACCCATCTTCTATTAAATGGGCCATTTTGTTTCCTGTTGTGTGTTGGGCCATCTGGTTAAATAGTAACTCTGTGTGTTTTCAGTCTAACCCGACTCCTTTTAGAGCCTCTACGGTGATTGCCACAGCTCTTGAATGGCAGCACATTACTGTTGCAGATAAGTCCCTCATAGGTTTTACCAATTTTTCTATAGGTTGGAAACCCCCTCCCCACGGACTTTTGAAACTTAATGTTGATGGTGCAGCTAAGAGTTGTACTCGTTTAGCCAGTGGAGGTGGAATCATTGGCTATTGGTTGGGTCGTTGGGTTGCAGGCTTCGCTCGCAACATAGGTATGGCCTCGGCTTTGGAGGCTGAATGTTGCGCTCTTAGAGATGGTTTGAAGTTGGCAGTAGACCTTGGACTATCAGATATTCATGTAGAATCGGATGCCAAAGCCACAATCCATTTAGTGTTACATGATTCTTCCCCACGTCACCACTTTAGTAATATCATTTGTGACTGCACGTACCTTACGAGGCAGTTGCGAATTACGACGGTTGACCATATCTACCGGGAAGCCAACAACTGTACGAACATCCATGCTAATCAAGATAATCTTGCCATGAAAGAAATTTATGTTTTTAATTATGCTTCTTCCTTTATTTTGAATCAGTTGTATGATGATGCTAGAGAGGTTTTATACCTCGAACGGTGACTGTCTAATTTTATGAGTTCACTACTTTACCAAAAAAACAAAAACAAACGGAACCATAAAGTAAAAGGACTTTGCTACAAACCCACAGTGACGTAACAACGTGCCATTCGTCCAAATCACCAAAAAAAAAAATAAAATAAAATAATAATAATAATAATAATAATTTTTTTTTTTTGACCAATGGAAAGCCTCCGTACATGATCCACAGTGACCTTCAGTGGGGGTCTTAGGCATTTTTGAAAGTAAAAATGCCAGCAGGCTGGCATAGTACAATTATTTAAAGTATATACTTTTGCTTTTGATCGAGAAAATAGATGCTACTTTATTAAAAAGTATTTTCCTGTAGTGCTACTTTTGACGCGGCACAAAAAATATACAAACATATAAAATTACATAAAATTATAAAATATGTAAATAAATAAATAAATAAATTATATATTAACGAGTTAAATATATAATATTTAAGCATTGATCAATAAATTATTTAAAATTAAAAATTTTCAACTTAAACACTTTTAAATTTATTTTAATCCATAAAATAATTTTAAAGGTGAAATCATATTTGTAAAAACATTACTTTATAACAATATTTTACAATAAATTATCTAAAATTGTGTTTTGGAATCATGATTTTATCCTAAAATCTATAAAACACATTTTTATTAAAAAATCTAAAGTTAAATCTAATTTTGTTTCAATGTATTTATTTATTTTATTCCAAACAACTTGCATTATTGTGTTAAAATAACTCACAACTACTCTTTCTTTCCTTCTCGTTTTTTCCTTGAAAATTTTAGTATAAACTTCTTTAAAAAAAATATCATATACACTTTTAATTATGATATTTTTTTTAGTTATGATATATTTTCTTTTTAAATTATGATATTATTTTGATTATGATTCATAAAATTTTGGGTAAATTACTAATACACTCTTTGAAATTTGATTAAAATATGATTCGCCTCCTATAATTTTGAAAATTACATTCCACCCTCGAGGTTTTTAATTTCATAACAAATCGCCAATTTTATTAATAAATCATTAAGTCAATTAACAGTTTTTAATGATGTTAAAAATATGTTTTAATTAATAATTTAGGTAATTTTATTATTGTATAGGAGAGTAATTACGAATTTCATTTTTTTGGTTAATTCTATTAAATAAAAAATTCTTATAAGGGGGTATTTGTAATTTTTCAAATCTCATGGGGTAATATGTATTTTAAGCAAATCTCAAGAGGTGTATTTTTAATTTACCCTAAAATTTTTAATTATATTTTATGTTATGTTTAATTATAATATATATTTTTTAATTATGATTTAAAAAATTAAAATTATATGATTTTTTTTTAATTATAAGTAGCATTCCCCCTTTTTCTCTGTTTCTCGGAAGTGAACTGATTGAACATGTGACATTGTTCCCTAGGAAAGTGTAACCAGTGTTGAAAATTTAACCATGCAGAAAGATTCGTGTATAGAGAGGGTGTCACCCGACAAGTTACCACCTATCCCAATTAAATCAAAGCTTAGTGTTTAATTAATGACATTATTCTAAGTTACACTGTTGCTTCTATTAATATTAATATTACTAGTGTCAAATCTTTTAAGTTGAGAATTATAGTTTGTATTGATCACACATAACTCATAAGCTCTGGCTTCAGTGAGGTCAAAGAGATATGGCTGAGTCTGTTGTCTCGTTTGCAGCTAAATGGATCGGCAATTTGTTGATTCAAGAAGCTAAATCCTTATATGGAGTGCGCGATCAAGTTGAAGATTTGGTGAGAGAGTTAAGGCGGATGCAATGTATTTTAAAAGATGCAGATGCAAAACAAGTAAAAGATGAGGTTATCCGTAATTTGGTTGCGGAAATCAGAGAAATTGCTTATGATGCAGAGGATGTGATAGCGACTTTTATAGTTGAGGTTGAGCCGAGGAGAAGGCGAAGCTTTCGAAACTTCATCACGAGATCTACTCGCATCTTCAATGAACTCATAGCTCGGCGCAAGATTGGCTCTGAAATTAGAAGGATTAAAAGCAAGATCACTGAGCTTACTGCAACATTTCCAACTTATGGCCTAATTGCTATGGCCCCTGAAAGAGAAGGTCCAAGTTCTGCTCTTCGAAGGCAATTTCAGTTACGACGGACTTATTCCCATGTTGAAGATGAGGATTTTATTGGTTTTGAGCAAGACATAAAGACACTAGTGGATCAATTGGTGAGAGAAGAAGCCAAACACCGTAAGGTTGTTTCAATTTGCGGTATGGGGGGTTTGGGAAAGACTACCCTTGCTAGGAAAGTTTACAATCACCAAGACGTTAAGGGCCATTTTGAAGCCTTTGCTTGGGTCTCAATATCACAACAATGGGAACGAAAAGATGTTCTGCAAAGGATCCTAACTAAACTCATTCCAGAGAAAAGTAGGCAGATTGTGACTATGATAGATGACCAGTTAGTGAAGTTACTCTATCAAGTTCAACAAGAGAAAAAATGCTTAGTTGTTCTCGATGACATTTGGTCATCACATGCTTGGGAGTGCTTATCACCGGCATTTCCTCAAGGAAATCCTATGGGTAGCAAAATAATTGTTACTACTCGTAATACAGAGGTGGTAACATCTATGGATCCAAGTGGTTTTGTCCTTGAACCCAAGTGTTTAAGCCCAGACGAGAGCTGGAAGTTATTCCAAAAAAAGGCTTTCTCGAAAACAAATACTACAGGTTAGTTGTCGTGAAATTTCAAATATAATTTTGTGGCTTAACTCTACATCCATTATTACACCACTCCCATAATATGCTATCCTGCTTTGTTTTTGTAGTAAAAAAACACCACCCTTCTTAGAATATCTAAATCTTTTTACTACTGTAGTGTTAATTTTTCACTTTAACATAGTGCAATGTTCATACATTTCCGTTAATTCAGACGCCACCACAAATTTTAAAATAAAAGTGGCGACACAAAACATAACATAATGTTTCTAAAATTTTCGACACTTCGTTGACAAGAATGTTTATTTCTATAATTTTAGTGGGCATATAATTTCTACTATTTTTTCTCTTAAATAAGTTTTTCTTTCTCTGTAAAGCTTAATTTGTTAAAGAGATGCAATTACTCAAGATGTTTGTAGTCAAAACTTCTTCTGAAAAACAGATCAAACACAGAGAGGTATAACAATTTTTTGGTCTGTGCTAAGTCCGTGGCTATAAATCTCATTCCATGCAGGATTAAACACATGGTATGCATATCATTATATTAATTTAAGGCTTAATTACATTTTTTGTATTTAAAATATGAGCCTTAAAGTGACACAATTCAAACATGGGAGAGAACAAAAAGACACAAGACTCCTACTTTGGAGATTAAAAAAATGTAATTAACCCTTAATTTTAAACAAAAAAACATTTCTTTCTTTCTCTTTTTCCTTTTTCCTTTTTCCTTTTTTTTTGGGGGGGGGGGGGGGGGGGGGGGGATATTTACATTACAATCATAAAATGATTTGTTCCTTTAACCTGCTGGAACTGGCCTGCCGTATCTTCACATAATACGGAGACGTACATATTCTTTCTTCTCTCTCAAGCATTACTTGTTCTAACTATTACACAAAGAAGGTGAGAACAACTAGAAATATGTTTAAGATTTTGATGTGAGAGGAAACAACACTAAAAAATAAAAAAAATAAAGGCTAACAACACTTGTTTTTGGCTGTTATATATTTCTGTTTCCTGAAACGTCTTGTGCATTTGTTTCTTCGTCGGTAACAATACTATGTTAATTGTCAGGAACCGAACCCGCCCCTATAGGTTCAGCGTCATGACCGACCAGTAATCATAGAATTACCTATGGCCTCTATACAAATAGACCCTTGATATAAAGTATGGGGCTTAGTGGAAGTCTAAAATATTATAGAATTCATCCATTGAGCCGTGCATATATGAGGAGAGCGAATATATTAAGCAAAGTTTGATTCAAAATATACTACCAACATAAGTACAATTTCATGTCTTACAAGATACAACCCCAACTATGCTCAAATACAAAACCATTAAACCACACAAAAGGGGTTCGATAAGTATGGCTCCACCCAAGCCTGATTACTTCACTTTGAAGCTCCACAAAAGGCTGACCCGGGTAAACTCGAGGCTATCTAACTTTGTTGTTCAGTTTGCCCACTTACAATTACATATATAAATAAATAGTGAGCTAGAGCCCAATGAGTAATAACAAAATAAAAAGGTTATATGAATGAAGTTCGACGATATTACAAATAACAAATTTTAACATCAATATCCATTCAAATTGACGTGTGTTACATTCGACAGAATAATAATGTTGTTATAGCAATAGAACCCCGAGGGTCATTCCAAATATCATATTCAATTATCCAATGGGCCACGGTATTAATCTCCCCCAGGCAAGGGTCAATGGGCCATGGTATTAATCTCCCCCAGGCGAGGGTCAATATGCCAAGGTATTAATCTCCCCCAGGCAAGGGTCAATATGCCATGGTATTAAATCTCTCACAGGCAAGGGTCAATGGTTGTGTCATGAACACATTTTAAAAAGGGAACATCATTCATTCGTAAGAGATTAAAGTTTCAATAAACCATTCGATTTAATAAGCCCTTCAATCATCATATATCAATACGATAGCAATAACATTTTCAAAATAAATATAACTCGAACATATTTTTATAGCGTTATTACTCACAGTGGTTTGAGTTGTCACTACGCCTCGGTTGTCCACCTAAATGGAACACATAACAAAGTATAAATGAAATTCCATTTCATTTCAATTCAATTCTCTTTGTGCGTCTCTAACTTATTGTATGATATATGAGTCCAAAAAGGTGCCTAAGAATGCAAGGAATGGCACGAGGATGCAAATATGCACTAAAAGAGTTGGTAAAATTTTGCTGAAACAAGGTCTCCGCTCGAGCGCAACTTCCTACGCTTGGGCAGGGGTTTAAAAACAAGGGTGGTCGCTCGAGTGTGACATCCGTCGCTCGAGCGGTCTGCAAAGGTACTGGATACATGAAATTCCCGCTCGACTGTCACTCGAGCAGAGGACTGAAGGAAAAGGGTCCTCGCTCGAGCGCCACTTTGGTCGCTCGAGCGGACTGTAAATTTTAGAAACTTCTGGGAGCCCGAATTCCACGCTCGAGTGTGAACTTCCTCACTCAAGCGGACAACACAAATTCTGGAATTTCCAGAATTGTGTTTGAAGTTCAAACATGGTATTCAAAGTCTCAAATCTTGGGTTTTTGGTACAAAAACATGGAGAATCACTATATAACATGAAAAACACTTCCAATTGAAACCATTTATTCAAAATCATGGCAAATTCTCACCATTAACTTCAACTTCAAGTTGTAAAATAATGTTTAATTCAAATTAGATGCATATCTCTTCAAAACATATTCAAAACATAATCAAGTGGCATGAGAAGCATGAAAACATGGAGGATTCTCTAATTTAAGGTATAAATGTGCCATGCATGTAGGATTTTCATGAATCCAATCTCAAATTATGCATGCATATGTGTAATTCAACTCCAATCTTCCATTTTTATGATACTCATAGTTCCTTTCTTCAATAACATGCCAATGAGTCTAAAAATGAGAGGAATTCAACTACTATATGCCTTATCTACATGAATTAGTGATGAATGCCATACCTAGTCTTGAATTCAAGTGTGATTTAAGCTTGATTCTCCAATTCTCTAGCAATTCCCTTCCAATTCTCCTTCCTCTCTCTAAAGTGTTGAACTCACTCCTCTCACTCTCTCAAATCTCAGCCCAAAGATGTATATAATGAGTTCCTAAACTTAATTTGGGTCTTATATAGGGTGTAATTAGGTTAGCCTAATTAAGGGTGGTTAGGATTAATCAATTAGGCTTAATTCCAACTAATTCAATCAGTTTATTCTAATTTATTTTGATCCAAATCAAATTCAAATTAAATTGAAGTCTCCATAAAATTCTAAATATTCCAATTAGCCTAATGGGTTAGTCAATTTCAGCTTCTAAAGTCATCTAGGCTTTCAATTTCCGACTCTAAGTCGTCAATTTAAACAGATATTCTATATATCAACAGATAATTATAAAATTAAATATGTAATCACACAATCAAGCACATAATCATGCAATTAAACTCATTAAAACTATATAATGTACTAGTTTGGAGGTCGGGGTCGTCACATTAATGGATATTGTATAAAATATATATATGTTTGTGAATGTTTAACAATTTTTATTAGATTATTTTTGCAACTTCGGTGTAATCAAGTATGGATGTTGACACTTTTATTACATGATTTAAAAATATCATAATGTTTTATTAAGTTTCATCGATCAAAAGTATAAAGTTTCACATTTCAAGCTTTTGTGTGACAATGTCGCACTTTTTTTTATTGAATTATTGTGGTGTAATTACAAAAGTACATACGGTATGTACTTTTTTAGAGATGTGTACTATAATCTTTAAATTATTTGTCATCAAAGCATGCATGTATTACAAAATAGCCCATACTTTCAAAACAAATCCAAGTAACTTTTGAGAATACATGAATATAATTTTCATAAAAATGATTAAGTAAGCAAGAGAGCTGGAAGTTATTTGAGAAAAAAGCTTTCTGGAAAATAGATACTACAGGTTAGTTTGTTGTGAAATTTCAAATATTTTGTGATCTAACTCCATATCCACTACTAGTACACTGCGACTACAATATGCTATCAGGCTTCGCTTTTGTAGTTCAATAACACTTTCCCTTTTTTTATAAGATCCATATATTTCTACTATTGTTTTAATTCTCATTTTTACCTAATCAATGCTATGTTCATAGATTTTCTTGTTTAGACTACACCACAAATCTCAAAATAGAAGTGGTGACATATACCATAATTTTGCTAGAAATTTTGAGTTGGAACCATGAAATAAAAAGAAAGAGTAGGACAATGATGTGAAAATGATTCTTCAGGTTTCTAGTCTCACACAACCACATTCAATGCAAAATTACAACAAAAATGTTTATTTCTTTCATTTTTGTGGGCATAATTTTTTTTACTATTCTCTTCTAGAAATCATGGATGATAGATTGTTTCATATAGTTGGGATTTATTCTCTTGTTTAGTAGTTTAATATGCCATGGTATTTATTTCAAGGCATATTAAATGGCAAGTTGGTAGATTATTTCTAGAATTTTAAATATAACATAACAATAGACAATAAAAAGTCTTCGTCGGTGTAAGGTAAAACATTTTTGCAATTTCTTTCAAAGTACATAACACAAACTAGCATACTTGTGTTCGTCCAATTAAGACAAGAGGTCTTCTGTGCATTGATAAATTTACACTTTGGTCTGTTGCAGATTTTGAAGTTGACACAATGATGGAGAAGTTAGGAATAGAAATGGTTGAACAATGTGGGGGCTTACCACTAGCCATTGTAGTACTTGGAGGACTTCTAGGAACAAACTTGACCCTGAGCCATTGGCAGAAAGTGCAACAAAATTTTAATTCATATGGAAAAAGGGGAGGAGGACAAGATGCAAGAGTATTGGATGTGTTAGCTTTGAGTTACCAAGACTTACCATATCAGCTCAAGGCATGTTTCCTTTATTTGGGCAATTATCCTAAGGATTTCAACATCGATGCAGAGAGACTATATCAATTGTGGATGGCTGAAGGCTTCATATCCCAAGAAGAAAGAGGAGAAGACGAAACCATGATGGACGTGGCGGAACGTTACATGGGTGAACTAGCACAAAGGTGCATGGTTCAAGTGGGATTGCAGTCAGAGAAGGATTCAATAATTAGAGGAAGCAAAGGGTTTCGATATTGTCGACTTCATGATCTCATGAGAGATTTATGTTTGGCAAAGGCAAAAGAGGAAAATTTTCATCAGGTCATTGAATATGGGCATATGAATCAGCAAGAGCATCCCTCTTCTTCATCCATGGTAACATCAATTGGTGGTAACACTTGCAGTAAAATACACAGACTTGTCATCAATCTAGATAAGAAGAATAGTAACTTTCGTCTCTTTGAACAAGAAGAAAGGGCTCGGCATATTCGGACAATTTTATTCTTCACAGGTGATGATTGTGATTATCAGTTTGGAGAACAATTGACCCGTTTCTCCAAAGAATCTAAATTTCTTAGAGTCATAAATTTCGATGGAAAATCATTTGGCAGAGAAGGAACAAAAGAGGTACCAAAAGAAATAGGAAACCTAATCCTTTTGAGGCACTTGGGTCTAAATATGACTGCATTCACAAAGTTGCCATCATCAATAGGCAACCTTAGACACTTGCAAACCCTTGATTTACGAAGAACTATTCATGCTTTCATTCCAAATGTGTTATGGAAGATGGAAGGATTGGTACATCTTTATCTTCCTGTTATTTACTTTTGTACAGAAGGCAAACTACGAGTAGATGGTTTGAGGAATCTGGAGACGCTAGAAAACTTGAATTCAGATAAGGTTAATGTTAGAGATCTCTTCACATTACCCAATCTCCAGAGATTGGTGAATGTATACGTAGTGGGAAAGCTTGAGGACCTAACCATGGTCAATAACTACATCCTCAACAGCAACCATCGACTACAGCACACATCCATTTATATTCAAAATTATGATTTTTGTCCAGAAGATGGATTAAGCCTCATGAGACAATTGCTTGGGTGTGTTTGCCTTGTTCGATTGCAGATAGATGGAATTATAGGTAAGTTACCACAATACGAACACCAGTTATTATGCTCAGGCCTCACCTCTTTATCCCTGTCGGACTCTAAACTTGAGGAAGACCCAATGGCAACACTGGAGAAGCTGCCTAACTTAAGGATTCTATTCTTAAATAGAAATGCCTTTGTAGGAAAGGAAATGGTTTGCTCTGCTCATGGTTTTCCTCATCTCAACAGTTTGACACTCTTCTCTTTCGAAATTGAGGAATGGAGGGTGGATGACGGAGCCATGCCTAAACTTTCACTTTCTTCTCTACGGATTGGATCCTGCAAGAAATTGAAGATGCTTCCGAATGGATTGAGATTCATCCCTACCCTCCAGGAATTGGAGATTGTCAATATGTCTAAAGCATTCAATGACAGGCTTCGAGTGGTCGATGGCCAACAAGGAGAGGATTTTCACAAAATTAGCCACATCCCTTCCATTTATTTTCCAAGTAAGTAAAACAATTCCTTTTTCTAGATGAATGAATCCAAAAGGGAACAGTAAGAAATCTAATATTGTGAGAACCCGAATATACAAATAAAGTAAATAATTAAATAATAATAATTTTACAATCTCAAATATTTTGTTGGTAAATCCTAAAGTACAAATTAAATGTTGTTGGAGGGTCTTTCAATTAATTTTAAACCTAAAAAATTTATGATGGAAATCTCTAATTTAGAGGTAAGATTTATTATTTAAAAAAAAAGAAGGGGGGGGGCGCAAGTTAGTAAGTATATTTTGATCTAATAATAGTTGTATTTTATTTAAATTAATGATGAGAGGAAATATAATAAAATAAAAACAGGATATTAATTTAGAATCTTTTAAGTTTAGATATATATAAAGCAACCCTAGTTTTCCTAACAAAAACCCTAAACTCTCATATTATTCAACTAGCAGCCGTGAAGAGGAGATAGGAGTGGCTTTTGGTGAAAATTGAAGAACTAGTTTGGTGCTTGAATAACTCCATCTCCAAGGTAGAAACCAATATTCTGTGAATATAGTTATTTTGTATATATGTTTCTGTGCATTCATTGGAAGAAGAAGGAATGAAAGCTTAACTGATTAGGTGGCTTGAATATCTATCAGATTAATAGTTGGTAGGGCTGCAAATGAACCGAGCTGTTCGTGAACAGGCTCGGCTCGGCTCGGTAAGGGCTCGGCTCGGCTCGGCTCGTTTACTAAACGAGCCGAGCTTGAGCTCGATTATTGGGCTCGTTTCGTTAACGAGCCGAGCTCGAGCTCGACTGTGTTTGGCTCGGTAGGCTCGGCTCGTTTATCTATAATTAAATTATATAATAAATATATTATTTATATATTAAATAATATATAAATATATATAAATACATTATTTATATATTAAAAATATATAAATATATATATAAATAATAATATAAATGCATTTTTTATATATTAAATAATATAAATAATATTTTTTATTTAAAAATTTATATTTAAATAATATAAAAAAAAATTTATCGAGCCGAGCCGAGCCGAGTTCGAGTTCGACAAAAATTAACGAGCCGAGCCGAGCTCGAGCCCAGTCCTTTATCGAGCCGAGCTCGAGCTCAATAAACGAGCTCGATAGCTTAACGAGCCGAGCTCGAGCCCAGCAAAGCTCGGCTCGGCTCGGCTCGTTTGCACCCCTAATAGTTGGTGTGAAATAGTGTATTGGGTATAGTGGATGTATGAAGAACAAGTATATGGCATGGATTATATTCAATGGGTTTTTTTTTGTTTGTAATGGTGGATCTTGTGAGTGAAACGTGGGTTAGGTTCCTGGCCACCAATATTTGTGAATATCATGTTTCTTTTATGTAGTTTGAGAAATTAAATGGGTACATATAGTTGAGGGTACAATCTATGAGTATGAAATTCTGCACAGAATCACAAACTTTAAAAATCAAGAAACCATATCAAACAAATGAATTTTGAACTGAAATTTTCACAGTAGATTAATTACATATTTAATTGCATATCTGATTTTTTTCATAATTTTTGGGAGTCAAAATCCATATAAATTGATGCGTTCAAATCTGTCTAGAAAACTGGTTTAAAACAGTAAGTTCGGGAGTGTTGTTCTCTTTGGGTATAAATCCAAAAATTATCAAATTAGTGTCGTTTGAACCGGTTACGAGTCTAGTTTTGTACTTTTTTTGCCTCGCATTGATTGCTCATGTATACTAAGAGAACCATTAATTTCTTTAAAGTGCTGCAGAAAACAACCTGTTTAGATATAATTAATTGTATATAATTATTTTGATAAGCAAATCAAGTGAAACCATTTGGGTTTGAAACTTAGGATATATTAGTTGATATCTTGAGGGTTTTAGAATTTTTCGAACAACGTGGAGTGGGTTTTTAATTTTCAAAGTTAGTGAATAGATTGGGAGAAACTTGTTTAAAACTCTGTTTTATCTTAAAGTTACTTTTAATTAAGTTCCGATCTGAACTCATGTCTTGGGTAATTTTAGACCTTGAAGAACATGAGCTTAGGCAATATTTAAGGGTAACGGTGAGTTGGGTTGAGCTGTGTTAGTGTACTTTAGTGTGGGGTACTTAGTTTATTATTCTCTTTAGTATTTTTAAATTAGTAGTGACGTGTTGTCTTCATACTTGGTTCAGGGCACTAGTTGGACTTTCATACTCTATTCACGGATTATATTATTTCGTTTTCAGGTGAGTAGTTTCATGCTACATATTTTTATAAATGTTCCCCTACCCTGAACGGTTGGAAAATTAAATTGTTGTTTCAGGACTAAACGGTTTTGATAAATTATTATATTATCAATGGAATTAAATTATTTTTTGAAACATGTGTGAACTTGGCATACTGTAAACTATTTGTTTTGGTCTCATGTTTATAATGATGAACTACCATGTTTTGTGAAACTGATGTGTATTGATTATTGGGACCATATGTGTATTTAGTCTAGGGAAATTATTCCACTGTGTGTGGTGACTCTGACTACTAGGGAACAGATCCGGGTTGGGCTGTGATGACTCTAGTGCTCAACGATTGTAAGGAAAAGACCTAGGTTAAGCTGGGTGACCTTCAATCGGATCGTCTTAGAGAAAAGGCCCAGGTTGCCACCTTGAGGATGACTGTTAGTTCGGTATTGAATCCAACGGGCTTATAGCCTGGAGAACTATGTGGCATATTACTTGTTATTTCTTGGTACCCAGAAAATTATTGGTGTTCATGTTGTAATCTGTTTTAAGTGGAAAATGCCATTTATCATGTTCTTGAGAGACATGAGTATTTTAACTGTTAAACTGTGGAATCTTCTTTTTAAAACAGATTCTCTTTACCAAACTGTATGCTAATCTAGTTTCTGTGATATATATCTTATTTTGGAATTGATCCCTGTTTTCAAAACTGTATTTACTATCCATGTTGCTACTCACTAAGCTATCAGGTGACTTAGTTGTTTACCATTTCCAGGTGTTAGAAGGACTTAGAGTGGACTCATGGCACAGCGGGGACTCAATTGCATGGACATCTAGGACATTCATTTATTTTGTTTTAGATTGTTATGTCAAGTTGTGCATATTTATTTTTATTTTTTTTATTGTGGTTCATTTAGGATTATTTTGATATGTGGGCTGTTTATATCCCATAAGTTTGGATGGTATTGTTTACGGTTGGTTTTGCCGTTTTATAACTGTGGCATGTCACTAGATTGAGTTTGGTTATTTATTATTGGACTTTTGTTTAGTTGTTCAATTTGATTATAGTTTCGTGCTTAGGCTTACGTGTGCCTTGGGCTGAGTCCCTGTGGGCCACGACAGGTCATGCCTGGATTTGGGGTGTGACAAATATACCACAGTTTTTGTATTTAATATTTCATATTAAAATAAACTAACAAAAACAAGAAAATAGAAGAATTTTAGAAAAATAATCAATAAATCCTATTTTACTTTTGAGATTACTCATGAGTCGTATCAAGTTTTAATATAAATAACTAAATCTTATTTATGATAAAAGGTTCCCACAAGATTCATTACTCTATAATGGTGTCTTATTTCAATTTTACCCTTCATATTCAATATGAACAACAATTTTATAAATAAATTTAACTTAATTAAAATTTAAAATTTTAATTGTAAAAATTATTAATCTTATACTTATAATTTTGTTCATTAAAAATCATTTAATTTCAACTATTAAAAATAATTTAATTATAAAATTTCTAATAAATTAAAATTATTTATGAAATTCTTTGTTTATAATTTGATATAACTCAATAATAATTTTCAAAATAAAATAGCACTTTTTGATAATTTTTTCATTGTGAGTTATGATTTTTTTTTAATGCAATATCATAATTTTTACAATTAAAAATATTATTTTACTTAGATTAAAAATATTTTCGTATTAAATTAGGGATAAAATTGAGATAACATCCACCATTATGGAGCAATAAATATTTTGAAATTATGTTATAAAAAATAAGATTTAATTGTACACATTGAAGACTTGCTAGTAATCTTAAAAACAAAATAGGACTTATTGGTTATTTTTCCTAGAATTTTTCAGAAACAGAGGAGAGTGGAAATCAGTACTTCTTCCACCCATCTCTCTCCCTCTTTGTCTCATTTTTTCCCTTTTCTACATATACCAATAACTTTTCCTCTCAAAAAATATTTACATGCAACTGTTATTCTGTTGGGAGTAGACTTATTTGAAAATTTATACCTACTTCTCATTTATTTTTAGTTGCTTATTGTTCTCAAGTCCTATACTAGAATTCATAATATAATTGTATCTACACCACATGATATTTTTGTTGGTATTTTTCTGACTAAATTTTTAGTCTCTAGCATTACTCTCAAGACATCTATTTATCTCTCTCTTACTCTTAATATTTATTTCTCACCATGAAATGCTATATAGATGAAGTTATCAACTGCTACCATGAAAGGGGAAAAAAATTGTGTTGGTGAATTTCTTAATTAACATGGGATTTAACTTTTAAATCTACATCTTATCTTTTCCTTTAACATAGCTCTGGAATTAGTTATACAATAAATTAGGAAGAACAAATTTATTTTTAGACAGTAGTTATCCTCTGTGGATTGTTGCAGACCAACCATCAAAATCATGAAAGTGGGTAATTGCTCTTAAAAAAATTAAGCAAAATTTTCTCTTAAAAATAAAAGAAAAACAGATACTGAACTATATTTAGAATTGGAGAGGAAACTTGTGCGTATTCAGGGGTACTAAGCACTAAAAAGATAATGCAATCATGTTCTTATTGATCATTACTAATGTCATGGTCCTATTCATTCATACTGTCTTGTTTCAAATTCACATGCTTATACTATATTCATCATGAAGGTTAAGACAAAAGAAGATGAAGGCATTGTTGTTAGGGAGGCTCTTGTCTCTGTTGAAGCTGAAGGGTTAAGGTAATAATTGTTGAAATTAAAGCTCAGCAAATTGTTCATTAGTTAAATTTTATGTATAGAACTGGTGCTAATATAGAGGATATGCTAGCTGATTGTCATATATTTGCTCTATATTCTCTCAACTCTTGTTTTGTTCATACTAGAGGATCTTGTAAAATAGATGGCCCATGATCATTGTGAGAACCCGAATATAAAAATCACGTAAATAATTAAATAATAATAATATTACAATCTCAAATATTTTGGTGGTGAATCCTAAAGTGCAAATTAAATATTATTGGAGGATCTTTTAATTAATTTTAAACCTAAAATAAATTTATGGTGAAAGTCTTTAATTTAGAGGCAAGATTTATTATTAAAAAAAAAATAGAATAAAAGGTGTGACTTGAACTCTAGACCACAAAATTAATAAATAAGACTCTTACCATTTGAGTTGCATATAACTTATACATATATTTTGTATATTTGTCTATTTATTTGACCTACACATGCTTTACGTGTACCCAACCACTAGTATAAAATAAAAACAAAACAAAACCCTAGCTCTTCTAACCATTTCCCTAGCAGCAGCAGCAGCCATGAGAGAGAAGAGAAACAAAAGGTTGCAACTAATTATGGATGGAATTGGGTGTGTTGTGCTGTGTGTGATCATCAAAGGATAGCCCTCCTAGGTTTTCTTCTCTTATTTCTTTGTTCTTCATCCTTATTCTATAATTATTTTATTCATTGATGGACAGGTTGTAGGTTTATGTATTTTGTATATATATATGCACTGTTAAGAAATCTGAGGAGCTAAATTTATGTGTAAAGAATAGGTGTAATTCTTAGTTCAAAAAATTCTGCACAGAATCGCAAACTTTAAAAATCAAGAAACCATATCAAACGGATGAATTTTGAACTGAAATTTTTACAGTAGATTAATTACATATTGAATTGAATATCTGAATTTTCTCATAATTTTTGGGAGTCAAAATCCATATAAACTGATGCGTTCAAATCTGTCCAGAAAATTGGTTTTAAACAGTAAATTTGGGAGTGTCGTTCTCTTTGGGTATAAATCCGAAAATTATCAAATTAGTGTCATTAGAACCAGTTACGAGTCTAGTTTCGTACGTTTTTTGCCTTGCGTTGATTGCTCATGTATACTAAGAGAACCGTTAATTTCTTTGAAGTGCTGCAGAAAACATCCTGTGTAGATATAATTAATTGTAGATAATTACTTTGATAAGAAAATCAAGTGAAACCATTTGGGTTTGAAACTTAGGATATATTAGTTGATATCTGGAGGGTTTTGGAATTTTTCGAATGGTGTAGAGTGGGTTTTTAATTTTCAGAGTTAGTGAACAGTTCGGGAAAACCTATCAAAAATTCTATTTTAACCCAAAGTCACATTTAATTAAGTTTCGACCGGAACCTATGTCTTGGGTGATTTTAGACCTTGAAGAACATGAATTTAGGTAATATTTAAGAGTAACAGTGAGTTGGGTTGAGCTGTGTTAGTGCGCTTTAGTTTGGGGTTACTTAGTTCTTATTTTTTAGTATTTTTAAATTAGTAGTGACGTGTACTTTTCATACTTGGTTCAAGGCACTAGTTGGACTTTCATACTCTACTCAAGGATTATATATATATTTTTTTCAGGTGAGTAGTTTCATGCTACATATTTTTATAAATGTTCCCCTACACTGAACTATTGGAAAATTTAATTGTTGTTTCAGGACTAACTGTTTGGATAAATTATTATATTATCAATGAAATTAAATTATTTTTTGAAACATGTGTGAACTTGGCATACCGTAAACTATTTATTTTGGTCTCATATTTATAATGGTGAACTACCATGTTTTATGAAACTGATGTGTATTGATTATTGGGACCATCTGTGTATTTTAGTTCAGGGAAATTATTCCACTGTGTGTGGTGATTCTGACCACTAGGGAACAGATCCGGGTTGGGCCGTGATGACTCTAGTGCTCAACAATTGTAAGGAAAAGACCTAGGTTAAGTTAGGTGACCTTCAATCAGATCCTCTTAAAGAAAAGACCCAGGTTGCCACCCTGAGGATGACTCTTAGTTCGGTATTGGATCCAACGGGGCTTATAGCCTTGAGAACTGTGTGGCATGTTACTTGTTTTTTTCTTGGTACCCAGAAAATTATTGGTGTTCATGTTTTAATCTGTTTTAAGTGAAAAATGTCATTTATCATGTTCTTGAGAGACATGAGTATTTTAACTGTTGAACTGTGGAACCTTCTTTTTGAAACATATTGTCTTTACCAAACTGTATGCCAATATAGTTTCTGTGATATATATCTTATTTTGGAATTGATCCCTGTTTTCAAAACTATATATACTATCCATGTTGCTACTCATTAAGCTATCAGCTGACTTAGTTGTTTATCATTTCCAGGTGTTAGAAGGACTTAGAGTGGACTCATGGCATAGCGAGGACTCAATTGGATAGACCTCTAGGGCATTCATTTAATTTGTTTTAGGTTGCTATGTTGGGTTTTGCGCATACATTGTGGTTGGGTTTTATTTAAAGTTATTTTATTTTGTGAGCGGTTTGTGTCCCATTTAGTATATATATATTTTTAGGAAGTTGGTTATGGCTTGTTTTGCACTTGTGGCATGTCACTAGATTGAGTTTTGATTTATTTATTTATGGGCTATCATCACATTTATTCTTTATGGTTTTGGGTTCATGTTTAGGCTTACGTGTGCCTTGGGCTAAGTCCTTGTGGGCCACGTCCGGTCATGCCCGGATTTGGGGTGTGACAATCATGAAGTAGCCAGGTTTGCTCTATCTATGAATGTAATTTCTATGGTTGATATGGAATGTATCTAGACTGATCTTAGGCTGGTTTGACCTTTATCTAGTGTTTCAATAAAATTTTCTTTGGTTGAAAAAAAAAAAAAAGAAAAAAAAAAGAACGAGATCAGAGGATGCATTCTTTCTCGCAGCTGTTTATTATGATTTTAATCCTTTTTAAAACTTATGAGACCATTATGAAAAGTTTGACGAAAGTGTATGCAAATTACATAGCTAAAGCTAATCAAAATTGGAATCTGAACATTTTGCTTATTAATCTGGAGATATACGTAGATTAAAAGAAAAAAAAAAAGAAAAAAAGGAGCTTTTCATCTAATCTAGGATTATCAAATGGACCCTTGAAAGTGCAATTCAATTTGAAGAAAATAAAATGGGAGAAGGAAGAACCAACATGGTATAAACAAAATTCTTTGTTCAAACTATTTGCGTAGCTAATCACACTGTTTGCTGTAAATTGCCAACCATTCAAGGTTTTGTGATAATACATGATACGTCTACTGCATAACTTTCACAAAACCAATCATCAGTAGTAAATAATTTACTAACTAGTTACCTCTTTAAAGTATGTTCAACATTTATTCTAATCTGTGGATGAAGTTATCAATTGCCACATTGAAAGAAAATTATGTTGGTGAATTTCTGATTGTGGCATTTACATATTGATCATAGACCTACTTAACTTAACATGGGGTTTAACTTCCATCACCATCTTATCTTTTCCATTCACATGTTAGCTTTGGCATTACTTAGGTAATAAATTAGGATGAAAATTTTTCTTATTACACGACAATTCCCACTGTGAATTGCTACATACCCATAAAAATTATGACAGCAGGTAATTTCTCTCAAAAATAAAAATAAAAATTAAGGACTTAAAAATAAAAGCTAAAATATATTGAACTAGAATTGGAATTGTAGAGAAACCTTGCCCCTTTCAACTAGCATTAAATAAGTACTTTCATGTTTTATTCATCATTAGTAATGTAATGTTCCTTTTTTTGATAGGTTGTAATGTAATGTTCCTATTTGTTAGTATTGTCATGTTTTAATTTTATAAGCTTATGTATGCTTATGTTCAAACCAATTCCAAGTGAACGGAATTGAAGGCAATGCTGTTTGGGAGGTTCTTGTCACTGCAGGTATAAATTCTATGCACGGAACTGGTGTTGACACAGAGGTGGTGGTATCTTGCAGCCCACGGCTCTTGGTTTTAACTTCATCTAGTTTTTCAATAAAATTTTCTTTTAGTGACCAAAAAAATGAATGATATAAGGGATTCATTATTTCCTGTTGCTTACATTGCTTTAATTAGCTTCATACAATGCTTTTAATCCCTTTTTGAAACTTATGAAACCATTATGAAAAGTTTGAGAGAAGTTTACACATTGATTAGTTAGAGTTAACAAAAATTCAAATTCGGGCATTTCGCTTATTAATCTGCAGATGTACTTCTGTTAAATAAAAAAATAAGAAAAAATACAAAACAAGGAAAAGAAGCTAAATTTCTAATCCAGGATTTATTGAATGAAGCCTTGAAAATGCAACTCTCTTTGAAGAAACTACAATAAGAAAGGAAGAAACCAGCCTCGGTTGTATAAAAATTCTTCATAAGACACCCATACCCAATTTAAACACTGGAATCTTTTAATTTTATACGATGGGTGAAGAAAAGACGCTCACTCTTGTTAGAATTAGAGAGGAAACTTGCCCTTATTGAGTGGTATTGAATAAGTACTAACACATTAGTATTGTCATGTTTTTATTCATTAGTAGTATTGTCATGTTTTTATTCATTAGTAGTACTGTCATATTCCTATTCATTAGTAGTGTCATGTTTGAATTTTATATGTTCATGTTATGTCAAAATCAACTCCAGAAGAAAATTTGAAAAGCGAGATATGGTTTGATTGCTTAAATCAAGTAATAGTTCAAAGAGTTTGTAATCAAGAATTCATTTCTTCTAGTTGCATATCAAATTTGTTAAATCAGTGCAGCTGTATACTATGATTTTAATCCTTTTTATTTATTTATTTATTTTTTAACTTAGGAGTTCATGTTCAAAATCCAGATTGGGGAATTTCATTTACCAAACAACTAATTTGTTGCCGGATGATGATGTCATCTTAGTGCTTCTTTCTATGCTGCTTCTTCAACCTTGATGGCAGAGGCAAAGAGCTTGTCTGGAAGCTCTTAGATGGTTCAAGCATATATCAATGGATATCTGTGTGGTGTTCACTTGTTGACACATATAATTCTAATTAATTTGGTGAAGTTACTTTGGTTGGAGACTTATGTGGACTTTAATTTGTTTGGTTTATTGGAAGACATTAAAACTATATGTAATTTGTTTGCTTGTTTAAGTTTTTATTTGTTGTTACTAAACCTACTTGGTAGGCTATTCATGTAGCTCATGTTCTACCTAATAAGTCTGCTTTCAATAAGATCAGTTAGTTTGTCATGTACTTGTTTAGTTTTATATATTTATGGGTAAAATTATATTTGTGGTCTCTATAATTTGTTTTTGGAATCAATTTGGTCCATGTAATTTCAACTCTATCAATTTTTCCTTTTAGTTTTCATATGGTGTCAGTTTAGTGCAATTGAACTCCTTAACAAATTTGACAGAAATGGAGAGCATACAAATGGTCCATTCAAAAGGGAATAAGTTATTTCAAATTAGATATTAATCCCTTAATCACTTTAAAAATAGCGAATGTGCTATTTTGCCTATTGAATTTAGTAAAATTTCTATAGTGAATGTGCTATTTTGCCCATTGGATTTAGTCAACAATGGCGCAAGCCATTGGATAGCAAAGGCTTTGTACACAAACTCTTTACCTTTTGATTGGGTTGTCAACCCCCCTGTTGCCTTAAATTCTATTCTTTCTTCAGATGTATCCCATTTGCTTGTTTAATGATAGGTTGGGAGTTAAAATTGATGCAATATAAATTACTCAATGGTAAAATTGATGCAATTTAGAACTAGAAAAACTAAATTGACAGAAGAACTACATTTTTGGGACTACACGTGTCATTTGCCCTACAAACTTTTTTATTTTGAAAAAAAAAAGAAGAAAAAAGCAGCCTAGAAAGTGCAACTTAATTTGAAGAAATTACAATGAGAGAAGGATGAACCAACATGGGTTAAACAAATATGATGTTAGCACCTTGTGCCGGGTTTTTTGTTTTGTTTTCTTTGTTTTTATTTCATTTTATTGCCAAAGATAAATATATATATATATTCATGAGAAGAACTTTTGAGGTGGAGAAATGTTTGACAATGTGTAAACACATAAAACCAAGAGTAATTAACACGAAAAGAGCAAGACCTCCAATAAATTTTGGATTGAGATTCATCTCTACCCTCCAAGAATTGGAGATTGCCTATATGCCTAAAACAAATTGTGTTGGTGAATTTCGTATTATGGTATTTACACACTGGTCACAACCTGCTTTATTTAACATGGGATTTAACTTTTAAATCTACATCTTATCTTTTCCTTTTACATATCTCCGAAATTAGTTATGTAATAAATTAGGAAGAAAAAAAAATATTTTACACACAAGTTATCCTCTGTGGATTGCTGCAGACCCATCAAAATCATGAAAATAGGTAATTGCTCTTAAAAAAATTATGTTAGTGAATTTCTGATTGTGGTATTTACATATTGATCACAGCCTACTTAACTTAACTTAATGTGGGGTTTAGGTTTAGCTTGTATCTCCATCTTATCTTTTCCTTTCGCATCTTAGCTCTGGTATTAGTTAGCTAATAAATTAGGATGTAATTTTTTTATTACTACACGACGATTACCCACCATGAATAACCCATCAAAATCATGATAGTAGGTAATTTCCCTTTAAAAAAACTGAAGGACATAGAAATAAAAGCTAAAATATATTGAACTAGAATTAGAATTGGAGAGAAACCTTGCCCCTTTCAACTGGCATTAAATAAGTACTAAGACAATAGTACTGTTATATTTTTATTCATCATTAGTAGTGTAATGTTCCTATTCATTAGTATTGTCATGTTTCAATTTTATATGCTTATCTATGCTTATGTTCAAATCAATTCCAGCTGAATGGAATTGAAGGCAATGCTGTTTGGGAGGTTCTTGTCACTGCAGGGTATGAATTCTATGCACAGGACTGGTGTTGACACAAAGGTTGTGGTAGATGATTGCCATATATTTACTTGGTATTTTCTCAACTCTTGTTGTGTTTATACTAGAAGATCTTGCACTAGGCAGCTCTTGGTTATAATTCATATAGTTTTTCAATAAAATTTTCTTTTGGTGACAAAAAAAAGAAAAGAAAAAGGGATGAAATCAATGATTCAGTATTTGTCAATACTTATTGCATTGCTTTAATCAGCTTCATACAATGCTTTTAATCCCTTTTTGAAACTTATGAAATCATTATGAAGAGTTTGAGAGAAGTGTACTCAATTGATTGGTTAGAGCTAATAATAATTCAAATCTGGGCATTTTGCTTATCAATCTGCATATGTACTTATCAATCTGCCTATGTTAGATAAAAGAGAAGGAAAAAAAAGCAGAACAAGGAATTTTAGAATGAAGCCTAGAAAGCGCAAATCTATTTGAAGAAACTACAATAAGAAAAGAAAGAAACTAGCCTGGGTTACATAAAAAATTCTTTGTCCATGGACTTATGCTGATAATGAAAGAGGATGAAATCAAGAATTCATTCTTTCTTGTTGCATATCAAATTGGTTCAACCAATGCAGCTGTACACTATTATTATTTTAATGCCTTTTTATGTTTTCTGTTTGAAACTTAGTAATTGATAATGAAAAGTTTGATGGAAGTGTACCCAAATGAATATGATTAGGCCTAATCAAAATCTTAATCGGGGAATTTCACTTACCAACCTGCTAATTTGTTGCAGGACGGATGACAATGTCTTAGTGCCCTGTAATGAATCAAGTTGTTCATCCCTCTATGCTCCTCAGCCGTGATGGTTCAAGCATATTGGAGATATCTGAGGTGCACATGTTGACGTATAGCTCTACTTTGTCTGGTTTAGTGCAAGACATTAAATTTGTATGTAATTTAGTTGCTTGTTTGGTTTTCACTTTTGTGTTACTAAAGCTACTAAGTAGGTTGTTCATGCACCTCATGTTCTAGCTAAGAGCATCAACATCAAACTCGGTATGTCCCTTTGTTAGCTATTTGTGATGATCAAACTCACAAATGGCATAACTTGCATATGGTACACAGCATTTAGTATTTCCCAACCAAAATAAATAAAAAAATTATCTAGAAAGATAATTTGTAGTCCAAATTTAATTCTTATAATGGAGCCCACATTTAGAATGTACCTATACCTCCACATTATTTTTGTTCATATTTTTTCATGCCTGTATTTTTGGTTCCTAGTAGTACTTTGGGAACATCTATTTATGTCACGCCCTCAAAACAATAACATTAAACTCAACAATATAGACATGCATCGATATATAAAAGATCAACATCCTTCTATTCATCAGAGTATTTCCTTACACAAATATTACATGTTGACAACAAAAGTAAACGCCCCATGGGCCTATAACTTTCCAAGCCAACACTTGGTTACAAGAAATGAGTACTAACTCATATACACATTAAGCCCTAGGCTTGAATTTACATGTAATACATCAAAAGGAAAATAACATCCAAAAAGTCTGACTACCTCTAGCCTCCCAAGCTATGTCCTTGGAAGTGGCATGCTACCTGTACCTGAAAATGAAGTTCCCATATAGGGTGAGCCACAGCCCAATAGAAATACGCTAAACCAGCTATAAACAATGACTAAAAGATTAGCAGTTGATAGATGGCCAACACAGATACATCCACTTATATCATATTACAATTACATGACTTACAAGTCCATGTTACTTTTCATTATTTCACAGTAGATAAGCATACTAGCTAAATCAATACATCAACAGATAAGCATATTAGCTATATCAACATCTCAACAGATAAGTATAAGAACTATATCATACAACCAAAGATAAGCATATGAGCTATATCTACACTTCTCTAGACAAGCATATGAGCTGTGTCTACACTTCTCAAAGATAAGCATATGAGCTGTATCTACGGAGTTCATCCCCTATCTCCTCCCAACACTATCCGGTTTAGAGGTTCATCCCCCATCTTCCCCTAAACTGCGGAGTACATCCCCTATCTCCTCCTCTACACACAATGCATATAAACACATAGGTTCTATACACAATCAACCAATACATAAAGTTAATGTATTCTATCAACCGTCAAGCTCCATGACACATTCCATTGATTAGTTTTCGTTTGCCTAATCATCATGCATTGTCTACAACAATCAAGACTATCCTCCACCGATAGCCCAAAGCAGTTATTTCTAAACAGAAAATAAATGCACAAAATGGATAATATATCGACATTTCAATTCGATGAGCGATAAATAATTCAACTACATCCTTCAATCCCATACATTCCCAATTCCAACATTTCTAATTCAATTCCTCCTTTTCTCAAATTAATTACACGAATTAATTTGTTAAGTCAATTAGGACAAATTCCCTTAACTAACAAAACAACCCTAAGGTTCCATTTTCATCCACATTCCATCATCTATCTCATTTTTCTATGCCAAACTTGCATTTAGGTTTATTATAAACAAAACCCCAACTTTTGTAAAATTATACAAAAGGCCCAAACTTTCTCAAATTTACCCAACAACACCCAACATATCAAAATGCTAAAATTTAAAGACAAAATCCATAAGGAGGAGTAGGATATCCCTACCTCAAAGTTTGAGCTCCAACAAAGAAGATGAAGAAAACGAAAATGCTCCAAATCACGAATTTCTCGGATCAAAAGATAGCCCTCGACGATCAACAACTTTTTTGTAAAGGCCAAAGGTGAGGAAATCACTCCTACTAGATCAATACCTAGAGAGAAGGTAGAGCTCTAGACTGAGAAGCTCAACAATGGTGTTTTTAGAAAAGTAAGAGAGAGAAGAGATGTGAAAAAGTGATTTCAAAAAGTCAAAACGCGGAGCTTTAACCCAGTCGCCCCGCTCGAGCGGCCAAACCCCCACTCGAGCGTCACTCACAGAGCTCCGCTCGAGCGTCCAATCCCCCGCTCGAGCGGCGGATGCACACTCTTAGAACTTTTGTAGACAGGTCCCCCGCTCGAGCGTCACACACAAACTCCCGCTTGAGCGTCCAAACCCCCGCTCGAGCGGATAACACTGTAGAGGAAATACTGGAAGGGTGATTTTCCCGCTCGAGCGCCAAAACCCCAGCTCGAGCGGAGAAGCTATGACAAAGGCCCCGCTCGAGCGTAAAAAGCTCCGCTCGAGCGGACAGGCCAAAATCCGGGCAACTACTTTTGGTTCTAAGTTCAACCCATCTGTAACAAACCTACCCAACACATCCTAAAACTCAAATACAAAGTATGAAAGGATGTAAACAAGGTTTAAACAACTGCTAACATCTACGGAACCAAGTCCGGATCACTGAACAACAAGGGGTAAAACCCGGGATCGCTATAATTTATCTCTCTTTTACTAATTAAATTTACTTCTCACCATGGAGCGCTATATAAATGAAGTTATCAATGGCTACATTGAAAGAAAAAAAAATTAGGTTGGTGAATTTCTCATTCTGTCATTTACATATTGGTCACAAACCTACTTTAGTTAACATGGGATTTGACTTTTAAATTACATCTTATCCTTTCCTTTTACATAGCTCTGGAATTAGTTATGTAATAAATTAGGAAGAAATTTTTTATTTTTACACAGCAATTACCCTCTGTGAATTGTTGCAGGCCCATCAAAATCATGAAAGTAGGTAATTACTCTAAAAAAAAATATTTAAGAAAATTTTTCTCTTAGAAAATAAAACAAAAGCGATAGTGAACTACACTTAGAATTTTTATTGATCATTACAAATGTCATGTTCACATTCATTAGTACTGTCACATTTCAATTTGATGTGCTTATGCTACGTTCAAATCAGTTCCAGAAGATCATATAGATGAAGAAGAAGATGAAGATGATGAAGATGAAGAAGATAATCGAAGGCATTGTTGTTATGGAGGGTCTTGTCTCCATTGAAGCTGAAGGGTTCAGGTAGTTATTCTTGAAAGTGAAGCTCAACAAGTTTTTTATGAGTTAAATTTTATGCATACAACTGGCCTTGCAGCAGATTATCTGATTGTCATATTTGCTCTATCTTTTCGTAACTCTTCTTTTGCTTATACTAGGGGATCTTGTAACAGGTGGCTCTTGATCATGAAGTAGCAAGGTTTGCTCTATATATGAATGTGTATCCATGAAAAATCTAGAAATCCCCTAGATGTTGATTTGTGATTATGTATCAATTTTAAGCAGTATATAACAATCCCAATCAAACAATCAAGATAAATCGACATAATGATTTTAACGTGGAAAAACCACAATTGGACACCTCCAACTGTGATTAAAAAACCACGGGCAACCGCCACAAAACAATCCACTAAGAAGATTTAAAGAAATTACACAGGTATACTCTCAATTACCTAGCGAATCCACGCCTAATTGAACCAACCTCTATGTGCCTCTTCCAACCCCGTCTTCACCTCGGAATTGTCTTTACGATGAGCTACTCCAAAATCCACCGAAGCTTCAAGCTCGAATTCTTCAGAATCCACCAAAGAACAACTCTCTCTCTCTTGTGTATAACAAACAAAACCTTTGATGTACTCTCTTTCTCTTTAAACCATGAGTTGAATACTCAATAAAATATCAAAGAAAACTCACAAAATATCCCCAGATATAAACCTTAAGAACCAAAAAGAAGATCTGGAGGCATTACCTTAGATTTGGGAGAAAACCAACTATTTATAGAAAACCAAAGTAATCCTAGTTTTGGAAGAAAACCAACTCCTATAGAAATCTGGATTTTGAAGCTCGCTCGAGCGAGAACCTTAACTTTCATGATTTCTATTAGTGCCTTGGCTCAAGCGACGAATCCTTGGCTCGAGCGAGCACACCACTCTTTCAGATTTTTGTATGGACGCAATCCTTAGCTCAAGCAAGAACTCCTTGGCTCGAGCGAACTTCGCTCGAGTGGGCAGTCCTTGCTCGAGCGAACATGGGTGGACATGCAACTTTGAATGCAATTTTGCAATTTGCTTCAGCCGCGAGCTGACCGGGCAGCTCGACCCTCGTCATAATCAGCGAAGTGGCAATCTTGAAAACATTAACATCACAAACTTCTCTGAACGGCACAATTCGGGTTGGATTCGCATCTAATAAACTCATAGCCTCACTGAAATAAAAGTGCGAAAATAAATACAACTGAAAGGAGTTTTGTCAAACGGGTTTGCCAATAATAAAAACCTAATAATCCACACTGATCTTAGGCTGGTTTGACCTTTATCTAGTTTTTCAATAAAATTTTCTTCAGAAGAAAAAAAAGAAAAAAAAAAAAAAAAGAGAATGAAATCAGGGAGGGAATCCAAAAGTTTGAAATGTTTGACAAAAGTAACATGAAGAGGAAACTTGGCCCTAGTGAGTGGTATTGAATAAAAACTGGAATCCAAACATTTTTCTTATCAATCTGGAGAGGAAACTTGGCCCTATTGAGTGTATTGAATAAGTACTAACACATTAGTATTGCCACGATTTTATTAATTAGTACTGTTATTTTTTATTCATCAGTAAGTAGTGTCATGTTTCAATTTTATACATTTGTGTTATGCTCAAATCAATTCAAGAAGAAAAATTGAAAAGCAAGATATCATTTGATAGCTTAAATTTAAGTAATAGTTCAAAGAGGATGAAATTTGGAATTCATTCTTTCTCATTGAATATCAAATTGGTTTAATCAATGCAGTTGTAGCTGCATACCATGATTTTTATTTTTTCTTGTTGAAACATGGTAGTTGATAATAAAATGTTTGACAGAAGTGTACCCAAATGAATATGATTAGGCCTAATCAAAATCCAAATCTGGGAATTTCATTTACCAATCTGCTAATTTGTTTCAGGATGGTGAGAAGATCTTAGTGCCCTGCAATGAATTAAGCTGCTTGTTCCTCTTATTTTGTTGGTTCTAATCCTCATTTCTATGGTTTATCGGGAAGGTCTGTCAAAGTTGCCATAAACAAGGCTAAGAAGCAGTGCAGATTCAGCCTGGGTAGTGCATCCTTCTATGTTTCTTCAACCTTGATGTCCAGCTACTTCGGAGGGAGGCGTATATGGTCTGTAATTTGTTTGGTTTATTGGATTTGGAAGACATTAATTCTAGATGTGATTTTTTATGGAAATAGAGATGACCACACCATAATACAGTGTGACTCTCTGCATCTGATTATTTCCCATGGCTTGGTGATTGATCCTTCCCGCAAGGAGGATGTAAATCTGGAAGGTTTGGTTTGAATTTAAAATGAAGAGACAAAATTGTATGAAGCATAGTGATTGTTGGGTTTAGAGACTCAATATCAATGGTTGTAGCCATTGATAAAGAGACATCATGTAGCCTATAAATAGATGGCTGGAACAATGGAACTACACACTTCCGGATTGTATATTCTTCTTGCGTGATAAACACTCTCACAGGATTATCGATCTTCGCCATTGATTGTTTTTCCTTCAATTTTTGCTTGTTAAGTTTTCACTTTACTGTTACTAAAGCTACTTGGTGGGCTGTTCATACAGCTCATGTTCTAGCTAAGTCTGCTTTCAATAAGATCAGTAAGTTTTGCCATGTCCTTGTTCAATTTTATATATTTATATATGAACTCTCTTTTCTTCCCTTTTCTTTTTAAAGAAAAAGAAGTAGCCTTGAAAGTGCAACTTATTTTGAAAAAAAAAACTACAATGAGAATAGGAAGAACCAGCATGGGTAATAAAAAAAAAAATTCTTTGTCAATGGATATTGCATAAGAAAATATGCAATTCAAACTATCTATATCAGAAAATATACAACTGACAGAACATAGCAAAACTCATGATTGTTTTATTACATTGCTAACAATCGATACTGTGTGAGTCGATTTCTGACCACACTACCAAACTGGTACTCAGCTGAAGAACACCGGCAGAATAGATTAAGCCCAAACGACCTGTCACAAAAAGAAGAGATTCCAGCGGTGGTTCATCCACCCCAGGGCACTCCAACGATCAAGTCAGTTATCTCTCAAAGATAGCAAAAGTGCTTAACTCACTATTCAAAACATAAAAAGCATACCTTAGACCCATGAGGGTGCCTCTCTTTTATAGCCAACACTGACCTAATCCCAATGGAAGCCTAGCTTCAATGGACTTTGATTTAATGTTTATCCTGGACTCCCAGTTAGATTGGGATAAACTCTCTAAGAGTCTTATCTTTATCCAAACTGAAGTCTTCTCCCATTCTAGGACTCTTGTTCCTTATCCGCTTATCCTGTATTCCGCAGATAACCTCGGCCTAGCCGAGATTACCTCGGTGTCATGATCAGGACACGTGGCACCTCGGTTGGCACTTCGGCGCCACCTTGGCCATGTGTTGTCATTTAAAAATTATGTCCCCACAACTGCCCCCTTAGTTCTATTACCTCGGCATCCTGAGGTGATGGAACCTATATCTTTTCTTCCATTTAGCACGTCGGCTAAGCTCGCTTTTACCATTCATTACCGAGGTCATCATTCGACAGCTCAATATGACCAAGACTAATAGGTTGTTTTCATCAATGCCTAAAAACCATTAACCAAGTTTGTTCATGTTTCTCAGCCGAGATCATCCTCCAAGCCGAGGTACTACTCCATTAAATCAAGAACTCCAAGAGTTTCTTCATGCGTATGAGCTGTCACGTACAGTATTTCAACCGTTTTTGCCATGCGTCACGTCCCTATTGAACCGTACCTGACACGCGCCTTTAAATCGCATTGTACTTGCGTGCACCGTCTGACAAACACGTCGTCCTAGGCACACTAATGGCCATTCTACCGCCATTTTGTGTGTTTTGATCAAAATCATCTCTCTCTCTCTCTCTCTCTCCGTCTTTTCACTTCTTCACTACCATTTTCGTGCAAACTCTCTCTCTACTCTCCCAAATCCGCCATTGTTCCAAGCCCTCAAGCTCTGCAACTACTTCCATTCTTCCCCTTCGGCGAAGCTTTTGCTGATCCTTTTCAATCGCTGCTATCATCTGACTTCGGCATATCCAACACCGGCTTCATTTTCTTCGATGAGTCACTACTTCCCTTCATTTTAATTTATTACTTCTCCTCATACTGTTATGTTTGTACACTGCTACTGTGACTTTATTCATGTTCTTGAATCTTCATTTATGTTGTAAATTTTTCCTTGCTTGCAATTTGTTTCTGGGTATACTCACGTATACACACTCTGTTTATACACGTGGTTTTCTTTATAAATTACCACTGTTTTTTGCCTCGTACTCTTGTTTCACACTTTATCATAGTGTTGTTAATGGTTCATTACTATTCTTGATTCTAAATCTCATTCTTGTTTCTGTTTTTTGTGTCTTTTTCCAGATTTTTGCCTTCAATCCTTGTTTGCATAGACTTAGGTTTGAGATTTGTTGTAGAACTCACGAATTTTAGGAAAACTAAAACAAACTTCACTTAGATCCTCAAAAATTCTTGCCCCAGCATTCTTCTAGGTTTTGCCGAGGTCCCTCTAACCTTCACAAAACACTTCCTTCTGAAATCCAACATCTTCCCCCCAAGCCGACATCATGGGTATGTTGAGGCATAGGGTAGACACCCCACTTAAGTTAGAATATTTCAGGCAGGAGTTTTCCATCCCGGCCGACGGTCACCTTAGGTTGGCTAGGGAGGACGACTCCATCATGCCCACAGTCAACTCTATGCACTTCCCACTCGTAGCCTTCATAGAGTGTGGACTTAGGCTCCTTCTCGACATCCTTTCCAAGAACTCCTACTCTAATATAAACTCAACCCAATGCAATTAGCCATTAACTCTTATAGAGTCATCAATGGTATCATAGCCTTAGCTAGCCGAGAAAATGCTAGGGTAACTTTAGCCGATATCCAGTACTGCTACACCATGTGTGGCCTTAAGTTAGAAAAAGGCTACATTTACTACCTTAAGCCGAGGTCCACAGAATACAAACTCGTTGCCGACCTCCCAGACTCCAACAAGGGAGCTGGAGACAATTACTTCATTGTCTCGAGCAACTGGGAGTTCGCTCCAGATGAGGACCTTCACCTCTACCCTCTTAGCTATACATTATTCAGAGAGGGAGATGGTAAGAGCCAAGTGTTACATTTACTTGCTTTCAAGTTTTTTATATTGTGTTCCTTCTATATATGTGCTAATGTCTGCTTTTTCGTGCTGCTCTTCCACAGCCACCAAAGGATTTTTACAAGTCCTTCTTCCCTAGCAAGGACTTCAAAAAATTGTTGGGTCTACTAGTTGAGAGACAGAAAGCTCCTTTGCTGCTCAACTATATCCCGACTTACAAGTCGATCCTTTCCGACGTCTCGAAGAAGAAGAAGAGCAAGTCTTCCCCATCCGCCACAACTCCTCCAACAACCTCATTAGCTTGGCCAGATCAGGGGTCAACCTCTGACCTAGCAGAACAACCATCGACCTCGGGCTCCATAATTGATCCCTCCATCTCAACGCAAATGCCGACGTCGAACTGCAATCGCCGTCGAGATGGGTCGCAAGAAAGCTGTTGCAGATGACCTTCTAGCCGACATCCCCAACACTGTCACCACACAACTTTCTCCATCCTAGTCTCAACCAAAGCCAAAGCCCAAAAGACTGAAGAAGGCCCAACCTCAGGCAATGGTGACTCAGATTGACTCTGAGGACACCTTGCCGATCTCCAAGATAGCTGAGGCCGAAAAAAGTGCCTCCCCTGCCGAAAAGAGGCCCGCCGAGGCTGCTCCTTCTGAGTCAACGAGGTCAAAGAGGCCGAGGTCTGAATCTGCTACGACCTCAGGGTCTCTGAGATCTGACGCGTCCTGGGCCCCTCCAATCACTATTGAGGACAAGCCAGTAAGAGTCGACAACAGTGTGACTGACCTTGAAGTCGGCGTTGCCCTCTCCACTACCTTGCTCCTCCCAAAAGACCTCGAGCGCAACACCGAGGCGAGCGAATATGAAAACTTCGCTCTGATGTTGCAACGTTCCGTACAAGTAAGCCCCTAATACTTGGTATTTTTCCTTCTCTGATTTTCCATACTTAGGGTTTTTACTAACTTTTGTTCTGTCCATTTCTTCTAGGCGATCCAGCATGCCCATTCCTTCGCGATGCAAGCTTTCGACATGAAGGAGTTGGTTAACAAGACCAAGGAGGCTGCTGGCTTGCAGAAGACCATTAATAGGGCTGAGGCCAAGATGAAGACTCTGATTGACTAGGCCAAGGAAGCCAAGAAAGCTCAGGATGAGGCCGAGGAGAGGGCTGGGGTCGCTAAAGCCATTGCCAAAGTCCTCAAGACTGAAAAGAAAGAGGCCGAGGCAAAGACCGCCGAAGCCCAGGCTGAGCTTATTGCTGCCCTGGCCACAAAGGACACCGAGATCAAAGCGGCGGATGAGAAAGCATATGCTGAGGGGGCAGCCGACGTGAAGGAAGATTACAAGAAACTAGTGAAGCAGACATGCAACAAGGGTTTCTCCCTTGGTTGGATGGCTGCTCTGAAGGAGTTAGCTGTCCCCGAGGACTCTCCCCTCAAGAATGCCAGCAACCTCGTCCTGTCATTCCCCCCTACTTCAAACTAATCCGAGGACGAAGCTGAGTCCGAGGAGGAAACTGTGGCCGAGAAGAACGAAGAGGCTGCTGGGACCAAGTCCCCAACTTTGAATAAGCAAGTCTTAGACTTGACTTGGGATGAGGAGGATGAGGTCTCCAAAGATGCCAGCCTTGAGAAAATAACATCCGACGCACCTATTGTCAAGAAGAGCATCGACCAGACTCTTCAAGAGATCGATGCCGAGCTCATGGCTGAGAAGGCTGTCGAGAAGAGTCCTCAGATGTCTTCCGAGCCCCAAACCGATCCTGCAAATGGATAGTCAAATCTTGAAACCTTTCTTTATTTCTTGTACCTTGTACTTTTTTCCTTTTTTCCTTTTGAAACAATGTAATCACAATGTTTAGCTCTTTATTTGGCCGATGTGCCTTTTTGTAATCTTGAACAATTATTCTTCAATGTCAGGCCGAAGTGCCTTCTTTCCTTATCTGAATGCATTCTTTAACTTCTTCTTTCAAGTGTTTTGAATGTTTGTCTTCTTCTTAATGCCTTGTATGATTCCATACTTAGAATATATTTGCATGTCTTCAGCATACACCTTAACTGTGCAATCTCCCCGGGTTAACATACCTTGGACAAAACTTCCAACCTTGCTTATCTCGGCCTTGGCTTAACACTTGAAAACATTGTAAAATATTTTCACAAGTGCTATACAAAACCTGCCACTTTACTTTTACTTAACAAGGCTTCTATCTTCAAATGTCTTCCAAGTCATGGCAACATGGTAATCTCGACAAGTACATTAGTACCTCTTTCGATACAACCTTGGCTTAACTTGTAAATTTTTCTCAAAAATTTCAATAAGTGTTAAACCAATCTTCCTTTAACATAACCTCGGCTTAACTTCAACTTGTACATTTTTCTTAAAATTTCAACAAGTGTTAAGCATGACCTCGGTTTAACTTTTACTTTGTAAATTTGTCTTAGAATTTCAACAAGTGTTAACATAACCTCGGTTTAACTTCAACTTGTAAATTTTTCTTAAAATTTCAACAAGTGTTAAACCAATCTCAGCTTGTAAATTCCAACTCCCAAGCATCATTCTCTAGCTTTCAGCCCCCTAATGTGAACTTAAATTCCACTTGGGTTCTCATTAAGCATGCGGCTTTGACCTCGTCGCCGAGGTAAGATTCAAACAAAGACTGGCTGAGGTTATCAACCTTGGCCTCTCTGTTAATCTATGTATTTAGTTTCAATCTGTGTTTGACTCTGTCGATATGGCAAGTCCAGGTTAATTTAACTTAGTTCAACTCTATTATATGCAAGTAGGAACTCTGCTATATAATAAGTCTAAGTTATTCGTCACGTTTCAATCAGAAACATCGCCAACTTAGTTCAACTCTATTATATGCAAGTAGGAACTCTGCCATATAATAAGTCTAAGTTATTCGTCATGTTTCAATCAGAAACATCGCCAAGTTACTGATCAGTCAAACTACACAAGTGTAAAAATCAAGTTAAAACTTTATTATTACTTCAGCTAATAACAAAAAACTTAAAAAACAAGAAAATCTAATGATAGAAAAACTTCAGATTGCAAGTATTCCAAGGTCTTGGCAACTCTTTGCCTTCACTGTCTTCAAGCCGATATGCCCCATTGCCCAATACCGAGATGATTCTATAGGGTCTCTCCCAATTTGGGCCAAGCTTGCCCTCTCTAGGATCCTTCTTGTTGCCGACAACCTTTCTCAAGACGAGGTCCCCAACTTGGAACTCTCTTGCGTTGACCTTCTTATTGTAAGCCCTAGCAAGCTGTTGTTGGTATGCACCCAGCTAAATTGCTGCTTTCTCCCTTCTTTCTTCTAACAGATCTAGATCTCGGGCCAAGAATGCCTTATTGGTCCCATTCTCTACTCCCTGGGTCCTGATCCCTGGGATGCCGACCTCCAGTGGGATAACTGCTTCTGTGCCATAAGCCATGGCAAATGGGGACTCCCTAGTTAATCTTCTTGGCGTGGTCTGATATGCCTAGAGTACATTGGGCAACTCTTCCACCCACTTTCCCTTTGCTGCTTCCAGCCTCTTTTTGATCCCATCCAAGATAATCTTATTGGAGGCTTCTGCTTGACCATTACTCTGAGGAAAGCTTGGAGTAGAGTAATAGTTCTTGATTTTGTACTTTGCACAGAAGCTCTTGATTAGCTTACAGTCAAACTGTGTACCATTGTTAACTATTATTGCCCTTGGGATCCCAAACCTAGTGATGATGTTCTTCCATATGAAGTACTTCACATCAATGTCCCGAATTTTTGCAAGGGGTTCAGCTTCTACCCACTTGGTGAAGTAATCTATTACCACTAGCAGGTACTTCCTTTGTCCAGTGGCTTGAGACAGTTGTCCAACGAGATCCATGCCCCATTGGGCAAATGCCAAGGGCTGGACACTGGGTTTAAGTCTGCTACTGATTGATGTATTAGAGGTGCGAACCTTTGGCACTTCTTACACTTCTTAACATAATCTTCAGTATCTTTCTACATGTAGGGCCACCAATACCCCTGAGTAATAGCCCTATGAGCAAGTGACCTGCCCCCAGCATGGCTTCCACACACTCCTTCATGTATTTAATACAAAAAGTCTTCAACTTGTGAAGGATGCACACACCTCAAAAGGGGTCCAGTAAAGGATCTTCTGTAGAGATGTCCCTCTGCTGTTAGACTGAACCTTGCCGACTTCAGTCTGATCTTGTGCGCCTCTTTGTGATCACCTAGCAGTTTACCATCTCTAAGGAATAATTTTATCGCATCCATCCAACTTGGTCCCATCTCCACACACATTGCTTCATGCTTTTTGTTTAGTGGTTCTATGCTTGGACCTGACAAGTAGTCAACCATTATTGTCCTTGCCTCTCCAGCTTCATTGCACTAGCTAGGTTAGCCAAAGCATCAGCATGGCTGTTGTCATCTCGGCTAATTTGCTGTAGTCGGCAATTCTGAAGTAATGCTACCAGTCTACCCATCTCCTTTACACAGGCCGACATCCTTTTATCTCGGGCTGCGTATTCACATGTTGCCTGGTTGACTATAAGCTGGGAGTCACAGAAGACTATTATCTCGTCAGCTTCCATTGCTACTGCCAGCTTTAATCCTACGATTAGTGCTTCATACTCTGCTTCATTGTTTGAGGCTTTAAACCCCAAACGAATAGATTGTTCCAGTATCTACCCATCTGGAGATACTAGCACTACTCCTGGCCCCACTCATTGTGGGTTTGAACTCCCATCAACAAACAGCTGGAAGGAGTCGCCGATGTAAATACTACAGGGCCTGAGTTTCTCTTCCTTCCTTTGTTTTGTTATCCCCAGCTAGATTTCTCCTTGTTCACTTGGACATCATTTACCTCGGCTCAACAGAGCCCGATGTATGATGCGCCTGGTGTGAATTCGGCCACGAAGTTGGCCAAAACTTGGCCTTTGATTGCTGTCCTGGGTCTGAATTCCAGGTCATATTGGCCCAAGGCCACTGCCCATCTGGCTATTTTGCCTGTCAGATCTCCCTGCTGCAACAGGGACTTCAAAGGATGCTGAGTTAACACCACAATTTTGTGGGCTTGAAAGTAATGATTCAGCTTCTTGGAAGCCATTACTAAAGCCAGTGTTAACTTCTCCAAGGGTAGATATTTGGTCTCTGCATCTGCTAGGGTTTTACTCACGTAGTAAACTGCCCTTTGCTCTCCCTTTTCTTCTCTAAATACTACTGCACTCACTGCATGCTCTGATACTGCCAAGTATAAGAACAGCTCCTCTCTAGGTACTGGATTTGAGAGAACTGGAGCTGTGGTCAAATACTTCTTCAAGTCGGCCAAGACGACTTCGCACTCTTCTGTCCATAAGAAGTCTGTGGCTTTCTTTACTAGGCTGAAGAAAGGTTTACACTTGTCAGAACTTCTGCTTATGAATCTATTCAGGGCTGCAGCCCTTCCAGTCAACATCTGCACTTGCTTTGCCAATGTTGGGCTCTTTAATTCTAGGATGGCCTTGATCTGATCCGGGTTTGCCTCAATGCCCCTTCTAGTAACCAAGTATCCTAAGAACTTACCTGACCCAACTCCAAATGCGCACTTCGATGCATTGAGTCGGAGCCGATATGTTCTAAGGATGTCAAAAACTACCCTCAAGTCTTCTAGATGATCCTCAGGTTCCTTGGTCTTCACGACCATGTCATCTATGTATACCTCCACCGTTCTGCCGATTAGATGTTTGAACATCTTGGTTACCAGTCTCTGGTAAGTTGCTCCTGCATTTTTCAACCCGAAAGGCATCACTCTATAGCAATCCAGCCTTTCTGGGGTGATAAATGCAGTCTTCTCCTCATCTGGGGGGTACATGGCTATCTGATGGTACCCCCTGTAAGCATCCAGGAAGCTCATCCTTTCATGCCCTGAAGTGGCATCCACCAATTGGTCAATCTTGGGAAGTGGGAAACTATCTTTGGGACAAGCCTTGTTCGGGCTGGTGAAGTCCACACAGACCCTCCACTTTCCATTCTTTTTCTTCACGACGACCGTGTTTGACAACCACGTTGGGTAGTTTACCTCTCGAATGGCTCTAGCCTCCAGAAGTTTGCCTACTTTCTCTTCTACTACCTCAACATGCATCAAGGTAGGCCTCCTTGCTCGCTGGATGACATGTTTAGCCGACCTGTCCACATTCAGTCTATGACATGTGACCTCAGAGTCAATGCCAGGCATCTCGTACGGCATCCAGGAAAACACCTCAATGTTTGCTCTTAAGAACGCCTCTAGCTCTTTTTCCTCTTCCTCGGCCAAGCCCGAGCCGAGAAGGAAGAAGCGCTCTTCATCTCCTTGCTGGACTAAGATCGTCTTTAGGGCTTCCTCACTCTTCTCAGCTGGCTCTTTGCTGATGTCCTCCAGGACTTCCATGTCCTCATTCTCAATCTTTGTTGTTTCTGCTTCTCGTACGTTGCAGGTAGATTTCATTACTGCCATGGAGCAATTCTTTGCCTGCACCTGATCCCCTCTGACCTCCTCTATTCCATGCTCTGTTGGAAACCTTAACAGCTGGTGCAAGGTTGAGGGAACAGCCCTGTAGACACCCCATTTTTGACCGTCCTCTAGACTTGGACGTCACCGTTGGAACACTCGGTGATTATCCATGTTTGTGTTCGTTTGGAGTTCCCGGAGTTCTCGGCTCGCGCGCCTTGCCTCAGGACCTCCGAACTCGACCGTTTTGTGTTTGGTTTTGCACCAAACACTTGTGTTTTGCCTTGGAAGGGCAGGGAATGCTTTGTGAGGCATCCCCACACACCACCGGCACTGGCTAGAGGCCACCGGCTGGCTGGTGTTACCACCGGCACTATATTGTGCCGGTCGGCACTATTTTGTGCCGGTCGGCACTTGTTTTGGCAAAATGACCATTTTGCCCTGCCGACCACTGTGCAGCTGCTTTATGAGATATTTTTAGACAGCTGTTTAGCTTTTGCTTCCCCTCCATACACGTGTATGGAGGGGATGAGCCTTTGGTTGACTTAGCTTGTAAGCTTTGTTGCCTATAAGAGAAGGCTCTCTCCTCTTGGCTCAAGGGTTAGAAAAAATTGGAGGGTTAGAGAGAAGAGACAGAGGAGAGGCTCTGGTTTTAGGTTAGAAATACTATATCTATCCTATCTCTCTTTTCCTTGCTCATTTTGTACACTAGGTGCTTTAGTCCATACTTTCACACACAAGCACCTAGTGTTTCACCTTCCCTAGGTCTTTGAGGGTCCAGAGGTTTGTTCTTGGTGCTTTGGAGTTGGATTCAAGCAAAGGAAGGCAACAACACCAACATTGTTGAAGAGGTCTTCAAAGGTAACAAAACTACCCCTTTTTACCCCATTCTTGCACCTTGTTTTTACCTAGTTTAGAACTGTTTTTGTGCTTAGTCTATAATACAAAAAAGTTCTGATTTTTAGGCCTCTTCATTGTTTATTAAGAGTGTTTGGTGGTTTGGGTAGGTTTGACCACCCTTAGGCCTTGAAAAGGCCCCATTTTGTGCCTTTTTGTGAGAGATCCGAGACCTTGGTGTTAGGACCTCTCCACCACTGAAATCTTGAGGGATTTCAGTGGTGAAGAAGATGCCTTAGAGTCTCAAGAAGGAGGGGGCCACCCCCTCTCCTTGATGTCCTTGAAAAGGGCAAGTTTTGGCCTCCAAAGGAGCACCATGTTTGGTTGTTTGCTGAGCATGTTTGGTTTGTTTTTCATGCTTATTATGCCGTGATATAACATGTTTCTAAGTTGGTTTTAGCATTCTTTGCATGCCTTGCATAGTTGCTTTGTAATGCCTTAATAGTCCCTTAACATGCCTAGGTTGTGTGCCCATATTTCTAGCATGTTTTAGGCTTAGATCCATGAAGCTTGTATGCTTATTTTGCTATGCGTGAGGTCTGTCCATGCTTGTTTTGGTCGGCCATGACTCGCATTACATAGCTCCTTTGCATTTGGCTTGTTGGCCTTAGGAGCATGAGTGTGTGGCATGCCATGCTTGCATTATTTTTGGTGGTTTGGAAACATTTATCATGTCATATCAGTCCATTTGACATGCTCATATGTTTGCATTACATGCTCCTTTAATGCTTTAAAAGTATGTGTTAAACGCTCCTTGTTTTGGTCACTTTGTATGCCTTAGGGTTTAAGCCTCTTAGATGCCATCTAGGTACACCCTTGGCCTTGTTTAGGTTTGCATGTGACCTATTTTGAGCCCCCTTGGCCTTGTGAGGCTTGGTGGGTTTGACCCTAGTTTGAACCCCTTGGCTTGCCTTAAAGCCTTGAACCACTTGCATGCTTTGTTTGGCTTGCTTTGTTGCATGATTTGGCATCATGTTTTGCATGATTTTCAGAGCTTATGCTACATGCTAGTAGTCCATGTTTAACTCATTTCAAGTGTGCTTGAATGTTGTTTGTTATGCTTAAGTGTTAGTGCCTTAACCTATGCATGTGTGCATAATTGTTTGGCCCTCATGCCTTAGCATTTTGGCCGCTGTTTTGAGCCTTGTTAGAGCTGCCCAATTCATGTATAAGTCCATCCCATTCCTTAGTTTGCATACTTGCCTTGTATGCCTACTTGTATGCTTGCATAAGCGCCTTGCATTGTCCATATGGCATAGTAGATAACATGCTTAGGACCTCATTGCATAGGCATGCATGCTAGGCCTCTTGAAGTGAAGTATGATGGAGGTTTGGCACCCTTATTTGCTTGTTTGCATTGCATGCATTTGAAATCAAAATTGCCCTCTTGGTTCTTTGGGCCATCATGCATGGAAACGCGTGATTGGTGGTCCGGGAATCGAGACACATGCCCCTTTGAGTCACTAATATGATAAGGGCTGTGTTTGGTGCATACATGCTTTGAATTGCCTTGCCATGCATGTTGTTCCCTTCTGCTGCTGTGAGTTGCAGGTTCTGCAGGCATTAAGTGCCGGCCGGCACTATTTAGTGCCGACCGGCAGTCAACAAACAGCCGATGGCTTCCTTTTGTGCCGGTGACCTCCTCCTTCAGCCGGTGGTGTCCTACCCCAGCCGGTGGTGATCCCCAGTGCCCTGAGAGGCACTCCTGGGACTTTGGCAATTTTCTGAGGAGGAGAGCAAAGGAAACAGAGGCAATCCGTGCATGGCAGTGCGGTTCCGAGCCAGTCCCGAGCGCATGCTGCATTTGGCCCTCATCCCGAGGCGATTTACCGTTTAATTAGATTAATTATTTTATTTAATTAATTTAGTTGATTTGTAATATAATTAATTAGCTTGCGTAGTTAATTAATTTGTATATTCTTTCGGTCCCTCCGAGCGAGGGCGTATCTGTAATAAGTGTGTGTGAGTGGATGTATGTCTTCCAATCCCCACTTCTTTCTTCCCTTTTATTTACCTGCTTACGATGGTACAGTTAAATTAGCATACCTTATGCAATGCATGCGTGCATTCATGCATTTGTTTACATGCACCGGGCTCGGTACATCATACAAACTGCATCGTACTTTCGATTTCTAAATTGAATACGTGCTACTCGCGCATTTCACATGCCATGTTTAGGGTTAGCCGAGCCTACTCTAGATTGCATCTATGCCTGTGTTGCATTAGTCATTTAACATGAACTAGGTCATGCATGTTTTGCTAACTAGTTTATTGTTTTGGCACGGAGTACGATGTAAGTTTTTATGCTTTAGCATGTCGCATGCGTGTGAACGTTTGCCATGACAGTATGCTTGCCATGCGGCTAAATGCTTACGTGATAAATTGCTTGAATGCCTGTGGGTGGAGGTTGGATTGCGTGAGTTGGAACAACTCATTGAAATCCGTATTTTAGCCTACTTTCGAGTAGCAAAAACCAACACGTTTTTCGAGACAAAACGGATATGCAATGTTTATTTCCAAGTTAGGCAATCTAGTCTATATTTGTTTGCTGCGCGCATAACATAGTAATTCTAGGCTAATAATTGGAATAAGAGCATGTAATGTTTTCAAAATCAGATATCACGGTTAGTAGAGGCCGGTCTTCGGACCGGGCGAGAGGGGGTGCTCATAGCTGACCTTCCCCAATCGTACCCGAGCTCCCGAGCCAAGTCACTTTGGTGATGACGGACATGTGGCCTTCGGCACCGAGTCAGGGTTTCCTAAATTTCCCCATTTTAAAATATTTAGGTGGCGACTCTGTAATCTGGCAAAGCAGTCCATGTTTGGCACTACTTTTCAAAAAATCTGTTTTTCTTCAAAACGATTTGCCGGATTTGGACTCTTTGGTTCAAATTTAGAACCGCGACAATTTGAGTCCGAACTGTAGTAAGCCCGATATGAACAGAACGGGAGTTCATCCTCCCGGGATGCGTTCGGGGACGTCTACAGTTTCTGGCGACTCTGCTGGGGATTATTAGAGAGCTTGACTCGAACTCGTGATATCCTGTTTTGACTACAAATATGTGTTTCTTTGCATTGCATGTGCATTGGTGCGCCTAGGACACCGTGTTGGCCATCTGCTATTCCTGAGCGGTTTGCCGGAGGCTTGTCTTGTCAAGGCATGTCCGTAAGGCTGATCGGTTGCGGGCTCTGCCAGTATGGGAACACAAACCCCGGTTTTACCGGGGCACCCTTTTCGACCATTCGACCTAGTGCATATCGAAATCCGTAGTGACCATTCCAAACTAGGACAGGTTGCTTACCCGATGTAGGTTGTTTGAAACCGCTGCGTGCGTAGTGAAACCCTAGCTCCTGACAAAATAGGACAGGGAAACCCTACCCCAATATAGGGGTGTTTTGGCTCTCAATTATCTGTTATGTGCTTCTAGAGTGTATCTCTGCAGGAAAGTGCATGTCAGTTTGCGAGTTTGAGTATCCGGCCCGAAAGGCACCAGTATCAGTGTTGTTGAGGAACCAGTTATATCTGCGGGTATCAGTTCAGTTCTGGGAACAGTGATTCTGGGGAACAGTAATCAGTAGTAGAGATCAGATGTTTGACTGCGTCTGTGTTTGATCTGTTTTGGGCTGAAATGCTGTCCCTTTTTCCTTTCAGTTGAGAGAGTCCAGAAAGTCGATACAGAATAGCCAGTGTTTTCCCTTGCTGGGGCAGGGTTTGAGATGACGCAGAGTTCAGAAGAAATAGTGGTTATGACAGCCGCGTTGGATCAAGGGATCACCTTACAGAGTGAGGCCGGCGTAGATATGCCACATCCTCCTAGGTCGCCCGCTACACACCCAATCTGGGCCCCCCAGTTCTATCAAGCTCGCGAGCCCACTACATTCGAGTTAATGGGGATGATAGGTGATCTCCAAAGATCTGTGGCAGATCTCGCTTACGGGATGTCAGCCTCGCCACTGGTTGCACCGTATGCCGGAAATTTTGAGCCCCAAGAGCCCCCGCTACTGGGGCGGATTGTGATCGAGCTTAATCAGCCGGAGATGGCCTCCACATACAACAATGATGTACCAGTACCAACCCAAACCTCTCACCAGGCTGAGGCCAATGGCAAAGACAAAGCAAAGGCAGATGCCGACCCCATGGGACAGCTGCTGTGGGCAGTCGAGGCTTTAAGAGCCGGGGGGATGAACAAACAACAGGTATCCGCGATGACAACCAAAATTGTGAAGGATGCTTTTCCCACTCTACCTGAGGATAGTTCAAGCCAGTCGGAAAATTGGGATAGACCCCGTTATGTTGAAACAGTCTCTCTCACTCCCAACCCCGTACCTGGGAAGGATCAGAAATTCAAGCCCGCACCTGCCGACCCGTTCGCCAGCACGTCTAGCAGGAGCACTCAGGCTTCAAAATACCAGCCCCGGGGGCGGAGGGTCTTCCATCCTCTCTACATGCCTTTGTCTAGGGCACTTCTGATTTTGGCCAAAAAGGGGCATCTTACACCCCTTGAGCCTAGGCCGCTCCCCAAACCCCTTCCAGCAGGACATGATGCCACTCAGTACTGTGCGTACCACCAGCAATCTGGCCACTCCACCGATAACTGCTTTCGCCTCCGCCACGAGGTGCAGGATCTGATTGACAACGAGGTTATCCTCCCACCCACCTCAGCTAAATCCGTCACCACTCAGCTGTTGGATTTTGAGGACACCGATACTGCGAGTATGTAATTGGGATTCAACCGCCTGCGGGCAGCGCCTCGAGTTTTTGATGTGGCGTCTGGCACGCAGTTTTGAGCATCTGCGAATGCTACTTTTGTAAATCCTGGCTTGAGTGTCGAGTCAGTCTTTTGCTTTGTTTTGAGTCTGTCTCTGTCTTGAGTCAGTCCTTTTTGCTTAAGGGTCTGTCTTGTTGTAACGAGTCAGTCCCTCTTTTGTATAGAATACCAGGTGACTCCGGGGTTGTTGCCTCAAGCACCGTTTTGTTTTGTAATTACTTCCTTTTGCTTTCTTTTTGGGACTACCTCTGCTGTGGAGCCGGTTTACATCCGGGGAACCTGAATGAAACAGCCGCGGCTATCGTGTTCCCGTACTATTTGTTTTGGGCTAGTTGTGCCAGAGAATTCGAATGGGGTGACAGCGCATTCCACCCGCTCTTGTGTGCCCTAATAATTATTGTTTTGACCTAAATTTTTCAAACCCTTTTGAACACTGCGGTGAAAACGAAGAGGGAGGAATTCCTCGGGATTTGCAAAACTTTGATCAAATCGAAAGAAAGAGAGGCATGCTAAGCCCTTAATGATCGAAATCATGCTTGTCAGCGTGAGTACTGAGAAGGACCCTGGCTTGATCCAGACTGGTTCCACACTGTCTTCGGCACGAGCGATTCGTCGCCTTCTTAAAAATTTTCGAAAACAAAATGTTTTGCGCAGTCCCGCGAAGATCTGTGTGGAATCGCTCTTGAGATTATGCAGCTTAGGATCACTCTCGGCCTCGAGACCCGACCCCTCATTTTCAAACCTTGGACCGGCATCCGGAATGTTCAATGATTAGCTATCAATGCAAGGCCCGTGTGGCCAGACCCGAAGCAGCCCTCCAACAAGAGGCACCAAAGTCAAGTCAAAAGACTAGAGTTCACCAGGAGAAGTTGGCAAAGCAACCGTGATTGATTCTCCTGCAAAGTACTGCAACGGTCATTCTCCCGAAAAAGGGGAGGCTTCGATTTCGAAAACCATTTGGCATGGACCAAGCTACACTTTTACCCTTTGAGAGGCTCGCTGGATCGAAAACCCAGAAGGGCGACCCAGGCAAAAGTTAGAGCAAAGAAAAATACAAAAAAAAAAAGGAAAAAAAAGAATGAAAACGAAGAAAAATACAAAAAATGCAAAAAGAAGAAAAAAAAGGAAAAGAAAGAAAAGAAGCTCGCAAGGTCGAAAACCCGCATTGGGCGCCTTGGCAAAAGTAAGAGCCTAAAAATAGTGAAGGTTAAAATACCCGAGTGTACCTTAACCGGAACTACGTAAGGCTTGATTCCCATGTTTGGGATACGTAGGCAACTTCATCTTGAAGTCCAGCCCTTAACGCTTTCATAGCGTCTCGGTCCATGCAATGGTTTTGATTACTTGTGCTTCTTCCAAATCCGATGTCTCGGTTGCAACAACTGGAGCTGCATGATCAACTTCCTCCTGAAGTCCAACCACCAATGCTTTCAAGGTGACTGTGTCCATATATTGTTTGTGGCCGCCTGCGTCCTCTCCGTGCGTGAGAATCCGGCTGCGATCAATCATCGATGAGCATGCCGCGGCATCGTCCAAGCAAGGGGCAACTTTCCGTTGCCTCATATCGCCATAAAGTTGCCCTGAGTTGCCGCCCAAACTAGGGGCAACTTTCCGTTGCCCTCTTCCCCCCCTTCAAGCAAGGGGCAATTTTCCCAAATTGCCTCTGATCCGAGGTTGCGTATCTCGAGGAGAGGTTCTGCGCTTGTTGAGCATTGACTGTTTGCGAAAATAGTTTTTGAAAATTTTTACTGAGGTTGACTATTTTCTCGAAAATTATTTCATTTTCCAAAATCGGACCATGTTTGGACCCAAAAAGGAAAACTTTCAGTGCTTACGGCCTGACTTGCATGATTTTCAAATCAAAAATTGAACAAGCATGTTAATCTAACGTTCATTTTGATCAAAACTATTTTAGAAAGAAAACAGAAAATGGTCAAAGTAATGAACTAGGGGCACAGTCGAGTCGGGTGTTCCGCCTCTCCTTTGTTATCGACGTACTTGCCAGAAAGGCACCCTATCTATCAGAAGAAATAGCCGTGAGCTAGCTGTATCGGGCGTGAATCCGCCGTTTCCTATTCATCCATCAATCACCCTGGGAAGGGACGAAAAATGAGAGAATAAAGAATAGAGAGGTGTAAGTCGAGAGAAAAGTGAGCAGGAGGGTTTTTGAGAGAAAAACCGAGCTTGAGGGCCGAGTGGCGTGAGAATCACACAAATCAGAAAGGGTGGGAAACCTGCCCGGAGGAATTGGCTCCTCAAGGTCTTTTGTTTTCAAGCACGTTCGTGTGTCGTGTCCTTTGATTTGTCGGTCTCAGTTTAGCTTTGAGTCTTCTCTGAGTGTATCTCGTTGTGTTTAGGTCGTGTGCCTTTTATTTTCCTCACTTGAGTCCTTTCCACTGTGTTCAGTTGTAGGCTCGATACCCAGGTTGAGAACCCTTTCTTTTTCTCAAATCGTTTGTGCTCAGAATGCTGTGCCATTCTCTACATTTATGCGAGGCAAGAGAAGAAAAGGAAATTTTGGGACATCCGAATGTGTTTCAACCTCAACTGTCTCAGTTTTGGTGATCCGTCTTGTCAGATTGGGCCAATTGTTCAAAGTTTGCCGTGTGCCGAATGGACCGGATATTGTATTATGAGCTGTGTGCAGATTAATCCCCAGCAGAATATGGGCTATTTGTTCAGTTTGAGCAGTGATTTGTCTGGGTTGTTTGCTGTTAGTTGGTTGGTTATCCGATTATTACAGTGCAAGTGCTCGATTTTCAGACAACAAATTGTAATCATTTACATTTGAGGTGTAATATGATGCAGTGCAATGCAAAGTACGAGGTATGTAAATAAAATACTTTTCAGATAAAAGTTTGTTTCATATCATCGTCTTTTCAAATACAAAGTTTTGAAGAAAGCAAAATCTGCCCGTGGCAGTACAAAGTACTCTATCTACTAAAAAGAGAAAAGTACAATAAAAGAAAATGAAAAAAAAAAACAGCAGAAGTCTGCAATCATCATCAATGGCCTCGCGCCGGGGGATCCATCCTCGCCCTCTTCCTGGGCAGAAGCCCAGGAACAACGTCGGAAGCATCGCTGTCAGAGCCCGAGCCCGAGCCCGAGCTATCCCCGGCCTCCTCCTCGGACGACTCCGCCTCTATCTCTGACTCGCCATCACCTGGAACTGGTGCTCACGAGCTACTCCCGACATGAGCGTGTCTCCCTCTGGTACGAGGGAATATCCTGCCATCCCGAGTAGAAAGGGAAGGCCCAGCCGGAGGAGCGCCGCCCACTGGCGGAATCGGAAAGGGAGGCTGAAAAATACGAAAAGCAAATGCATCAGAAAGCTGTGAGCAGTATATCAGAATGCAGTGTATAAGTACAGTATGTGAATGCCGTGAGCAGTTAATCAGTACAGAGTGCAGTGTATGAGTACAGTGTGAATGCCGTGAGCAGTTAATCAGTGCAGAATGCAGTGTATGAGTACAGTGTGTGAATGCCGTGAGCAGTTTATCAGATTTTGTGTAGTGCATCAGTATGTATGGAACAGAGTATGGTTTGAGACTGTGGTCAGAAGAACGTACCGGAAGACTGTAGGCGGCCATGACATCGAGGGTCCGCTGTAGCATCCCCATCAGGGAGGCACACAGCTCCACCGACTGCCGTGTGTACTCGGAGGAAGCCTGCAAAAGTATCGGATGCATTAGTATTCTGCGGAATATCAAATAAACTGAAATGGAATGACAATGCAAGATGCAAAGTGAAGTAATACGTACCGGGGGTAAGTCGGGAATACCGGCTAACTCGTGACCAGCCGGGGGAGGAACGAAGGGGATCTGGTAGGTCTCCCCACCCTGCCCCCTGTACGTCAGCATAGTGGGCAGAGCGGGCCAACCGGACCCTCGTCCCCTCTGTACCCCACCCCTGCCTCGGACTCGGGCTCTCCTCGAAGATCCCACTCCTGCTCCTGCCTCTGCCCGAGCCGCCGGCACCGCAGGACTCCCTCGCTCAGTCTGGCGACCCCCGCTCAGAGGCCGCATGATGAAGGTCCGGACATACTCAGAGTAGTCGCCCTCGCCCCTATAGCCACCCTCGTCCCAGCCAAGGGTGTAGTCCTCCATCTGCTGCAGAGAAAACCTCTCGGTGTCCCTCATGTGCTCAGGGGGGTGAACCGGGACTATCTGCTCTGGCAACCCAAGGGTCTGGCGCAGAAAACGCTCCCCCAGGTACCAAGCCCGACAGACCGGGCCCTCCAGCAAAATCCGGTAGCGAGAGGTCTCCTCCGCGCCGGCGAACCGATCCTGAATGCCTGCTGGCACTGCAGCCCAGGGTCGCCAGATGATCTGGAATTGGAAGTACAGTTTGTTACCGATTGCTATTTGGAATACACAAATGCAAAGCAAAGTTTGAATGAACTGTAAGTAAAATATACCTCGGCAGAGGTGATGGTGTCGAAGAATCGGCGGTAGAAGCTGAAGGTATCCCAAGGTCGCCGTGTGCACCTCCCATCGTAGCGGCGCGAGAAAGGGATGACCAGGGGAGTCTCCGTCTCCGGCACTGGCTCCAGCCTAGGGAAGTAGGCATACACCCACAACTGCAAAACAAATGTCAGTATGACCATCAGATAAAGCAGAATGCAGTGTAAAGCAGAAATAACAGAGCCGTGTGTTGTGTAGTGTATTTTGCAGAGTGTACAGAGTGAACGGTGTACAATCAGAATAAAGCAGAGATAGCAGAGCCGTGTGTTGTGCAGTGTATTGTGTAGAGTATGTGTGTGCCGTGTGTACAGTATACAATCAGTGTAAAGCAGAGTATGTGTGTGCCGTGTGTACAGTATACAGTCAGTGTGAGCAGTGTACAGTGCAGAATACAGAAAGTATGTAGAACGGAAATGTAAAGCAGAGAAGAAGACATACCTCCCAAGCTCGCCAGTAGCCTCCGAGCAACTACCCGCTGCCACGGGAGACTGAGCTCATATAGCCGTAGAGGGTGGCCAGAGCCGCGCCACCCCAGTCAAAGCGCAAAATATCTCTGACATCTACCAGTGCGCTGAGAAGACAGAGGGGCACTGTGTTCGCCCGGTCGGCGAAGAGGGTCATCCCTAGCAAAAACATCAAGAAGCCGCGTGCGTACTGCTCCACGGCCTCCTGGGTCATCGGGGCTACGTCGATGAGGGTGGGCTGGACCCTGAACTGAACCTCGAACCAGGAATACCTGACAAAGCCAGGACGCACCAGAGGTGGTGCCTCGCTAAGTAAGTAGACCTGGGCCGCGGTCCACTCATCCATGTCAATGTCGAAGGGGATCGGATCACCACCTACCCCGATGCCGGTAAGCATCGCGAAGTCGTAAGGAGTCATCGTCATGTCCCCTGCCACCGACAAGTGGAATGAATCAGTGGTGTCCCACCACCTCTCTGCCAGGGCAGCAAGGAGAGGCCTGCAAGCAGTAAGTCTGGACAGTCCCCTGTAAAATGCGCCGAAGCCGGCCCGATCGACGATCTGACGGACTGCGTCAGGTAGCTCGGCATACCACTCTCGAGCGACGGTATTCCCATACCCGCGGATGGCATGGGAACCTCCCTGTTTACAAACAAACAGTTGCGAATCAATATGAAATGTACAGTTTCGAAGAAACAGATAAAGTAAGTACAAATCTAGCATGCGTGCAAGTCTTTCAGATTCAAACAGAAACCGGGTACCGGTGTGCTTACGGTAAACTACAGCGCGTGATGCGTCAGTGCGTTTCGAGTGGTCCAGTGTAAACTTGGTGCACGTGTGCACGTTTTTCAGATGCAAGCAAATGTCAGGTTTCAGTGCACCAGTAGGTGGACTACGGCCTGTGATGTCCCAGTACTCCCATGGGGATCAGTGTAAACATAGCATGTGTGCGTGTTTTTCAAAGTTCAAACGGATGCCGGGTCCCGGTATGTTTCAGTGAATTACCAACGTGTGATGCGTCTGCGTGTTTGTGTGATTCAGTGCAAGTCTAGCATGCGTGCGAGTTTTCAAGATTCAAATAAGCACCGGGTGTCGGTGAGTTCATGTCAAAAGTGCAATGTGTGCCGTGTGTTTGGGTGATTCAGGCTAGTGCAGTGTGTGTGCATGTGTGTCAGTCCTAGGCAGATATCAGTTGTGAGGTTGTCTACAATCAACTACAGCGCACAGTGTATCAGATCTAAAGCAGTTAAGGGTTGTAATCAGCTATGGCAGTTGACAGTTTACAGTTCTACATTGCAGAAAATAAAGTGGATCAGGATGTTACCTCGGAAGCGCCGAAGGACAAGTGAGAGGCCGGCTCGCGCAGGAGAAGCTCCGGGTCCAGTGCTCGGTCGAAGCCGCGGAAGTGGCGGAGTCCATCGGGTGGTAGAATGTGAATAGCCGGCCGGTAGGTCGCCGGATCAAATGGGCGCTCACTCAGCGGGAGGAGCTCGACCCCGGGATCCATCTCGTGATCCGGGGGAGTCCCGACATGTGGAACATCGTCTGCCATAGTAATGGGGATGAGAAAATAGCCGGAAAAGGAGAACCGAGTAAGAATACGAGAAGTCGGCTGGAAAAGTCAACCCCGAGCGGGCCGGGAATGGCCGGAAAGCCCGAAAGATGAAAATACACGGAAATATAGAGAAAATCGAGGGGAACAAGTCCCGAAAAGGTGGAAATAGCAAAGGAGATCCCGAAACGAAGTTTCGATCGGATGGAAATGTCCGAAACGCGAAGAATATCGCGAATCCGATGGTAAAACGAGCGTAAAACGCGAGGAAATCGACGAAAAATCGAGAGAACAAAGCTCTAGAGAGAGAGAGTGAAGGTTTTCGGCGGAGGCAAAGTGAAGAAATAGGGTTTCAAGCCCTATTTTAAAAGACCCGAGGCAAAATGGCAGAACTGCCCCCGATCAGGCATTTTCTGCCGGTCGGCACTATTTTGTGCCGGTCGGCACTATATTGTGCCGGTGGATGAGTTCAGGCAGCCGGAGGCAGCCGGTAGCCTTCCCACCCAGCCGGTGGTGTTCCCAAGGCCTTTTTTAGGCTAGATGAGGGGTTTTGGGTCTTCATAGCTCAAGAAAGTGCAAGGAAGTGCATCTCCGACGCTCAACCGGCCTCCGTTTTGACCTCAGACAGTGTCTTCTGTGTGTGGCACTCAAATTCATGTGATGACTGTATCCTTTTGTATCCTTTTGTCTTTCATAAGATTTAAAAGTTGCCCCGTGTGTGTTGTGCGCATTCATCACACTTTCCGGTGCGTCGCCTCGCGCCGTTTTGCACGTCCCTTGTGACTTGCACTGCTTACATTTCTATGCGGCATACGTGGCACACTTGCGTTGTTCTACGTTCCGTATGGCATGCGTGCCATACTTGCACTTTCGTTTTGCATTTCACAATCAATGAGGTATGTGTGCCTCATTTTGCATTTCACTTTGATTCGCGTGAGGTGTGCTACCTCACGTGTTTCGTTTTGCATTTCATCTTGATCCACGTGAGGTGTGCTACCTCACGTGTCTCATTTTGCATTTCATTTTGCATTCCATCTTGATCCACGTGAGGTGTGCTACCTCACGTGCCTCACTTGCATCTTTTTATTTTCCATCCGATGAGGTATGCGTGCCTCATCTTGCATTTCATCGCATTCCGAGGTGCGCGTGCCTCGTTTTGCATTCCATTTTCCATTCAATGAGGTATGCGTGCCTCATCTTGCATTTCATTGCATTTCGAGGTACACGTGTCTCGTTTTGCATTCCATTTTCCATTCCGATGAGGTATGCGTGCCTCATCTTGCATTTCATCGCATTTCGAGGTACGCGTGCCTCGTTTTGCATTCCATTTTCCATCAAATGAGGTATGCGTGCCTCATTTCGCATTTCATTGCATCTCGAGGCACGTATGCCTCGTTTTGCACTCCATTTTCACACCAATGAGGTATGCGTGCCTCATGATTCATTTCATTCTCACTTGCATTGTTTTGCATCCCTTGTGGCACGCGTGTCACATTCGCACAGTTGCCCCACCACACCGGGTCCGGCGGGACCAAAAACACGCGTGGTCCGGTGAGACCTAAAACCCGCTTGATTGCATTATCATGCATTTTATTACGAGCATTGTCATGCACTTATGCTTTGCATCGTTCTCCACACCGGGTCCGACGGGACCAAAAACACGCGACGGTCTAGGAGACCTTAAATCCTCAGAGGGTGCAAGACCTTCGGTACATTGACATGCACCGTTCATTGCATTTGGCATGCATTTCATCGCACTCTTTCGCGCATCTCATCATCATGCATCACCCCAAAGCCGGTCCGACAAGACCCTAAACACGCGTGGTCTGGGAGACCTTAAATCCTCGGGAGGTGCAAGACCTTCGGTGTGTTAAGTTGCCCCTCATTGCATTTGGCACGCATTTCATCGCGCTATTTTGCGCACCACACTTGCGTTGCCCCGAAACGAGGGTCCGACGGGACCAAAAACACGCGACGGTCTAGGAGACCTTAAATCCTCAGAGAGTGCAAGACCTTCGGTACATTGACATACATCGGCATGCGTGCCTCATCCGCATTATCATGCATCGCATTGTAAATATCGCATTGTCATGCGTCATTATAGGAAGCACATGTGTCATGCATTACATTGTAAATATTGCATCATCATGCATCATTTACATTTCAAAAAAAACAAAAACAAAAAAAAACACGCATCATGCATCATTTGCATTTTCAGACAAAATACAAAAAACAACATGCATTGTCATGCATACATTTCGCATTCCGGTCTAGGAGACCTTAAATCCTCTGGAGATGCAATTCCTTCGGTGTTTGTCGTGCCCGAACGACTTCCGTGCTTGCGGTGAGTTCCTAGGAGACCAACGGGGACGGTGAAAACTAGAGTTCGAATGGCTCATGCCTAGAACGCAAAGGTTCGGGATTTCCGAGACTAAAGTCTGGTTTAAATACCCAGGGGGTGTACCCTCGGCTTGAAACCTGTATGGAAGCCCCATAGGTTGAGGTAGTGTGTTTATGCCTCAATTCTGGATACTGAACCAACCTAGTATACCATCCCGTTGGAAGAATAGGGAAAACTGCAATCATGGTCATTGCATCATCTGCATTGTCATGCATTTCGCCCATTGCATATTTGTAGATATTGCATTGTAGATTGCATGCATTCACTGCATTGCCTCCATCTATGGCTTGCGCCTTTCCTTGTTGAGCTTGGTCTGGTATGTGCCTATACTTTTCACGTCGAAACATAGTTCTGCGTGCGCTCGCGCCTTGAGGGCTTCGACACCTTTTCTATGTTAGACATGGTTCGTATGCGTACATGCCTTTCCTAGGCAAGACTGGGTTTGGCCCGCGTGCCATATCCATTGTATCTATTCCGTTGCATGCATTCACTGCATTACCTCCATCTATGGCTTGCGCCTTTCCTTGTTGAGCTTGGTCTGGTATGTGCCCTTACTTTTCACGTCAAAGCATGGTTCATGTGCATCGCGCCTACTCCTTGATGAACTTGGTTTGAGGTTGCGGCACCCTTTTCTATGTTAGACATGGCTTGTACGTGTACATGCCCTTCCTAGGCGAGATTTGGTTTGGCCCGCGTGCCATATCCATTGTATCATCTATCCATCATATTACATTGTAGTGTAATTGTTGCATCCGGCATTAGGATCATCATTCTTTCCCCAGCGGGTCGTCACCCCACTTATGTCATTCCACCCAATACTTGTTCTTGTGTCTGTCTACGTTACTCATAGTTCTGCGTGCGCTCGCGCCTTGAGGGCTTCGACACCTTTTCTATGGTAGACAGACTTGTTACCTCCATCAATCTATTTGACATTTGTGTGGTTTCGAATCGCTCATGAATGAATCATGATTCAATTGCCTTGCATGTAGTTTGCATATAGTTTCGATTGTATTGCATTTCCATTTGCATTGTTCATACATAGTTTTGTATACATTGCATATCATTTGCATTACATTTAGATTCAATTGCATATCATTGCACTGTTTTGTGCATTTCATTCACATTGTCATGCATGTTGCTAACAATATTGCACCTGTTAAGTTTGTTTTCTTTTCAGGCACGATATTGTATGTACGGTTCATTCGAGGCCGGTGAAACCGGACGAGCCGCGCAGGTATTGTATCTCCTGAGTGAGACGTATCGAGAATTACATAATTCTCTTACATCCTTTCTGCATTGTAGTGTAGTTTGGCGTTTTCTAGCTTAAAACTGTTGCATGCGTGTTTCGTTACAGCTTTCTTTGCATGATCATAAGTTATGCTCGGCTTCTTGCATTTTCAGTTGCATTTTGCCCTTGCCTTCGGGCGCATACCTTGCTTGTCGTGCATGTTTGTCTAAGTCTTCGGCCTTGTCAAAAATGGGTCGTCTCTGGGCTTTGACATTCACTCCCGTCATTGTTATGACTTCCGAGTTCTGTCAAAGAGGGGCAACTGTAGACACCCCATTTTTGACCGTCCTCTAGACTTGGACGTCACCGTTGGAACACTCGGTGATTATCCATGTTTGTGTTCGTTTGGAGTTCCCGGAGTTCTCGGCTCGCGCGCCTTGCCTCAGGACCTCCGAACTCGACCGTTTTGTGTTTGGTTTTGCACCAAACACTTGTGTTTTGCCTTGGAAGGGCAGGGAATGCTTTGTGAGGCATCCCCACACACCACCGGCACTGGCTAGAGGCCACCGGCTGGCTGGTGTTACCACCGGCACTATATTGTGCCGGTCGGCACTTGTTTTGGCAAAATGACCATTTTGCCCTGCCGACCACTGTGCAGCTGCTTTATGAGATATTTTTAGACAGCTGTTTAGCTTTTGCTTCCCCTCCATACACGTGTATGGAGGGGATGAGCCTTTGGTTGACTTAGCTTGTAAGCTTTGTTGCCTATAAGAGAAGGCTCTCTCCTCTTGGCTCAAGGGTTAGAAAAAATTGGAGGGTTAGAGAGAAGAGACAGAGGAGAGGCTCTGGTTTTAGGTTAGAAATACTATATCTATCCTATCTCTCTTTTCCTTGCTCATTTTGTACACTAGGTGCTTTAGTCCATACTTTCACACACAAGCACCTAGTGTTTCACCTTCCCTAGGTCTTTGAGGGTCCAGAGGTTTGTTCTTGGTGCTTTGGAGTTGGATTCAAGCAAAGGAAGGCAACAACACCAACATTGTTGAAGAGGTCTTCAAAGGTAACAAAACTACCCCTTTTTACCCCATTCTTGCACCTTGTTTTTACCTAGTTTAGAACTGTTTTTGTGCTTAGTCTATAATACAAAAAAGTTCTGATTTTTAGGCCTCTTCATTGTTTATTAAGAGTGTTTGGTGGTTTGGGTAGGTTTGACCACCCTTAGGCCTTGAAAAGGCCCCATTTTGTGCCTTTTTGTGAGAGATCCGAGACCTTGGTGTTAGGACCTCTCCACCACTGAAATCTTGAGGGATTTCAGTGGTGAAGAAGATGCCTTAGAGTCTCAAGAAGGAGGGGGCCACCCCCTCTCCTTGATGTCCTTGAAAAGGGCAAGTTTTGGCCTCCAAAGGAGCACCATGTTTGGTTGTTTGCTGAGCATGTTTGGTTTGTTTTTCATGCTTATTATGCCGTGATATAACATGTTTCTAAGTTGGTTTTAGCATTCTTTGCATGCCTTGCATAGTTACTTTGTAATGCCTTAATAGTCCCTTAACATGCCTAGGTTGTGTGCCCCTATTTCTAGCATGTTTTAGGCTTAGATCCATGAAGCTTGTATGCTTATTTTGCCATGCGTGAGGTCTGTCCATGCTTGTTTTGGTCGGCCATGACTCGCATTACATAGCTCCTTTGCATTTGGCTTGTTGGCCTTAGGAGCATGAGTGTGTGGCATGCCATGCTTGCATTATTTTTGGTGGTTTGGAAACATTTATCATGTCATATCAGTCCATTTGACATGCTCATATGTTTGCATTACATGCTCCTTTAATGCTTTAAAAGTATGTGTTAAACGCTCCTTGTTTTGGTCACTTTGTATGCCTTAGGGTTTAAGCCTCTTAGATGCCATCTAGGTACACCCTTGGCCTTGTTTAGGTTTGCATGTGACCTATTTTGAGCCCCCTTGGCCTTGTGAGGCTTGGTGGGTTTGACCCTAGTTTGAACCCCTTGGCTTGCCTTAAAGCCTTGAACCACTTGCATGCTTTGTTTGGCTTGCTTTGTTGCATGATTTGGCATCATGTTTTGCATGATTTTCAGAGCTTATGCTACATGCTAGTAGTCCATGTTTAACTCATTTCAAGTGTGCTTGAATGTTGTTTGTTATGCTTAAGTGTTAGTGCCTTAACCTATGCATGTGTGCATAATTGTTTGGCCCTCATGCCTTAGCATTTTGGCCGCTGTTTTGAGCCTTGTTAGAGCTGCCCAATTCATGTATAAGTCCATCCCATTCCTTAGTTTGCATACTTGCCTTGTATGCCTACTTGTATGCTTGCATAAGCGCCTTGCATTGTCCATATGGCATAGTAGATAACATGCTTAGGACCTCATTGCATAGGCATGCATGCTAGGCCTCTTGAAGTGAAGTATGATGGAGGTTTGGCACCCTTATTTGCTTGTTTGCATTGCATGCATTTGAAATCAAAATTGCCCTCTTGGTTCTTTGGGCCATCATGCATGGAAACGCGTGATTGGTGGTCCGGGAATCGAGGCACATGCCCCTTTGAGTCACTAATATGATAAGGGCTGTGTTTGGTGCATACATGCTTTGAATTGCCTTGCCATGCATGTTGTTCCCTTCTGCTGCTGTGAGTTGCAGGTTCTGCAGGCATTAAGTGCCGGCCGGCACTATTTAGTGCCGACCGGCAGTCAACAAACAGCCGATGGCTTCCTTTTGTGCCGGTGACCTCCTCCTTCAGCCGGTGGTGTCCTACCCCAGCCGGTGGTGATCCCCAGTGCCCTGAGAGGCACTCCTGGGACTTTGGCAATTTTCTGAGGAGGAGAGCAGAGGAAACAGAGGCAATCCGTGCATGGCAGTGCGGTTCCGAGCCAGTCCCGAGCGCATGCTGCATTTGGCCCTCATCCCGAGGCGATTTACCGTTTAATTAGATTAATTATTTTATTTAATTAATTTAGTTGATTTGTAATATAATTAATTAGCTTGCGTAGTTAATTAATTTGTATATTCTTTCGGTCCCTCCGAGCGAGGGCGTATCTGTAATAAGTGTGTGTGAGTGGATGTATGTCTTCCAATCCCCACTTCTTTCTTCCCTTTTATTTACCTGCTTACGATGGTACAGTTAAATTAGCATACCTTATGCAATGTATGCGTGCATTCATGCATTTGTTTACATGCACCAGGCTCGGTACATCATACAAACTGCATCGTACTTTCGATTTCTAAATTGAATACGTGCTACTCGCGCATTTCACATGCCATGTTTAGGGTTAGCCGAGCCTACTCTAGATTGCATCTATGCCTGTGTTGCATTAGTCATTTAACATGAACTAGGTCATGCATGTTTTGCTAACTAGTTTATTGTTTTGGCACGGAGTACGATGTAAGTTTTTATGCTTTAGCATGTCGCATGCGTGTGAACGTTTGCCATGACAGTATGCTTGCCATGCGGCTAAATGCTTACGTGATAAATTGCTTGAATGCCTGTGGGTGGAGGTTGGATTGCGTGAGTTGGAACAACTCATTGAAATCCGTATTTTAGCCTACTTTCGAGTAGCAAAAACCAACACGTTTTTCGAGACAAAACGGATATGCAATGTTTATTTCCAAGTTAGGCAATCTAGTCTATACTTGTTTGCTGCGCGCATAACATAGTAATTCTAGGCTAATAATTGGAATAAGAGCATGTAATGTTTTCAAAATCAGATATCACGGTTAGTAGAGGCCGGTCTTCGGACCGGGCGAGAGGGGGTGCTCATAGCTGACCTTCCCCGATCGTACCCGAGCTCCCGAGCCAAGTCACTTTGGTGATGACGGACATGTGGCCTTCGGCACCGAGTCAGGGTTTCCTAAATTCCCCCATTTTAAAATATTTAGGTGGCGACTCTGTAATCTGGCAAAGCAGTCCATGTTTGGCACTACTTTTCAAAAAATCTGTTTTTCTTCAAAACGATTTGCCGGATTTGGACTCTTTGGTTCAAATTTAGAACCGCGACAATTTGAGTCCGAACTGTAGTAAGCCCGATATGAACAGAACGGGAGTTCATCCTCCCGGGATGCGTTCGGGGACGTCTACAGTTTCTGGCGACTCTGCTGGGGATTATTAGAGAGCTTGACTCGAACTCGTGATATCCTGTTTTGACTACACATATGTGTTTCTTTGCATTGCATGTGCATTGGTGCGCCTAGGACACCGTGTTGGCCATCTGCTATTCCTGAGCGGTTTGCCGGAGACTTGTCTTGTCAAGGCATGTCCGTAAGGCTGATCGATTGCGGGCTCTGCCAGTATGGGAACACAAACCCCGGTTTTACCGGGGCACCCTTTTCGACCATTCGACCTAGTGCATATCGAAATCCGTAGTGACCATTCCAAACTAGGACAGGTTGCTTACCCGATGTAGGTTGTTTGAAACCGCTGCGTGCGTAGTGAAACCCTAGCTCCTGACAAAATAGGACAGGGAAACCCTACCCCAATATAGGGGTGTTTTGGCTCTCAATTATCTGTTATGTGCTTCTAGAGTGTATCTCTGCAGGAAAGTGCATGTCAGTTTGCGAGTTTGAGTATCCGGCCCGAAAGGCACCAGTATCAGTGTTGTTGAGGAACCAGTTATATCTGCGGGTATCAGTTCAGTTCTGGGAACAGTGATTCTGGGGAACAGTAATCAGTAGTAGAGATCAGATGTTTGACTGCGTCTGTGTTTGATCTGTTTTGGGCTGAAATGCTGTCCGTTTTTCCTTTCAGTTGAGAGAGTCCAGAAAGTCGATACAGAATAGCCAGTGTTTTCCCTTGCTGGGGCAGGGTTTGAGATGACGCAGAGTTCAGAAGAAATAGTGGTTATGACAGCCGCGTTGGATCAAGGGATCACCTTACAGAGTGAGGCCGGCGTAGATATGCCACATCCTCCTAGGTCGCCCGCTACACACCCAATCTGGGCCCCCCAGTTCTATCAAGCTCGCGAGCCCACTACATTCAAGTTAATGGGGATGATAGGTGATCTCCAAAGATCTGTGGCAGATCTCGCTTACGGGATGTCAGCCTCGCCACCGGTTGCACCGTATGCCGGAAATTTTGAGCCCCAAGAGCCCCCGCTACTGGGGCGGATTGTGATCGAGCTTAATCAGCCGAAGATGGCCTCCACATACAACAATGATGTACCAGTACCAACCCAAACCTCTCACCAGGCTGAGGCCAAGGGCAAAGACAAAGCAAAGGCAGATGCCGACCCCATGGGACAGCTGCTGTGGGCAGTCGAGGCTTTAAGAGCCGGGGGGATGAACAAACAACAGGTATCCACGATGACAACCAAAATTATGAAGGATGCTTTTCCCACTCTACCTGAGGATAGTTCAAGCCAGTCGGAAAATCGGGATAGACCCCGTTATGTTGAAACAGTCTCTCTCACTCCCAACCCCGTACCTGGGAAGGATCAGAAATTCAAGCCCGCACCTGCCGACCCGTTCGCCAGCACGTCTAGCAGGAGCACTCAGGCTTCAAAATACCAGCCCCGGGGGCGGAGGGTCTTCCATCCTCTCTACATGCCTTTGTCTAGGGCACTTCTGATTTTGGCCAAAAAGGGGCATCTTACACCCCTTGAGCCTAGGCCGCTCCCCAAACCCCTTCCAGCAGGACATGATGCCACTCAGTACTGTGCGTACCACCAGCAATCTGGCCACTCCACCGATAACTGCTTTCGCCTCCGCCACGAGGTGCAGGATCTGATTGACAACGAGGTTATCCTCCCACCCACCTCAGCTAAATCCGTCACCACTCAGCTGTTGGATTTTGAGGACACCGATACTGCGAGTATGTAATTGGGATTCAACCGCCTGCGGGCAGCGCCTCGAGTTTTTGATGTGGCGTCTGGCACGCAGTTTTGAGCATCTGCGAATGCTACTTTTGTAAATCCTGGCTTGAGTGTCGAGTCAGTCTTTTGCTTTGTTTTGAGTCTGTCTCTGTCTTGAGTCAGTCCTTTTTGCTTAAGGGTCTGTCTTGTTGTAACGAGTCAGTCCCTCTTTTGTATAGAATACCAGGTGACTCCGGGGTTGTTGCCTCAAGCACCGTTTTGTTTTGTAATTACTTCCTTTTGCTTTCTTTTTGGGACTACCTCTGCTGTGGAGCCGGTTTACATCCGAGGAACCTGAATGAAACAGTCGCGGCTATCGTGTTCCCGTACTATTTGTTTTGGGCTAGTTGTGCCAGAGAATTCGAATGGGGTGACAGCGCATTCCACCCGCTCTTGTGTGCCCTAATAATTATTGTTTTGACCTAAGTTTTTCAAACCCTTTTGAACACTGCGGTGAAAACGAAGAGGGAGGAATTCCTCGGGATTTACCAAGGTCAAGCTCCTTGTAACACCTGACATACATGATGTCACAAGAGCAGCCTTGGTCAACTAAGATGCGCTTCACTTGGCACTCTCCAATCTGGAGTGATATTACCAAGGCATCGTTGTATGGATGCTGCACCATCTCTAGGTCATCTTCAGTAAAGGACACCACTAGTCCCTGGCACTCGTCTACCCTAGGTCTTTTCTGCCAGACCTGGCACACATGCTGCAAGTGCTTTACCTTTTGAGTCTCCCCACATATTTCGTTCTCATTGACCTTTGAGTGAATCACATTGATCACTCGAGGCCCGCCTGCTTGCGGTTGTGGTACTGGAGGAGGTAGTGTTGTCGGTGCCCGAGGCAGTCTTCCCTTGTCCTGGCCTCGTCTACTAGGTCCCTTAAAAGACCTTGTCTTACCAGGTTTTCCAGGTGTGCCATCAGGGCTCTGCACCCCTAAGTCAGATACCCAGCTTCATTGTGGTAAGCATAGTGCTTGCCAAGGCTTCTTCTCATAAATTTGCCTAGCACCCTTGTTGGTGCTCTGTAATAAGGCTGATTTCGAATTTTCTCCAAGACTTTGTAAACCGAGATTCGGAATACGGTTGTCACTGCCTGTGCAGCCCTTAATCCCGTCTCTTGCTTGCTGTATCCAGTGTTACCTCAGCCTCACTTCGGCGAGCCATTTGTCTTCTCTTGTTTTGACGCCTTTGTTCCCGGCGTGTCTTCCTCGGCCCTCGCATACTTCTCAATTCTAGCCATAAGTTCCTCCATACTCTTTGGCAGTGTCTTTGCTAGTGATTTTCGAAGCAAACAGTCATCTTTCAGGCCGTTCTTAAAAGACATGACCGCCACCTCTTGGTTGCATCCTGGTATTCGGTTGAACGCCTCATAATACCTTTTGGCATAGGCCCTAAGGCTTTCATCCTCACTGATTCTCAGAGCCATCAGGGAGTCCACCCTCAACGGTTGTAGTTTGTTTGTCACAAACCTGGCCACGAACATCTCAACCAGGCCTTCCCAGGTTTTCACAGTTCCTTTCGGCAACTTGTGAAACCAGTCTGATGCGATTTCCCCAAAGGACGAGGGCAACACCTTGCAGAGTAACGGCTCGTTCCCGGTGTATAGTGCCATCGAGTTCAGGTACAAGCCGACGAGTTCAGGTACAAGCCGACGTGGAAGTTTGGGTCTGACTTTCCATCGTATATCTGGAACCTTGGTATGTGGAACTTCTTCGGGGCCTCAAATTTGTCCAGTTCTACCGAAAATGGTGTTCTCGGCTTGACCTGAGAAGTCACCTTGGGATCTTGTCGCTTCCTCTGGAGGTAATCCCTTAGATCCTTCTTGGTCCATCCGGGAGCTCGGCTATCTTCGGATTTCAGCCTTTTTGGTGCATTACTTCCAGTGTCATTATGAGTCCTTTTGGACCTCCCTCCATTGGTCATGTCGAAACAGAGTTCCTTCCCCTGAACATCCCAATGTTCTTTGGGGCAGGCTTCCTTGGTTCGACGTGTCTTTTGGGATTCTCTTCTCGTTGATTCTCCATGCCCGACCTCCCGTGAAAGCCGGTGAGAATGCCCCTTTGCCCTGTCGTGCCGAGGGACTGCAGGAACTGTTTTCTGTCCCCCTTTCCGGGGATCTTTCTTGGCCGCTGGAATCGGTGTATCTTGTAACGAGAACGGTGGCTGCATGACGTTGTTGTGCATCATGAAATTGACGACCGTTTGCAGGTCTGCCAATTTGTTCGCCATTCCCTTCATCTCGTCGTCCCTTCGCAGGCATCTATCTTTCTATAGTTGGAGGTCATCCTCGTTATAATACCCACTTCGATCTAACTTCTTTGGTACGTCGCCCTTCTAGCCGACGTCTTTCTCTCTATTATTCTGATCTTGAGTTTCCTCGTTGCAATTATCATCCTCTGTGTTGGGATCAATATGTTTCCCACTCTCAGTAGGGATGTCGTCCCCAACCTTCTCTTTCTGTCCGTCGTTGGCCATCTATTCTCCTTTCTTTCCCACAAACGGTGCCAAATTGTGTGAGTCGATTTCTGACCACACTGCCAAATTAGTACTCAGCTAAAGAACACCGGCAGAATAAATTAAGCCCGAACGACCTGTCACAAAAAGAAGAGATTCCGGCGGTGGTTTGTCCACCTGGGGGCACTCTGACGATCAAGTCAGTTATCTCTCAAAGATAGCAAAAGTGCTTAACTCACTATTCATAACATAAAAAGCATACTTTAGACGCATGAGGGTGCCTCTCTTTTATAGCCAACACTGACCTAATCCCAATAGAAGCCTAGCTTCAATGGACTTTGATTCAATGTTTTATCCTGGACTCCCAGTTAGATTGGGATAAACTCTCTAGGAGTCTTATCTTTATCCAAACTGAAGTCTTCTCCCATTCTAGGACTCTTGTCCCTTATCCGCTCATCCCGAATTCCTGTATCTTCACAAATAGCCTTGGCCTAGCTGAGATTACCTCGGCACCATGACCAGGACACGTGGCACCTCGACTAGCACTTCGGTTCCACCTTGGCCACGTCTCGTCATTTAAAAATTATGTCCCCACACATACCATTAGGTAAATAACTAATTACTAGCTAGTTATGTATTCTAGTGTATTTTCAACATTTATTGTCATTTTCATCAAGTGAAGCAAGCGAAAAACAACTAGAAATGTTACAATTTTTAATCAGCCTTTTCTGGCAGCAGCAATGAGGGATGTAATTTCTTTGTTGTGCTTTTTTGAAATAAACAATCATCTTATCTCTGGGAGGCAACTTGTCCTTGATCACAGGATGTTTGAGAAAATTGTTCATCCAAGCAGTGGTGTTTGGGAATTGGATTTGGTCTACTATTTTCATGGACCCAACTTCCTCCCAAACAGGAAGCCAATAAGAGATCCATCCAAGTGCAAGGTCCAAATACCCAATGCTTTCCCCTCCAAAAAACTGTGTCTTCCCTTTTAGCTCTGCTTCTATCTTCTCTATGGCCTCATTGGATGCTTTCAGAGTTCTTTCCTTCTCATCTCCTTCTGAGCACATAGCCATCCATGCATTTTCCAAAAGCTATAACAAACATGCACCAAAAAATATTAACCACACATTCAAGCATTTAGGTTTAAAATAAAATAATAAATTAACAAAAAGAAGGGTAAATTATAAACATCATGATATTTGCTTAAAATATAAACTATCTTATAAAATTACATCTCGCCCATTTAAATTTCTAATTGTAGAATAAATGACTCATTTCATTAATAAATGTTATATTTGGTCCATTCAAATTTTTAATAACATTACAAATGATCTCTTTTATTAATAAATTATTAAATCAATTAACAGCTTTTAATGATGTCACAAAAATATTTCATTAAAAATTCTGATAATTTTATTGTTGTATAAGCGAGTAGTTAAATTTTTTTTTTATTAATTCTATTAAATAAAAAATTTTGACAATGAAATATTTGTAATTTTCAAAAATATTTGGGACAATCTGTATTTTAAACAAATATATTTATAATTTATGTAAAAAAGAAAAAAAAAAGCTATATTACATCTTTCTTAGCAAAGAAGCTATAAGTAAAGAAAATACCACAAAAAAAAAAAAAAAAAAAAAAGAAGAAGAAGAAGAAGAAGAAGAAGAAGAAAAGAATAAAAGAGTTAATTAGCAAAGATTTTATAATGGAAAACACATGAACTCAAGAAGAAAAATCAAAACCCAAGAATACTATTTTTTTTCAATTATTTAATTGGGAAATCCAATTTCCAAGCTACTAATCGAATCAATAGTAAAGCCAATAATCTATTTTAAGGATTCAAGATTATTAAAAAAAAATGGATAATGAAAATTTAAGTCAAGAACAAATCACCTTCTCCTCGGCGAACTTAGTCCAAAATCGAACGATGGCTGTTTGATAAGGATCTTGAGGCAACAATGGGCATCGTTTCCATGTCTCATCGATGTACTCGAGAATTACAAAAGATTCAAGGATCACCTTCTGGCCATGAATCAGTACTGGGACCTTCTTATGCACTGGGTTCAATTCAAGAAGTAAATGACTCTTGTTGAATGTGCATATCGGATTCCGCACTAGATGAAAGTGGATCGGGGCCCCGCACTCGGTTGGACTATCCAGGGACTGAGGTTCCTGCCACAAGAAGCACCGTTAGAGCTGCCCGGCTGGGGTTGGCCGGATAATCCCTCCGGTGTGGGAATTAGTGATCGGAGAAGAAGTGTATATAGAGTTGAATCTATCTCTATGCGTGATTTTGCTTGGAATAGTTCAGTTACCTTCAATGTGAAGTTCATGTTGTATATATATTGTTCCTTGCTTGCTTCTCAAGGTGGGTTCATGGAGCTTGGATGCTGTCAGGTGTCCTTTTAGCATTGCTCAAGGTGGGGGACCACCTGGTAGTTGCCATTGAATGCATATACTCATTGTAGTCATGCTGATAACAAACCACATTCCTTTGATTCAATAACTTCCGTGATTCTAGGTGTAGGGGACCAGTTGAGGTGGCAACTTGCACATGCACACATTCACAACTTCCACGTTTCCTTGCGAGGTTTCCTCAGCTCGGTACCGCTGTGCCTCAGCTCGGCATCATTATGCCTTGTCTTGGCCTTTTACAAGATCATTCATGGAGATGGGCTGATCCATTCAGATATCTTTGTATGGGCTCGGCCTCTTTTCTGTTCGGCCCATAGGTTCAGTCTCGCAGCTCGGCCCAGCCCAGCACCACGGCTGGACAAGCCTTTCCACTGCGGGTTGGGCCCAAGTGCTTGAGGACTTGGGTGGACTGTTGATCATGAAGTTGGGCTCAATTGGTTTGCCCATATACTCATCCAACCCACTTGGATTTGGACTTCAGTGGATTGGGCCAGCCCAAGGCTTGGACCCGACCCATTTCACATTTAGCCCCTTCATTTGCCCCCTAGCTCGCACTAAGGTTCCCCTTGGGGGGAGCTATTGTTCTGATTCCCAAGCGTCGCGTCGTTTCGGTTTTCCCCAGCTCGGCCTTGGTGACGGTTCAATCCTAACACACAATCCCTGCATGTGTCCTTTCATGGCGACGCGTGGCGATGTGAGATAGGTGTGTAGAGATAGTGCGTCGATTCCATACCGAAGGTCGTGCTCCTTGTACCTGCGCGCCAGCTGGTGCAATTAATGCTTTGGCTGTCAATACAAATCCCTTTATCTGCTTTTCGTTCCTCTAGAGAGTTTCAAAGAGAGAGAAAGAACTCTTCCCGTCCCTCTGAACCAGTCTTGTTGGTGCTCTGCTCAGACTTTTTCGCCGCTAGTCTCGCTCTGCTACCACTGTTCTAGTCTCTGTAAGTCCTCTTGTGATTCTTCTTCTGTTGCCTCTTTCTGTCTTAATCATCTTGTTTGGCCCACTCGCTGTCTGTGTTCCACACTCTGTTATCTGAGTCCTACCTCTGTCCCATTAGGTTTGTTAAATGGGGAAGTTCCGCTCACTGGTTGATATCCCGGAGGCCATGACTATGTTCCGCCTGGACTATAATATTCCTGACAACGTTACCCTTTCGTTGGTGAAAGTAGACGCCAAGCGTATGGGTACGAGGAATACCGTCGCTTTTCCTATCACGGCCATAGTCAAGGGAGGGGTTCGGTTTCCCCTTGATCCGTTGGTGCGCCAGTTTCTGCATCAAGTCCAGTTAACCCCAATGCAAGTATCTGTGAACCTTTTCTGTGTTGTTTGCGGCGTATCCGCCCTCAACAGACGATTGGGTTTGAACCTTGACATATGGGATATCTTTGGTTGTTATACTTTTTCTCATAACAAAGACCACAACACGTATTACTTGCGTGTTCGCTCGTTTGATTGCCATTTGGTTACTGGGTTGCCCGATTCGGATAAACACAACGATGATTTCGTACAAGTTGGTGGAAACTGGGAGTTCCCCGCCGGAACTGAGTTTTAGTCTAAGCGGATGCCCCAGAAAGACGGCTACCCAGGTTCGGGCCTCTCCTTCTAATGCCTTTTGTATTTCTTACTTTATTTTGGATGTTGCTCTAATGGGTCACTTCTTTTTTTTTTTTTGCAGAGGCCTCTCGTTTCCAACGAAGACCGAACCGAGAAAATGCTGAAGCCATAAAAGCTACCCTAAGGTATAAAAAGAGATCTGTACCCGAGTTATTGGATTACCACTCTACTTATCGCTCCACTATTCCAAAGAAGGCGAGGCTCGCTGCTTCCCTTCTGGACTCTGATACCGAGATTGACACGTCTCTCACTCCTTTGGTCACGAACTATCACAGGAGTCAGGGCACACTTTCTGAGAGAGCGCCCTCCCCTACCCCCAGTTTCGCAGGGGACGGGTCTGTGGTGAAGAGAAGGGTGTTGGTGGATTTAGAGGCCAAGGCTTTCGGAGCCTCCGATGTTTTGGAAACCCCTCTAGAAAAGACCGAGGCAAAGAGCCTCATGGAAGTGAAGATGGAGGTGGGAGCTTCTGGGACCCCTACGACTGCTGCCGAGCCCTCAGCTTCGGTCGCTGCGCGAGCAAAAAAGAGAAGAAGAGAGGCTGGCAAAGTAGTGGTGGGGGAAGCTTCTGAGGATCCTGCTGAGGATGAGACTTTTGAGAAATGGGAGCCGCCAATGTTGCATAAAGGCAGGTCCATTTCCACTTCTGATTCAGTTGTCGCTTCGCAAGATTTTGCCTTTGATTTGACTAAGTTTTTGTTGATGCCGGTTGACATGGCCGACCATAATGGGCCCCGTGATATTCCTATCCTGAAGGGGACCCTTCAGATGATAACTGCTGTAAGTGTTCTCCCGTTTTACTTGTCTTTATTGTTGCGTTGCTATCTTCTTTTCTCTTAATTCTTCGTTGTCCTTTGCAGTGTATCCAGAGAATGTATCTGTCTATTACCCGTGCTGAAGAGCTAGAAAGGGCCGTGCTGGAGGCCACAATGAACGCTGAGAGACTGACGGTAAGCTTGGAGACAGAGAAGGAAGGACGTCGAACCGCGGAGAGGGAAGCATTTCATTTGAACAAGATTGTCGCTTCAGTTGAAAAATCGAAGGAGGCTGCTATTAGGACACAAGCTCAACTCGAGGTGAAGGTGGCCAAACTGGAGGTTGTTATTGCCGTGATGGCTGCCGAGCGTTCTACGCTGGAAGCCAGACACTGGCAACAGGGTTGGGATGAAGCTGGGGCTGCCTATAAGGAAGAGGTGCTAGTGCTGCGAGATAAACTCTTTCTAAAGGGTTGGACGAGTGCTTTGGTTGCTGCACTGGTTCCTGAAGGCTCTTCCCTGTTTCAGGATGTCCTCGTTCCTTCGAGATCCTTGGGTTCGAAGACTGTTTCCACCCCTGCTGTTCTTCCAGCTGAAGTTTCCCCAGAAGTTGATTCTGCAAACAAGACCCAGGACAATAATGTTGCCGCTGAAACGGTGGATGTTGAAGGGATTGAAACCCTAGAGACTGAAGCCGCGGGAGATGTGGTTAAGGAGGCTTCTACTTCTCAGAAAGTTGGAGCTGCCTCTACTTTTCCTCCCCCAGACGACCTGGACAAAATTGTTGATGCTACTCCTGAGTTTCCCTCTGTTAATGAAAGTTGATGTTGAAAGGATTTGAACTTTTTTGCTTTTCTGTTTTGATGTATTGTGGCTCGGTCTCCATGACGAGCTTTCTTTCTGCACTTGCCAAGACAATTTTTCTTTTCTTTTTTCTTTTCTTTGCTGCTGGTTATGAGGCCATCTATGCCTTTTGTTGGATGATAGAATTTTCTCTTTGAACTTGTAATCTGATGCTGTTTGGCTTTTATGTTTGAATGTTTTCTATACTGCCTACCCCCGGCCGAGCACTGTTGGGACCTCGGGGCCGAATAGATGCTCGGTCTGGTTCTGTACTGCTTTTAAATAGATGTTCTGTCTGATTTTGTACTGCTTGCCCCCGGCCGAGCATTGTTGGGGCCTCGGGGCCGAACTGATGCTCGGTGTGGCTTTGTACTGTTTGCCCCCGGCCGAGCACTGTTGGGACCTCGGGGCCGAACTGATGCTCGGTGTGGCTAATGCATATGTGGTATGGCTGTGCTTGAGTTTGTAAGTGGATCGTACTTAGGTCCAGGTTGGTTTTAAAAGAAAACAATTGTTTGCCCCCACCTGGAGCTAAGTAAGATTGGTACTGAAGATTGTGCTCTTAGATAGAACTGCTTAAGTCTGTTGTAACTTTGATAGCGTAGATGTATTTGAATGAGATAAAGGCATGAAGAGGTGTCTTACTCAGGTCCAGGTTGGTTTGAAAAAAAACAATTGTTTGCCCCCACCTGGAGTTGAGTAAGACTAATGCTGGGAGTTTGCTCCTGATAGAGCCTGGTCACGCTTGTTCCAACTCTGTTTGTTTGAATCAGTACTGAAGTGTTGACGTGTTGGTACTTAAGGAATTCTGTGGATTTAAAGTCATTTACTTAAGATATGTTAGTGTGATTTCCACCAAGCAATTCCACTTGGCTAAAGTCCAATTTAGTTGCCAAACATTATTCCACCAAGCAATTCCACTTAGCATGTTTGAGTGCTAACCAAATTTAAATTTCGTCCAGTCGTTCTGAAACTGAGTCCATTTGGGTTAAGACCAAAGTTAACTCCGTTTGACAAACATCAAAGCTAATTCCATTTGGTGAGGACCAAAGCTAATTCCGTTTGATAAACATCAAAGCTAATTCCGTTTGGTAAGAACCAAAGCTAATTCCGTTTGATAAACATCAAAGCTAATTCCGTTTGGTAAGAACCAAAGCTAATTCTGTTTGATAAACATCAAAGCTAATTCCGTTTGGTAAGAACCAAAGCTAATTCTGTTTGATAAACATCAAAGCTAATTACAGGAATTCGATAAATTTGAGAGAAGTGTGGAAGCATTTGCATTGGTCAACAGATAAATGACTTTACATTCTGATAGAGAAGTTGGGGGATAATTCTATTGATAGTATTTCTTGAGATTTGCTACATTCCAGGGCCGAGGTATAGCTCTGCCTTTCAGATCCTCTAGGTAGTAAGCTCCATTTCCTACCACAACTGTGACTTTGTACAGACCCTCCCAGTTAGGCTCAAGTTTGCCCTCGCCAGGCACCCTTTTGTGATCCATAACTTTCCTCAAAACCAGTTCTCCTAGTGTAAATTGCCTTGGGAAAACTTTTTGGTTAAAACTCTTGATGAGCTGCTGCTGATATGCTACAAGTTTGATCAGTGCTGCTTCTCTTCGGCCCTCTGCCATATCTAGTGCTTGTGCAATAGCTTACTCGTTACTGGTGCTCTCAAATAATTTAGACCGAAGGGTTGGGAGGCCAACTTCAAGTGGGATGACGGCCTCCATTCCATAAGTTAGTGAGTAAGGTGTTTTCCCCGTTGATCGTCGTGCTGTGGTTTGGTATGCCCATAGCATATGGGGTAACTCTTCAACCCATTTTCCTTTGGCATGCTCAAGCCGTTTCTTTACTCCGTTGATGATGGTTTTGTTTGAGGCTTCTACCTGTCCATTGCTTTGCGAGTACCCCAGAGAAGAGTTCCTATACTCGATCCTGAGGTCGGCACAAAACTTTCTAAAGATCTTTCCATCGAACTGCGTTCTATTATCCGCAATCAGTACTCGCGGGATGCCGAAACGCACCACCACGTTTCTCATGACAAACTGCTTTGTATCCTCTTCTTTGATATTTGCCAATGCCTCGACTTAAACCCACTTAGTAAAATAGTTGGTTGCAGCAATGAAGAATCGCCTGTTCCCAGTGCCTCGCGCCAATGGTCCGACAATATCCAGACCCCATTGGGCAAAAGGCCATGGGCTGGTGAGTGAGGTGAGAGTTTTGGCTGGCTAATGAATGAATGGAGCAAACCTCTGACATTTATCACACTTCTGTACGTACTGCTAAGCATCTTGTTGCATCCGTGGCTACCAATACCCGTGAGTGAGGGCTCGGTGTGCCAGTGACCTTCCGCCAACGTGGCATCTACAAATCCCATCGTGAATTTCATAGAGAACATTCTCGACCAGATTTGGATGCACACATAGAAGATAAGGGCCAAGATAGGAGCGTCTGTACAGCTTCCCGGATGATGAGATCCAAAACTGAGCTGACTTATGTCTGACTTTGTTGGCTTCCTTTTTGTCTTCGGGGAGAGTACCGAATTTTAGAAAAGTGAGTATTGGATCCATCCAGCTCGGCTCTACGCTGCTGCAGAGGACTGGAGATGCAATGCTTGGCTCTGGCACGAACTTGACCCAAACTTTTCTGGCATCTTTGGTATTCACCGATGAGCCGCGACAAGCCAGAGCATCAGCATGGCTGTTTTTGTCCCGACTAATTCGTTCCACTCGTATGGATTGAAACTTTTTGAGTAAGTCTTTGGCCTTGCCTGCGTACATGGCCATTCTTTCATCCCGTGTTTCATAGATCCCAGAAAGCTGGTTTACCACTAGCTGTGAATCGCTGAAAACAAGAAGCTGTTCTGCACTGAAGTGTTCGGCACTGTGTAAGCCAGCCAACAACGCTTCATACTCTGCCTCGTTGTTCGAAGCCGTCCAACCGAGCTTAAGAGCCTGTTCCCAAATAAATCCTTCTGGTGAGATAAGTACTACTCCTGGCCCCGAACCTCGGTTATTGGACGACCCGTCAACATCGAGCTGCCAGATGTTTCCAATGAAGAGTTTCCAGGCTTCCGAAGTGCAGGGCTTTCCTTGTTCGGTGATGCGTGGCATCTGTGCTGAACTTGGATTCCCTGGTTCGGTACTCTGGGTGGGAGCAAATTCTGCGATGAAATTTGCTAAGACCTGGGCCTTAATTGCTGTCCTGGGTTGATACCGAATGTCAAACTCGCCAAGTTCTACCGCCCATTTTGTTGTTCTGCTAGAGAAATCGGCTCGGCTAAATATAGATCTGAGGGGGAATTCAGTGAGGACATTGATGGTATGCCCCTGGAAGTAATGTTGTAACTTCCTCGAGGCGATAAGCAGCACGTAAGCTAACTTTTCCAATGGTAGATACCGTGTCTCGGCATCTAGTAAAGTCTTGCTAACGTAGTATACAAGCCTCTGTTCCTTGTTAACTTCTCGAATTAATACTGCGCTTACGGTATGATCTGAGACTGCTAGATAGACGTACAAATCCTCTCCTGGCACTGGAGTGGACAGAAGGGGAAGTGTACTGAGGTATCTTTTGAGGCTTTGCAGTGCTTCGATGCACTCGCAACTCCATTCAAATGTTGCCCTTTTCCTCAAAAGCTGGAAGAAAGGCTTCATCCGATCTGAAGATTTGCTGATGAACCGATTTAGTGCGGCCACCATTCCAGCTAGTTTCTGCAGCTTCTTAGCCTTTGTTGGTACTTCAAGATCTTGTATTGCTTTTATTTGGTCCGGATTTGCCTCAATTCCTCTGTGAGTGACCATATATCCCAAGAACTTCCCTGTTCCTACCCCGAAAGCGCATTTCGAGGCATTGAGGCGAAGCTGATGGTTTTTTAAGATGCCGAAGACTTCTCTCAAGTCTGTAAGATGGTTTGTAGCGAACTTGCTCTTGACTACCATATCGTCTATATAAGCTTCCATGGTTTTCCCGAGTTGGTCTTTGAACATCCGAGTGATCATCCATTGGTAGGTTGCTCCGGCGTTCTTGAGGCCGAACGGCATCACTTTGTAGTAGTAAGTTCCTCTCGGAGTGATAAATGCTGTCTTTTCTTGATCCGGACCAAACAGTGGTATCTGATGATAACCACTATAAGCGTCCAAAAAGCTCATGCGCTCATGCCCTGCTGTTGAGTCTGCTAGTTGATCAATGCAAGCAGCGGAAAGCTATCTTTAGGGCAGGCTTTGTTCAAGTAAGTGAAGTCAACGCAAACTCTCCATTTTCCGTTCTTCTTCTTGACTACAACTGTGTTGGACAGCCATTACGGGTACTAAACTTCTCTGATTGCTCCTGAAGCCAGGAGTTTTTCGACTTCGGCAATTACTGCTTCGGTGTGCTCAACTGAGGATCTCCGACTTTTCTGCACAATGGGCCGAGCTGAAGGGTTGATGTTGAGCTTGTGGTACGCAAATTCTGGGTCCAACCCTGGAGTATCATATGCTGACCTTGTGAATACCTCCATATTTTCCCTCAGCAGTTCCAGCAACTGAAGTTTCTCATCAGCGCTTAGCGAGGTACCGATAAGGAAGTACTTTTCTGGGTCATCCTCTTTTACCAGGACTCTCTCCAAATCCTCTACTATCTTCTTCTCTGGGGCTCCTCCTACATCTTCCAAGACTGGCTGTTTGGCCACTTCTACCGTCTGTACCTGATTGCAGAGCTGCTTTGCCTTTAATGCTGCCATGAAGCAATGTTTGGACGCAACTTGATCCCCTGAGATCTGCTCTATTCCGTGTTCCGTTAGGAAACGGATGAGCTGGTGGTAGGTTGAAGGGACTGCCTCCATTTGATGAATCCATGGACGGCCAAGTATGGCGTTGTAAGGAGATGGTGTATTAATAACCAAGAACTCTATCTGGAGGGTTTTTGTTCCTGTCATGACTGGCAACACTATTCTGCCAAGCAGCCATTCTGGCTGTGAATTGAAATCAACCAACAAGGCTGCTGCTGGGGTGAGGTGCTGCTCGGAGAGACCAAGCTTTCTGACAAATCATAATACAATATGTCTGCTGCACTACCTTAATCTACCAGGACTCGTTTTACATCAAATCATTTTTCGATTCCCACAGTTATAATTAATGCATCAGTATGTGGGTGCTGTATGCCCTCTAAATCTTTTCTAGTAAATGAAACAGTGCACAAGGGGGATTTAGGTACTGTACGTACCTTTTTCGATGCAGGTTCCACTGACATGACCTACTGAATTTGTACAGCCTTAGTAATCTCTTCTTTCAGTGTCTCCTCAGATTCTTGAGTTGCTGTTCCATGGATCACATTTATTATCAACCGAGATGGGTGCTCAACATTCGGTTCTGGTGGTGGGTTCCCCGGTTCGGTCACTTCCTTATCCTGATCAATGTAGTCCCGGAGGTGCCCAGCCGCTACTAAGTCTTCCAAGTGTTGTTTCAGTGCTCTGCAATTCTGAGTCATGTGCCCCCTATCTTGATGGTAAGTGCATCTGAGCTTCTGATTGCACCGAGCCGGATCTCCCAACATTTTCGGCGGCCAAACAAAGAAGGGCTCTCTCTTGATCTTTTCCAGGATTCGATAGATTGGCTCTTTGAACACAGTCACGACGGCTTCGTGGGATTTGGACTTATCCACTTCATTCACTGCGATCCCTTTGTGTTCTCCTCGATCTGTTCTCTTCTTGTGCCGAGCTATTTGTTCTGCTGACGCTACCTCAATGGGGATCTGATCATCTTCGAGGCGAGCGTACTGCTCGATCCTGGCACGCAAGTCTTTTAATGCTGTGGCCAGGCGCTTGGTAAGTGATTGTCTCAACTTACTTTCCGGGCGCAGGCCATGTTTGAAAGATAAAATGGCCATCTGTTCACTACACACATTTTCCTCCAGATCGTTGCATTCTTCCCAGTACCTCCTAGCATAATTGCACAGCATTTCCTTCTGCTCCTTTCGAAGGCCGAACAGTGTATCCAGCTCTTTCGGAATCTTGGCGTTGGAGATGAACCTGGCTAGGAACTCTTCGAAGAGTTGCTTCCAGCCACGAATCGATCCAGCGGGGAGTCGATCGAACCATCGAAGTCTGGTCTCTCCCAAGCTGGATGGGAAGACTTTGCACATTAGTGCCTCATCTCGGCTCCATAGAGACATCATTTGTCTGTGATGGCTAATATGCGTCAGCGGGTCCAACTTTCCATCGTATGAAGTGAACTTTGGTGGGGTGAATTTCTTTGGAGGCCTCATGGCTTCAATTTCTGGAGAGAATGGTGAGGAGACGAGCCTATCCAGCGCTCAGTGTTCTCTCTGGTGAATAGTACGGTCCAGGTGATCCCGATGTTGTTTGTTCTACTTGTTGCCGATCAACCAAGTACGAAGGTCTTGTGGGTGGCACTCAGTTTGCTGACTGCCTGTCTTCTGCCTCTTAGCCCCTCTCCGGCGTGTCCCACGGGTGTGGCTGCTTGCCACTTCACTCTGTACCAGGATAGGCTGGCTTCGTTGCCAGACTCATTTCTGGGGAATTTTTTCACTGGTGGCTCTCTAGATGAGCTCCTTCGTTGCAAACGAGAGGGTTCTGCTTCCGTCCTTTTTTCCGTCGGCTCACCCAGCACCCTTTTAAGTTGGGCTTTCAGCTCCTGTATCTCCATCCCTATGGAGTCTATGATTCGATCTCTATAATCCTTTTCCAGAAGAAAGTGATGAGAAGAACCTCCAACGAAGGGTAATCGATGCTCAATGGATTCAGGAGTCCGGTTGTTGTTTCCAGTTTGTTCTTCCAGAACTGTTGGGAGTGCTAAACCTTTGTCCTTCATCTTCTCCGTTTGTGGAGTATGTGTTGAAGGCGGAACGTCCTCAATCCCCATCGCCGGAACTGAGTGCAGAGCTTGGAGATGAAGTGATCCACGCTCACCGCACCAATTGTGCATACCGGATTCCGCACTAGATGAAAGTGGATCGGGGCCCCGCACTCGGTTAGACTATCCAGGGACTGAGGTTCCTGCCACAAGAAGCACCATTAGAGCTGTCCAACCGAGGTTGGCCGGATAATCCCTCTGGTATGGGAATTAGTGATCGGAGAAGAAGTGTATATAGAGTTGAATCTATCTCTATGCATGATTTTGCTTGGAATAGTTCAATTACCTTCAATGTGAAGTTCATGTTGTAGATATATTGTTCCTTGCTTGCTTCTCAAGGTGGGTTCATGGAGCTTGGATACTGCCAGGTGTCCTTTTAGCATTGCTCAAGGTGGGGGACCACCTGGTAGTTGCCATTGAATGCATATACTCATTGTAGTCATGCTGATAACAAACCACATTCCTTTGATTCAACAACTTCTGTGATTCTAGGTGTAGGGGACCAGCTGAGGTGGCAACTTGCACATGCACACATTCACAACTTCCACGTTTCCTTGCGAGGTTTCCTCAGCTCAGTACCGCTGTGCCTCAGCTCGGCATCATTATGCCTTGTCTCGGCCTTTTACAGGATCATTCATGGAGATGGGCTGATCTATTCGGATATCTTTGTATGGGCTCGGCCTATTTTTTGTTCGGCCCATAGGTTCAGTCTCGCAGCTCGGCCCAGCCCAGTACCACGGCTGGACTAGCCTTTCCACTGCGGGTTGGGCCTAAGTGCTTGAGGACTTGGGTGGACTGTTGATCATGAAGTTTGGCTCAATTGGTTTGCCCATATACTCATCCAACCCACTTGGATTTGGACTTCAGTGGATTGGGCCGGCCCAAGGCTTGGACCCGACCCATTTCACATTTAGCCCTTTCATTGAAGATATCTTCTTCAATGTATTCATACTCAACACCCTTCAATTTTAGTGCCCACTCTACCCTGAAGGAAAATGGGCTAACCCAAAATCCCAAAAGCTTTACTTTCTCACTTGCCATTGGAGATATAATAGATATGTTTGTTGCTTGGTGCTAATAAGTTCTTATATACATGTTCCAAACTAGACTTTGAATCAAACTTTGCATCATTAGACGCCAATCTTGACTAGTTGGATGGTTTAGATAGCTCAATCCATCACACTAACTAGTCTTGCGGACCAGTTTATTTATTCAAATAATATATATATATATTAATTAAAATTATTTTTAAATATATATATAATTTAATTACTCACACTTCTCACATTATATTTCAATAAGTCAAAATATCTTAATTATTTATTAATTTGATCAAAATTTATCAATATTAGTATTCATACCAAATGATAATCACACAAACACAAAATACATTTATAAAGTTTCAAAAATCTCTCATTATCAAAATGAGTGATAAATATGTACATATATATATATATATATATATTCAGGATCTATTTGTAATTATCCCTTTCCTTTTCATTCATTTTCTTATGTTCAATATTACTATGGAGGCACCAAGCCAAAATCATTTTTTTTCTTGCGAATGCGAGCGTTGATTGGTCTTGATTGTTGAATATGATGCCAAAATTTAGTATCTGAGTCATTTTCATTGTCAAAAAGTCATTTATCGAATTCTTTATGTAGAAATTTTGCCAAAATTCATCCATCACCATCGCATTTATTTTCAAGTTAAAAAAGTTTCAAATTGGTTTCCAAATCAAGTATTGTTTTCATCATCTAAATAAATTGATTAAATTAGAATTACACTTGGTCGGACAAAAATGGATTCTAGGAATGAACAGTTCAGTCTGGCCAATTGGCGTTTTCATGGATCCCACTTCTATTATCTATTATATTTATTTTTTAAGTTTATGTGTGTAGATTATTCACTTACAAATTTAGCTTGATCTAGTAATCATAACACCATAATTTTATTATTTTAGTGTTCAAAAAAATAAACAACTGTTACTGTCTTTTCTTTTAAAAGACAAAGATGATAAATTCATGCGACAATTGTTATTGGATCAATCTCATTTTTTTTTTTTTTAATGAATGATCTATCCATAAGACTTAAAAAAATTAATAGAATGGATTATCGAAATAGGGATGTGATAGACTCAATAAACTGAACTGGATCATGGAGTTTCTCCTTGAGCAATTCTATGTTGTTTGTATGAAAAAACAGGGGTTTAAATTTAGTTCATAATTAAATTCATATATATATAAATCTTTTGTCCTGAAATAAAATTCTTGAATATATAATAATCTTTGGTTGTGATATTTTGTTTTAAAATTTTTTTTTATGTAAATGGCACTTTATTGAAGTGACGAGTTAGATATGATATGAGACACTACAGTTAATAGCTTGCCTGAAAATTAAGGGAAAATAAGAATGTTGTTCATTAACAATAGTGAGGGCTGTCAACCAAAAACAACAACAGTCAGGGCAGGAGGTGTGCTCCCTTTTAAGGTTTTAGGTTCAAAATCTCTTAAGTGAAAATAATTTTTTAGGATCAGTTCATAGGGTGACTTCTGCCCTAGTTTTAATTGGGCCTCCCTCAAATAGACTGTAGGATTGGTATCCCGAATTAGTCGGTCTAGTGAACCAAATACAGAATTATAAAATTAAAAAAAAAATTGAATAAGTTAAGAAACCACACATTGATCTAATTTCTTCAGTTTCCGAATAACTTCTAGTGAGATTTTGAAAACATAGGGTGAATTAGTTAGGAGTTGTTTCATCGGTAACATCTTTAAAGCCAAATTAAATGAAATTCAATACTCCTGGATTAAGTACAGAATAAATGACAAATTATAAGAACCACAACCATAATTTGACATTTATTGAATCTATTGAATTATATTATAGTTCTTGCAGAGCTTTACTTGTAAATTATGGAGACTTCATCTGCTTTAATATGCTTACATTCACAGCAAAGAGATTATACACACTGTTGGCATCATCTTTAAGTTTTTTCCATGGGTCTTCTGGAATTACAATTGGCTTTTTGATCTTCAAACTGTTTATGCATTCATCAGCCCCTGTGACAGCTTTGGACATGGTTTCTTCAGCTGCTTCAGAAGTATCATTATTTTCCAGTGCTTGAATAGCACTTGGATTAAGCCCCCACCCAATTGTCCTAATTTTTTCCTTGCACTTAATCAAGAAAGATTGGAACTCTGGATACTTCTTATCAAGGATGTTCATGTCGCTTAAAAACCGCTTTGACTTAGTCATTGGGGCATTAGTAGTGATGAGACATAGATCTTTAATAGCAGTTTGGGAGATCCGATCGCTTGATTTCAGAGTTGACTTGCAAAGTTTGTAATTGGGAGTCTTCTTGCATACTTTGGTTATTAGATCTATTCGAAATATGGTGATAGAACATTGGCAATGGTTCAAGGAAATAAGGAAGATGGTAAGGAGAAAGATGATTGTGAGGAGGGAGTCTAAAATACTCTTCATGTTTAGGTTGTTATGTTATACAGTGCTAGAAGCAAAAATAAAAATTAAGGAGAAGATTGTATCCCTGGTGGTGATGTAAATCTGATCAAGTTAGAGTTTTATATCTTTTACATACATGCAACTCAAACTCAAATTGGAGGGAGTCTAAAATACTCTTCCATTTACTCTAATCACCTGTTGAAATTTATCTATGGATTTTGTTTTTATCAAAACAAATCCATTTAGATAATCATTTACTCTAATCACTTGTTATAAAATTTATTTATGGATTTTGCTTTCATCAAAACAAATCCGATTAGATATTTATTTGTTTTTGGCAAAAGAGGGATATACGCCTATGAAGGAACATCTAGACAAATATATGTGCTTGCAAGGTTAATTTTGTAAAATGAAATGTATTACTTGGGTATAGAATTTAATATAAATTTCTATTTTTTAATTATTATTTATAATTATTATTGGTATAGATTTGGTTATGGGGTTTTTTTTTAAGGTCCCTGGTATTAAGATTTTATAGCATAAAGGACATCAAATATTTTCATAATGTCTAAGGTCCCTCAATTTGATCCAGAGAAATTTCATTCAGAGAATTTCTCTGCACTTCCCAGAGAAATTTCTCTCCAGAGAAATTCCCATCCAGAGAAATTTCATTCAGAGAAATTTCATTCAAAGAAATTTCTCTCCAGAATTTCTCTGGACCTTTGAAAGAATTTCTCTCCAGAGAACTAGAATTTTTCTGGGAGGTTTCTCTATTTCTCTTGACCTCTCAGAGAATTTCTCAGAGAAAATTCACAGAGTAAATGTCAAATTTCTCTGGACAACATTGAGGACTAGTTCAATCCAAACCAGAGAATTTCTCTGGATCAACCCAGAGAATTTCAGTTCAAACCATAGAATTTCTCTGGACCAATCTAGAGAAAATTCAGTTTAAACCAGAGAATTTCTCTGGACCAACCTAGAGAAATTTCAGTTCAAACCAGAAAATTTCTCTTGACCAATCCAGAGAAATTTCAATTCAAAGCAGAGAGAGAAGATCATTTCATTGAGTGAATAAGCAACAATAGCAACCTATATATATATATATATATTAAAATGTGTTTTTGGGCAAAGAGAAATCAATTAATGAAGAACATAAACCATGAGCACAGAATCCTGCTTTGCTGTGATTGCGAGCACTCAAAGAGAAATATCATGATAACAAAGAATACAATCCTCTTCACGCATTTCACATAGTCCCCAACCACCACTACTACAAAAATAGTTAAAGATCACACTTTGACCAAAAAAAAAAAAATATCTCACTTTTATTGGAAGTGTGATAAAAAAAATTAGATTGATATTTTAATCACACTTAATTTGATTGAGTATGATAATATTCATTTTTTATGTCACTTTTCAATTAAGTGTGATTATATATATATATATATATTTTTAATCACACTTTTTAAATAAGTGTGATTAGATATATATTTTTTAATCACATATTCTAATTAAAGTGTGATTATTTATATATTTTTTAATCACACCTTTTAATTAAAGTGTGATTATATATACACTACTACTTTTTAATCACACTTTTTAAAGAAGTGTGATTATATATATATTTTTTAATCACACATTCTAATTAAAGTGTGATTATTTATATATTTTTTAATCACACCTTCTAATTAAAGTGTGATTATATATACATTACTACTTTTTAATCACACTTTTTAAATAAGTGTAATTATATATATATATTTATTTAATCACACTCCACTACAAGAAAAAGCATCTTTGACGACTAAAAAAGCACATTTGGTCGCTGAAAGTATAGGTTTTGACGGCTAAAAAAGCATTAGTAGCCAAAAGTAAAGATTTTTGGCGACTAAAAAAATTTAGTAGCCAAAAGTATAGGTTTTGGCGACTAAAAATTTGTTTGGTTGCCCATATATGGCTTTTACCGACTAAAAAAATTTTAGTAGCCAAAAGTACAACTTTTTGGCGACAAAAAAAAAATAGTAGCCAAAAGTGAGGTATTAGGTGACTAAAAAGATGTTTGGTCGCCAAAAGTGAGGCTTTTACCGACTAAAAAAATTTTAGTCGCCAAAAGTGAGATTTTTTGGCGACCAAAAAAAATTTAGTAGCCAAAACTGAGGCATTGGGCGACTAAAAAGATATTTAGTAGCCAAAAGTGAGGCTTTTTGGCGACTAAAAAGAAGTTTAGTAGCCAAAAGTGAGGCTTTTTGGCGACTAAAAAGAAGTTTAGTCGCCAAAAGTGATAATTTTAGCCCGGGAATTAAATTTTTTAATGACTAAAAAATAATTAGTAGCCAAAAGTATAGAATTGGCAACTAAAATTATGTTTAATCGCCAAAAGTGGTCTCTTTTTTTTTCTAGTAAATAATTTATTTTTACATAAATTATGTTCAATAAAAAATAATTATTTTTATATATATACTTTTATATTAATATGGGTCTATGTACTATATAAATAATATGTGTTGCATATATAATGAAATGGTGTTATAGAGGTGTAGTGAAAAGAGTGTGTTGTATAAGGTTTATTGTGTGAGAAGATTGATGTTTCGAATCTCCACAAGAGCAAATGAGAAGCTAGTGAGTGTAATTTTTTTTTTCACGAATGAGCTTTTGGCGACTAAAAGGTGTGATCTAAATATTTTTAATCACACTTAAAAGGTGTGATCTAAATATTTTTAATCACACTTAAAAAGTGTGATCTAAATATTTTTAATTACACTTAAAAGGTGTGATCTAAATGTTATTAATCACACTTAAAATGTGTGATTAAAAATGACCCATTTTAATCACACTCCCAAAAATCACACTTTAATAAAACTTAAAATGTGTGATTAAATAACATACATTACACAAAAAAAAAATGTGATCTTTATCAGTTTTTATAGTAGTGCACATACGTTTTGAAGATCACCCCACCATGATTCACGAACTCTTGCAACTTAGAGAATCTTCTCGCCAATCCAAAAAATAGGACATAAAAGAAATATGACACACAAGATATTTTACTCTCTCAATACAATTTAACAGGTATTCTGGTTTGTATTAAAGGCATACTGGTCGAGCAACACATGTAAATTCATGAATTGTATCTCTCGTAAGAACCAGAGATTATATTACAACCCTTCATTCCCCTTGATCCGAGCAGACTTCTTATCTTTCTTTCTTCTGGGAGCACCGACAGCAACAAGGTTCACCAACTGGCCAGACCAAGTTTGGATGGATGGTTTTGAATACAAGAAATTCATGGAACTGAATGGGACATCAGGAGGGTCAAATGCTGGATCTATGTGATGTGGACATCTTGTGCGATTTCACACTCCCATCGGCGACCAAAGGGCAAACTCGAGCGTGAGTGAACCATTGGCAGAACCGTGTGTCCAGTGGAGGTCCGATTTGGTGATGATCTCCCTCTCGGAGTGTCGATGAATTTAGGGGGTTCCGGAAGGAGCCGGGAGAAGCGACTAAGACTCCTTGAGCGGCGGTGAGGTTTGGTGAAGGAACCGGATTCGGCGGCGGCATTTGATGGAGAGCTGATCGGCGTTCTCTTCGTGGTTGATTTGAAGGCCGAAGTCACCATTGCTGATCAGGAAGGGAGAGATTAGGGTTTGAAATTGGCCATTAGAGAGAGAGACAGACAGACAGACAGACAGACAGACAGACAGAGGATAGAGGGAGATAGTGGTGGGATTGGAATAACAAAGGCAAATAAGAGAAACAACAATCAACGGGGCTGAATTTCTCTGTGATAGATGGGAGGGACCTTAGACATCAAAAAATAATATTGTGGATGTCTTCTATTACTAAAAATGGGAGAGGAACTTTAGACTAATTTTCCCTTTGGTTAATACATATATTATGTAACGGGAAAGTATTTAGAATTTAAATCTATTATAAACTTTGTGTGGTTCAGATCATTCTAAAAATGAATTACACTTAAAAAACTTTCATTTTTTTTTTTTTTTGGGGTATGTGTTAAATCAAAATAGATTATCACTTTGCTTGGTTTGGATTTTCTAAAAATACTTTTTAGAAAATTCTACTTTCTTGTTTTCTGTATTTTTTTGTTTTTATTGAATTTTTTTAATATTTTAAGCAATTTTTTTTTAGACACACCTAACATAAATAAACTTAAAAATTATAATTTTTGTAAAAAAAATCTTTAAAAAATTCATTAAATAGAAAAATTAAAAAAAATGAAAATTCAGAATATTTTTTTGTATTTTTATGTATTTATCAATTTTTTAAAATATTTTTTCACAAATATATTACCTTTTAGATACATCTAAGATTAATTTAAAAAAATATTTTAAAAAAATGCTTAAAATCTTAAAAATATTCACTAAAAATAAAAAAAAATACGAAAAATAAAAGTCAATTTAAAAAAAACTTAGTTCAAAAAACTCAAACCAAACACACTGATTCAATATTTGTTTAGGGAAAGAGTATGATACGTATGCACCTTATAATTAAAAAAGAAAATGGCGTAATTTCATATTTTCTGAATTATAATTATAACTAATAAAAAAAAGTCATAATCAAACAACACATGAGGTATAATAAAAAATTTCATGAGTCACAATTAAAATAATGTCATCACTAAAAAAAAAGTTAATCTTAACTAAAGAAAAAATTGATATAATTAGGTATGCATATGGTCCATCCTTTTCAAGGGATGTGTATAGTAGAATTTTCCATTGGTTTATGATCCATAATAATTTGAACACAGTGTTGCTGATTATGAATCAAATCAATGTTTAAATTCATTTTTCCAAACATGAGTAATGTTAGAAATTCATACATTTGACTCACAAATACACCCATAGTGATGTAGTAAGGGAATTAGACTCTTAATCATTAAATGTGTAACAAATCAAAAGTTGATACCTATCATAACATATCATTATAGTAAAATTATATTTTAAAAAAAAAAATTTGAGAGTCACGGACATTTCTCCTTTCATAGATGTAACGGTAAAAAATAATAAGTCATATTATAAGACTTTCTTAAGAAAAAGTGTGTGTATATTAACCTCTTCCTTCAACTTTTAGGCATAAATTCATATGAGATATTTAGTAAAAAATTTAGGTAGCGTTTGGTAGAGTTTTAGAATTATGATTTGAGAATAGAGCTGTATTTTGAGTATGTGAGTTTTGGAATTATGATTTGAAAAGAGAAAATTTGTTTGGTTATGAGTTTTGAATTGAGTTTTGAATTTTTGATGTGACATATGAAATTAGAAAAGTTGTTTGATTAAAAAACTTACAACTCATATCCAAACACATAACTCAAAATTCTATTCAAAGCTCATAAAAAAATAAACAAACAAACAAACATTGTTTCGGTCAACCAGCCGGACGTCCGAGAAGATAACTGGGTAGACATGTTTTCAAAAATGGGTGTGGAATCAATTTTTAATCAAACACAACACTTAAACCAAGGTGTAGAATCACGTTTTCAAAGCTCCACCAAACACAGCCTTAATAATTTTTTTAAGATCTCTAATATTTTTCAAAATTAAAACGACTTCTCAACATTGAATTATGCTATACTACATGGATGGAATCATGTGTAGCACGATGTGATTGCCATGCCTGTGACCCTAATGAAATGCTGTATTATATTTTGCATATCTAAGAATATTTATTGAATAAATTATGAATTGTATAGGAAATATTTATAAAGATGAAAAATACAATCACTAATCAAATTATATTGCCAGACATTAATAGGTATGAAGAATTGATAAATACTATTTACATGTTTATCCGACATTTAATAATTGATAAAATATTTGTACCTGTAAGAGAGGTTAACTTGAGCCCACCAATTAATTGGGCCCAATCGAAGTCTAATAAAAAAGCCCAAAAATTGGTGAGCTTGGAAAAATTATTGCAAAATAGGCCAAGTGAATTCTATTGAACGGGCCTACAAGAAAGTCAACAAATTGGGCCGAGGAAGACCGATCAAGCAGATATCTCTAAAGAGAGTCCAACAAGCCCATTCGAGGAGGCTCAGATCACATGGGCATTCCAGAAGGTTAACCGTTGCTTTAAGAAAAGATGAAACCCTCGGAGGAGATCCATTCTCCGTGGTGTTGGCTTAGTCTTGAAAGGGTTCGGAACCACAAACCTAGAGACCTTTTTGAGCTCGGACTCGAAAGGGTTTAGATCCACAAACCTAGAGATCCGAAGCGCTTGGCCTCGAGCGGATTCGAATGCAATCTAAAAGTCACTCCGTTAATGAGTCTCAGAACACTTGCGGGCTCAAAGCTTTCTGGGATCTACGCACTAGAACCATGGGCGTAACGGAGTCTAAACAAAGGACCCGATCCCGAGGACGCTGAGTGGAGATAAATTCACTCTTTGGTTAAACTAGCCTATACCCGGGTCGAGGTGGCACGATCTAGAGGGTCCCTAAGACTCAGTAATATTTGCGGCAGGGTATTCTCTTGAACTACCCTTGACTTTTCTGCAGCAGGACGTCCTCTGGGACTACCCCTGGCCTTTTGGGATGATTGAGGATCATTGGTTAGGTGTAGTTAAAAAGAAGGGTTCGCCGAGAGGTTGATTTCCTCTTCGAGGTTTTCCTCATCCTCGAAGAGGTCACCTCCTCGAACAAGGTAGTTAGAGGGAATATTCCCCATGTGCCTTGCTCATGGGCTCCATCCTACATCATCAGGTGCCTATAAATAGTACCCACATATTTCTTTACAATGGATGAATTTTGGAGAGACAACTTTTCGGAAAGAACTAATTTCCCTGCTCCATTATCTACCTTGAGAGTGAAAGTAGGAGATCCATGGGAGAGCCTTGTCATTATTCTCTTTCTAACTACTTTGCCTTCTTTTTTACCCAATCTCTTATCTCCATCATTTATTCTCTATTGCGTTCCTAGTTGTGACTGTTCAAAAATCTAAACCTCTTATCATTTCTAGAGAATTCAGATTTTCCGGCAATCTTCGAAGATCTTTGAATTTTTTGACGACCCTTTGAATTTTCCAACAACATTCTTGAACCCTCTCATACATTTGGTAACTTCACTAGGGAGGCGAATTGGTTAATGGTCTCAACAAGATCCAGAATCTACACAACTTCGGTGAAAATGGCGAGAGAAGAAGAAGTTCATCAACAAGGCTCTTCCAATGGTGGTGATCAGAGGACTCAAGTTCAAGACCCACCTCTCATCCTTAAAGCCATTCAAGGACTTCAATACACTCAATAAGAGATTCTCACGACCCTTCAAAATCTCACCCACACCATGTTGGTGATGAGTTCGAATTTCGCACCACCGACAACAAATGGAGGTCAAGTCGATGCCGGCAAGCATCAACAACTTCATGGTGATATTGGGAATGGTCAAAACCATCAAGACCCAACCCCAATTCTCCTTGAAGTTGCTCAAAATGGTGTGCAAAATCAAGTGCTAAGAGGAACAAGTCATGGCCAACTTGTGGCCCATGGAGCGCAAAATTACGCACCAGGAGGACCGAGCCATGGTCCAGTGGTGGTTGGAGGAGTTTCTGACGCGATGAATGGTGTTCTAGCGGCTATGGAAGTTCAAGGAAGGCCCACAGAAATTTCTCTACAAAATGGTGTTCCATCCATGCCTAACTTTGTTCCGCCGATTGTAAATTCTACTCATGTACTGAACGGGTCTCCTTTGGCTCCGACAGCGGCTTTCCAAGCTCAACCCGGCATACCCATGGTGTGTAACGGGGTTTATGGAACTCAATTCAATGTTTTATCACCGAATGTCATATCCATAGATGTCAATGGTCAATATCACCACGTTCTTACACCGATGGTGAATTCTCAACACCCAAATAACCAAGTCACTCCAAACTCGGTCTTTGAGTCTACAAGCCAAGTTCCGGGATTATCACCATCAAGTTCTCTCCCTCAACAATTTCTCACTCTCGCCAATGTGCAAGCCATGTTCGATCTTGAACGGGGCAAGAGGACTTTACCCTCTTTGCCCGATCCGGATGTCAACCCACCATACCCTATCGAGATGTTGAGTTATCCATACCATGAGGGGTATACAACGTCGAAGTTCATCAAATTTGATGGCAAACAAGGAAATTCTTGAGAACATGTTGTTCGATTCATCGAGACTTTGGGGATTCATGTTTCAAATCATGTCCTCCGACTGAGAGAATTCTCCAAGTCCCTCACCGACCGAGCATATAGCTGGTACGTTAACTTGGCCCCAAACTCTATCTGAAGTTGGGAGGCGATGGTCAACAAATTCCACGCCAAATTCTTTCAGGTGGCCGAGAAAGTGACCACACTCACCCTGTGTAAGGAAAAGCAGCGTGAGGGTGAAGACATTCTTGAATATGTAAAGAGGCTCCAAGACAAAGCCATGGACTATCATAAGGATGTAGAGGAAAGCTACTTGGTCCAAATCTATGTTGAAGGGGCATTGAACGGGTACAAAATGCTTCTTGTTAATCACAAGTTACCCACTTTCTCATCACTAATTGAAGCATCTCGGACCATCAACATACCTCAATTTCAGGAGATTAGGTTCGAGACTAGTTATAAAACTAGCTTCAAGACATCCTGAGGACCTTCTGTCACTATGGCTTCCGCGTCTTCTACCTGAAAGTCGTAAGGGGAGAAATTCAAAGGTCAGAAGAGGAAAAACTGCGAAGATAACACTCCTTTTCCGTGTAGTGTTGAGGAGGTAAAGAACTTAGTTAAAGAATGGGTGGCAGACAGGAAACTAAAGTGGCCTCATATCGAAGAACTTTTGCCGAAAAAGGACCACAAGGGCTCTAATTATTGTGTTTTCCACCGATCACAAGGACATCCTACAGAAAAGTACCGGACGCTTAAGAAGATCTTTACAAAGAAAGTCGAAGCAGATGAGCTAGAGTTTAAAGAATGGGGGCTCTGGGATATCTTAGAAGACGTGGCTATGATGGCATATGACGGCCACAACCCGTGCAACTAGTGAAAGTTTTCCGAATAACCTCGCAACTCTAGGAACTTGGAGCAAGGGTCGACATTTTGTAGAAGAAGTCTATCTATGACATTTATAATTTGTATTTACTGCATTGTCCAAGAAGTTCTATCTTTCTTATGATATGAAGAAATTTATTTCCTCCACATTGTGTATCTCTATTAGAAGTTTATTATATTGTGTATCTTCATTGTGTTATGTTGCTTGAGACAATTTCAATTTTTGTCCCTTGAAGAAGAAGGAGGAGTAGTAGACTCGATTGCCAGCCAGAAGAGATCTTTCTTGCCAAAGAAAGAAGTATGCTTCCACCCGGACTTCCGAGGGACAACCCTTGTTTCCATCAGTGCGAGCTTCGAGGATCTTTCTTGTTGAAATAGAATATGTGCTCCCACTCAAACTTTCGAAAAACAGACCTCGCTTCCATCAATGCGAGCTTAGAGGATCTTTCTTGTTTTCATTGGTGTGAGCTTCAAGGATCTTTCTTGTTGAAGTAGAGTGTGTGCTCCCACCCGGACTTTCAAAGAACAGACCTCGTTTCCATCAGTGCAAGCTTTGAGGATCTTTCTTACTGAAGTAGAGTGTGTGCTCCCACTTGGACTTTCGAAGAACAGCCCTCGAGACTCGGTTACTTGTCAGAAAGGATCTTTCTTGCCAAAGTAGGGTGTGTGCTACTATTCAAATTCCTAAGGGACAACCTTGCTTCCGTTTAGACTTCTGAGGGACAGCCCTTGCCTTCATTAGTGTGGGTTCTGAGAACCCCGGGGTCATGAAGTTCCTACAAAAATTCATTCACCTCAAATAGCAAAACTGACAAATAAGACGAGCAATATCAATTTTAGATCATGATTCAGGCATTATCACTTAAGCCACAACAATTCTTTGCCTCTGAACAAGTTCATAAAAATGCAACAATCAAGGTCTTGTATATTCGGGTCAATTCCTCTAAAGCCAACGCAAAGCAGCAATGTTCAAATAAAATTTCAACATCAACCATATTTCCCGAGCATCCACAAGATCAACAAAGAGCTCGTTTAGGAAGTTGTTGTTTGGGTTTTTTTGGCTAAAATATCCATAAAAAAACAAAATAGGCTTTTTAGCCCAATAAGAGAAAACATCACATCCAACCCATAATCATTACATTCTTTCTCTCACAAAAAGTCAAAAAAGTCAAAAAGCCCTTCTCAAGCGAGGCTTTTTAGTCCCAGGCTAAAATAGCCAAAAAACCAAAAAGTCAACCGATTTCCCAAACCAACCCAAAAAAACAATCAAGATTAATACTCAATTTATGGCAGATTTCTCAACACAGGGCCAAATTCCAAAACATGAATTGCAAGACTACATTTCTCTTACAAATCAAGATTCAACAAGAGCTTTATTTCACTCAATAATAAAGCACTAGCTGAACACAAATCCCAAATATATATATATATATATATTTTGCAAGCCCAAGTTCATGAACAAGAAAAAAAATATATATATATATATTCAAGAATGGGGTTTCGGCGAGCACTTCCTCACAAATCTGAAGGAGTAGGAAGAGAAGATGGGTCAATAATGAGCAAGACTGACTCTAGCGACAAAAGGTGAGTAGACGGTTGGATCGAGACAGGGCGGGTCAGGTGCGGAAATGCGACAAGCGGCGTGGGTTGTAGGTTGCAAAACATGAAGGCCATATAGACAAGATTGTCTACGCAATGTAGGATCGTGGCTAGTTCTCTTGAAAGCTGACAGCACGCTGAATGGCGCTGGACAAGCCAGTGCTGCGATGAAGTAGCGGCGCCAGTTGGCGGTGGCAAAATAAACGACGTTGGAGGACAGAGACGCAACAGTGAGCAAACGGCGAAGCAGAGCTTCATTGAAGAAGATGGAATCTGATCCGAGTCTCTCTATTAGAGAGAGGGCTGAGAAAAGTGTTTTGGCAAAAAAAAAAAAAGGGGGATAAGGATTAGAATTTGTCCTTTTGTGTAAAGCAAAATATGTGTGATGCTGATAGTCCCTCAAATGGCTAAAGATATATATATATACAACAATGCTAGGTAGCTCAAAATTTTGTGGCTCAAATGGCTCAAATCACTTAAAACGACGTCGTTTTGACAGATTTTGAGTGTAAAACGACGTCGTTTTGACAAATTTGAGCCATTTGAGCCACAAAATTTTGAGCTACCAAACATTTTCCATATATATAATGGGCCTTCAAGTTGTTGTTTTCTGTTGATTGGAGGAGAAAAAGGTTATGTTTGAAAATGTTTTGGCATGGTCACAACTTTAAAAAATATGGAAGCAAAATAATGAAAAAAGAAAGTTGTGTGGGCCCAAGATACATTTTAGACCAAAAAATAAAATAAAATAAAAAATTTAGTTTTGATTTTCTCCACAAAAAAAAAAAAAAAAAAAAAATCAAAAGACACAAATGTGTGTTAGCCAAATATGGCATTAAAAAAAAAATCATTTTTATCATTACTAATTGGCAATCTTATCTATAAATTATGATGAGTCATCAATCTTATCCAAAAGTTATATCAAGACAAAATATGCCCAAGGGAGTGCAGCAAGACATGCCCGAGGGGATGAAGCAAAGCGTGGTCGAAGAAGTGAAAATATGCATGTTCGAGAAATTCAAAAATTTCCCATACATGCAAGGGGCAAAATGTAAGAGAGGTTAACTTGAGCCCACTAATTAATTGGGCCCAATTGAAGTCCAATCGGAAAGACCAAAAATTGGTGAGCTTGGAGAAATTATTGTCATTCAATTGAACAGGTCCACAAGAAATTCAACAAATTGGGCCGAGGAAAACCCATCAAGCAGATATCTCTAAAGAGAGTCCAACAAGCCCATCCGAGGAGGCCCAGATCATACGGGGGTTCTAGAAGGTTAACCGTTGCTTTCAGAAGAGAAGAAACCTTCGGAGGAGATCCATTCTTGGAGGTATTGGTTTAGTCTTGAAAGGGTTCAGAACCACGAACCTAGAAACCTATTTGAGCTCGGACTCGAAAGGGTTCAGATCCTCGAACCTAGAGATCCGAAGTGCTTGGCTTCGAGCGGATTTGAATGCAATCTAAAAGTCGCTCCGTTAATGAGTCTCAAAACACTTGCGGGCTCGGAGCTTTCTAGGATCTACGCACTAGAACCATGGCGTAACAAAGTCTAAACAAAGGACTCGATCCCGAGGATGGTGAGTGAAGATAAATTCACTCTTCGGTTAAATTAGCCTATACCCGGGTCGAGGAGGCAAGATTTAGGGGGTCCTTGAGACTCAGCAATATTTGCGGCAGGGCGTTCTCTTGAACTATCCTTGACCCTTCTGCGGCAAGACATCCTTTGGGACTATCCTTGACCCTTTGGAATGATTGGGGATCATTGGTTAGGTGTAGTTAAGAAGAAGGGTTCGCCGAGAGGTTGATCTCCTCTTCAGGGTTTTCCTCATTCTCGGAGAGGTCACTTCCTCGAACAAGGTAGTTAGAGGGAATATTCCCCATGTACCTTGCACATGGGCTCCATCCTACATCATAATGTGCTTATAAATAGCACCCATCCATAGCTTTACAAGGGATGGATTTTGGAGAGACAACTTTTGAGAAAGAATTAATTTCTCTTCTCCATCATCTACATTGAGAGTGAAAGTGAGAGATCCATGGGAGAGCCTTGCATTATTTTCTTTCGAACTACTTTACCTTCTTCTTCAACCAATCTCTTATCTCCATCATTTTTTTGTTATTGTGTTCTTAGTTGTGAGTGTTAAAGAATCTAAGTCTCTCATCATTTCTAGAGAATTCGAATTTTTCGGCAATCTTCGAAGATCTTCGATTTTTCTGACAATATTCTTGAATCCTTTCCTATAGTAACAAATAAAGTGGTGTCTGGAGCCAAAAATTACATATAAGACTACTAACTAAATGGAAAATAAATAATTAATTGCATGGAACACACTTTTTGGGTACATTAAACCCATCATGCAATTATAATTAAAACTTTAGCCTAATAATTATGTAACATAATTTTTTTTTGGGGGGGGGGGGGGGTGGTGGTGGTTGTAACAACCCAGATTTTTAATTATTCTGTAGAATTTATACTAATATTATTTAATCTCATCTCTGAAAATATATAATTTATTATATATTATTATGCGTAATTTTGTAAAATAATATAATTATTAAAAGTTTAGGGGTTAAAATATAAATAATAATAATATAGATAATATAAATAATAATAATTATGGATGTGATAGCAAAGTAAATAATTAATTTTTTGTTAGTATAAGATAAAGTGTAATTTAATTAAGAATTAAATTATTTATATAATTATATTAAAAAGTTGGGTCAAAAGGTAATTATCTTAAATATCTATTAAGGATAAGAATGAATCTATATAATTATGAATTAAATCTGAGCGAGAGCAACGTCTGCCACGTGTTAAGCGCCTGTGGCGTCCTCCTCCCTATTGAAGGGAGGAGTTGATCATCCTGCGTAAAGAAAAGAAAAGAAAGAAGAAAGAAAGAAAGAAAAGAGAGAAAAGAAAGAAGGAAGCAAAGGAAGGGAAAAATGGTGGAAGCTAAAAGGTTTTTTATGGTGGAAAGAAAGGGCAAGGTATTAAAGTTAAGGTGAGTTATATTATACCTTGAGTCACCAAAATATATTTTATGTATGTTTTGACATACCATATTTATTTTATATAAATTATGTTTTGTTAGTATATTAATAAAAGTTATGTTTTATAAAGGTTTCTGTTACGTGGTTTTATTTCTGAACCCTATTTGCTTAAAAGGAAATCCATGAATATGTTTGTTTATATTTTAAAGAATATTTGACTATGACCTTATATACAATTATGTTTTGTAAGTACTACCACGGGAGTCCCATGCCTTGGGGGACTTAAATAACCATTGGCCTCTGTTTGACCACTTTATGGTCCTCTGTTTGTCATGAATCCATTGACCTCTGTTCTGTGCGGACCAAAGTGCTGTGCAGAGCTAAGTGCTACACTATTGTGGGAGCCACCTCTAGAATCTGTACGAGCCACCTCTTGAATCCGTACCTCTGTTCTGACTGTTACTTCTGTGACCTCTGCTCTGTTCTGTTCTGTACCATGGTTATGGTCATTTACTTACATAATTTCTGTATTTCAGTTTCTGGCACTTAACTGATTTGTTTACCAAATTACCGTGGTTATGGTTATTTATTTACATAATCTCAGTTTTGTTACTTAAAGGATTATTTGTTCCGACTAAGTTATCTTAAATGTTTTGGCCTAACTAACTATTTATGGTTATTTCGTGTCCCTTATACTCTTGGTATAATATTTTTTACTCTGCCATGTGCTTATAGTTGTTTACCAATTTTTAGGAACCAATGCAATTCAGAAATAGCTTTTGGAAAGTCTTAGATGCGAGGCTGCGGAATAGACACACACAGCACTTTTATGATATGTTTATATGTAAATATCGACCTTTTGGCCACTACATTTTGTAATAAAAAATAGAAACTCCAATAATTATTTTGGTACCCTCATTTAAATATTTCTTCCGCTCGCATTTATTTATTTGTTCAAGAATTGACCGTAGGTAACTTCAATTACTAGCCATCACGATACTTAACCCTTAGATACGGGGAGCGGGTCGGGACAGTGGTGGTGGTGGTTGGTTTTAACTCTTATAAGGAGAAGAGGAGTATAATATTTCTTTGCATTATGGGAGTTATATTGTTGGCTTGGGTGTAGTTATTGATTGGTTGGTGATTGTTCGTGTTTAGCTAGCAAATTCTGAAATAAAAATTTTACTTTTATAGTCATAAATTAGTGTAATATATTTTATATTTATAATTACTAGTATCTCTTGAATAAAAAAATAAATAAATAAAAGCTGTGCTTTAGTTATGTGTTCCAAACACAATTTTTATCCAGTGATTTGAGTGTAGTGTTTATTTTGAACTTTCAAATTATAATTTCACACCCACTTTTAAAAACTCCTTTCTAGGCAAAAAAATTTGACTAATCCAGTTGTCCTCTCAGACATCCCTCAGACGTCCGGCCGCTTGACTGGAATAGTGTTCGATTTTTTTTTTACCTGTTATTTTTATATTGTAAATCAAAAATATTTTCAAAATTTTTTTAATTTTTATGAGTTTTGAATAGAATTTTAAGTTGTGTGTTTGGTTATGAATTGTAAGTTTTTGAATCAAATAACTTTTTTAATTTCAAAAACTCAAAACTCCCTTCAAAACTCAATTCAAAACTTTTTTTCAAAACTCATAACCAAATAAATTTTTCACACTCAAATCATAATTTCAAAACTCACAAACTCAAAATACAACTCTATTCTCAAATCATATTTTAAAAACTCTACCAAACGCTACCAAAGTCTTACATTGGAAAACGCCTAAACTCAAAAAAGAAAATCAAAGGCTGTGTTTGGAAGGGTTTTGTAATCATAGTTCTATCCCTACATTCTAGTATGATGTTTGGTTTAAGTTTTGGAAAATTAATTCCACCCCTCCTTTTGAAAACTTGTTCCATGAGGGCTTTTGAATTTTGAAATTTGGCCTACCAGTCGTTCGATCAATTGACCGGCCAGTTGACCTGAACAGTGTAACTTTTTTTTGGCAATTGACACTTGTTTTTTATTTTTATTTTTATATTTTCAATAAAACAATATTTTTGAAAATTTTTAAAATTTTTTATGAGCTTTTAATAGATTTTTAAATTATGTGTTTGGTTATGACTTGTATATTTTTATATCAAATATCATATGTCACATCAAAAATTTTCCACTCAATTCAAAACTTATTCATTAAATAATTTTTTTACACTCAAATCATAATTTCAAAACTCACAAACTTAAAATACAATTCCTATTCTCAAATTATATTTAAAAAACTCTATTAAACGCTATTAAAACTCTTTCAATTTATTTAATTGTAAAATACAGATTCCCAGATACTTTTTTTTTTTTTTTTAAATATCTCTTGAATAAAAAATAAATAATTAAAGTCTTACATTGGAAAACGCATGAACTCAAGAAGGAAAATAAAAAATCTTTCACTTTATTCGATGGGTAAATTACATTGACACTCGTAAGGTTTATATTTATTACAATTCTTTACTCATCTTTTAGAAATTATATTTTCTTTTCTGATGTTTAAAGTTTCATTATAGATTGTTCTCTCCAGCAATTTAATTTTTTTAAATACCAATTTTTCCCTCACTGGATAAATTACATTAACACCCTTCACATTTTAGAAATTACAATCCCCTCCCCAAGATTTAAAGTAGCATTACCAATTGCCCCATTGGTTAGTGTTAGCTGAAAAAAAAATTCATTAAAAAAAAAATTTTAATCAAATTTTTAAATTTCTGTTTAAAAACCAACGTAAGATGATAATTACACTAATACCCCTTGAGGTTTATATTTATTACACTCGAAAGATAAAAATTATATAAAAATGATAACTATTTTTTATTTTTTATTTCTTAACCAAATTAATTTTTAATTTTTTTAAAAAAAATTTAAAAATCAAATCATACATAACCTAAGAATAATTTGATAAGTTATTTCTTACGTTGGTAATTTATTTAATTATTTTTTAATTTTGCGACATTTTTACCATCTGAGACCGGTTTGATAACCATTTCGTTTTTAGTTTTCAATTTACATTTACAAAAATTTAAAAAACTGTCATAAAAACTTGTTTGATAATTTTTTTGGTTTATAAATGATTGTCTCAGTTTGTAAATTTGAGAAAAAACGTAAATTCAAAAAATGAGTTTACGTTGGTTTTTAAACAGAAATTTAAAATTTTGACTAACATAATTATTTTTAAATTAATTTTTTTTTCAAACAATTTTTTTTCCAATTAATTTTTTTTTCAATGATTTTTTTTTTCAGTGGTGCTAGGGACCCCCAGTAGGCAAAAGTTTTATTTTTTTTTTCTTTTCCTTCCAATCACCCGGTGCCACGTGGCACTGGGGGGTCACTGGGGGTCGGTTTTACTGGGGGTCTGCCGCATTTTTCTTTTTTTTTTTTCAACTAATACTAACCGAGAGAGTAATTGGTAATGTTATTTTAAACCTTGGGGAGGAGATTGTAATTTCTAAAATGTGAGGGGTGTCAATGTAATTTACCCAGTGATGGAAAAATTAGTATTTAAAAAAATTAAATTGCTGGAGGGAGTAATCTGTAATAAAACTTTAAACCTCAGGGAGGGGATGTAATTTCCAAAAGGTGAGAGGAGAAACTGTAATAAACATAAACCTCAGGGGTGTCAATGTAATTTATACCCTTATTTAATTGTAAAATACAAATTGCAAGATACATTTTTTTAAAAAAAAATAATACGAAATTCCAAGATACTGTTCAATTAATATTATTGGGCCTCCGACTAAGATCTCAGCCCTTTATGAGTCTTGTGAGTTTACTCTTGGCCCATTTGCATTCAAGCTAACAGCTCCCAACCCAATTCAACCTTGTTTAAAAATTATTTTAATTTAATTTATAATGACATGACATGTTACTTATTAATTTTTAATTTGTCAAAAATTCAACTACATGAAATTCAAATCTTGTCACCATGAATGAATTGTAAGATTTAAATTGTGAATCTATAAAATTGTTCAATTTGATGTTGTATATGTCCCCAATTGATAATGAAATTTATTAGCTTATTTGGCCATATTGTCCAACTTGTTGCTGACTAAACATACATAGTTGCAATAAAAGATTTTAACAATTAAAAAAAAAATCATGAAAATAAAATATGTATTATTATGAGTCTTATAAAAATTAAAAATTAAGGGGTTAGCTCAAGAGTTGAACCTTAACCTTAAAATAGTTACCGAAACCACATAAACAAATATACTTTTTAGTTTTAAGTTGTGGAACAAAAAATAGTGTTCTGCTTTGAAGCTGCGCAGAACTAGTTCATTTCGTTTCTCTGTCATTTATGAAGAGAAACTCATTTATTAGTCATAGGCCTATCTAATTAAATTTTTATTACAAAAAAATTTTAAATTTTATTGTCGGTAAAATGTGTTTTATTTCATTATGTGATTAAATTAGTATTCGAGTTTGATTTTTCAATTTTGCTAATAAAATTATATGAATATTAGATATACTGAAGAAGAAGAATTAGATAATTTAACTAATAACATTTTTCTATAAATAATAATAGAAAATTAATATATTAATTAAATTACAAAAAGAATTTAGCGAAAAACTTAAAAACAATCCATTAGAAATTATAAATAAAATCTGACATATAATACTAGATAAAGGCAGGCACGTAGCCATTTTAGAAGATAAATAAAAAAAAAATACTATAGATAATTACCTTTACCTTTATAAAAGAAATTCATCATAACAGCTAACGCCCCACTTTTCAAAGAAATAATAAAAATTTTAAGTTTTTTTTTTTAAATAAAATTTTAACTAGATAGGATCTTTTACTAATTTATAATACTTATGGACTTATATTTTATTTTTATAATACTTTCAGGGACTAAATATGTTTGATTTAAATATTTTAATGACTTAATATGTTCAATCGATAGGTTAAGGACTAAAAAGACTTTAATTTATATACTTTACAAACTTAATAGACTCAATTAATAGTTTAGGGACTAAATAGATAATTTGCTACTAGTTAAGGAATATAAAATGTAATAAATCCTTTAAATTATTAAAAGAGATTTGGGACAGACTTCAGAGTAAGTCACCAATCCTATTTCCATAAAGGATTGGCCTTCTTGAGTTCGGCTCCTCTCCAATCCTATTAGAATTTGGGAATCTTTCAGTGCTTTCTAATTGTATGACATGTAGGATTGCAAACCAACCGAGTCGACTCAAACTTTACCGAGTTCGAGCTCGGCTCGTTTACCTGTCCAGCTAATTTATTGCGCTCGAGCTCAGTTCGATAGGAAACTGGGCTCGTGCTCGGCTCGGCTCATTAACATTAATGAAGCTCGAGCTCGGCTCAGCTCGATAATTTTTTTTAATATTATTTATATTATTAAAATAAAAAATATTATTTATATTATTTAATATATAAATAATGTATTTATATTATTATTATTTAATATATAAATAATATATTTATTATATAATTTAACAAAAATGCTTCGGACCCCCACTGGGGGTCGACCCCCAGTGAGGTGGCGTGTCCTGATTGGACAAAAAAAAAACAATTTTATTTATTTATTTATTTTTTTTTTGAGTTTCAACCAGTGGGGGCTTACCACCTCACTGGGGGTGCGACCCCCACTGGGGGTCTGTATCACAGTTGATAATTTAAATAAAGATAAACGAGCCGAACTTGACGAGCCAAGTTTTCACGAGCTCGAGCTCAGCTCGTTTACTAAACAAGCTCGAGTTCGAACTTGGCTCGTTTACTAAACGAACCGAGCCGAGGCGAGCCCTTAACGTATCGAACCAAACTTATTCATGAACAATTCGATTCATTTGCAACCCGACACGTGACAACTACTGTATTCGACGGAACAAAAGGCTTTAATCAATCAATTCTTTGTTTCTTCTCTTATCTTCTCATCCAACTTCTATTCTTGCCCACAATTTTTATTTTATTTTTATTTTTTTATTATTATTATTTTTTTTTTTTTTGTGACGGCCTCTTCTCTCTTTTTCTCTAGACTTTACCCCAGCCCTAATCGTTCCTATCTTCTCTCTCTCTCTCTCTGAACGTCCTTGAGAAAACCACTCTTCCATGTCCATCACAGTAATCTAAGCATAAAACATGGACGGCTGCAATATCAAACCATTGCCATCAAAAAAGAAAATGATTCAAATTAATATATTTTTTACATTTACAATTGGACAACATTGTGTTTGATACTTGCATATCTAAAATCAATGAATATATATATATATAACTTGTGTGTGTATATTAAGATTTTGAAATTGCAATTAATTTCTCACATTAATCAGACTCAATCTGCGTTGTTAAGAAATCAATTTTGGAAAAACTAATTTGCTCAAAAGGCATTTGTAGAGAGAGAGAGAGAGAGATTGGGATGGGGGTATTTGAGGACTCGCAAGAGGTAGAGAATGTTGAGAATTTGGAGCTGGCAATGGTAGGTAATGCGAGGGATAGGAGTAAGAAGGTGGATTGGTAGAGTCGTAAGAGAGGAGGCGGTATAGATACGGTGCATTGGTACAGGAGCAAGAGAGGGTTTTACAGAGAATAAGGGATTTTCCTTCTCCTGCGATGAAGATGATAAAAGTTGGATATGATTACGTGTGTATAACCCACATGGCCCTAGGATGAGATGGGTTTAATATAAAGATCTTGGCAGTCTAATGTAGATTGGAGGATCCTTCAATTCTAATAGGACTGGAGAGGAGCCAAACTCAGGTTTTTTGTTTATGATGAAAGAGTTATGCATGGGTGTCCGGTCCGCATGGAATAACCTCCCTTCCATACTTGTTCATTTTATATCTCTCCATATTTTTTTTTTAAGTCTCAATTCAGACCTGCACCAATTATTCAAACTGTCTATTTTGTAACTCTTGTAATAAAAGTCATTCATACAAAAAGGAGCTTTATCGAAAAATTATAAACTTAAGAAAAAATCACATTTTATTTTATGAAATGAATAATAAAATGTGATTATAAACTTAAAATCATCTATTTTATAAAATAAAATATTTTTTTTCCTTTAATTATAATTTTTTAATAAAACTCATTTTTTATATAGATAATTTTTATTACAAAAGCTAGGAGATAAGGCAATTTGATTTAGGGCCTTGCTACATCCTCTAATTTTTGGCCCCCTAATCCCCCTAAATTTCAAACCAAGGCAACAAAAAAAAAAAAAAAAAATTTCCTAAAACGACGTCATTTTGGACATTAGGGGGATTTGGAGGAACATTTTTAAGGGGACAAATCATTTCCCTTTGATTTATTATACGTCCAAGAAGAACAGAAAAAGTTATGGAGGGATGAAGGTATGGAGAAGGCTATCCCATTTCCGTACACCGAACATTTGTGGATACCCAATCAAAAAAGAGTAATGATTCATAAATTTAAATTTAGAATTCTAATAATAACTCTAATAATATGTCATGAAACAAAAAAAAAAAAAAAAATAGACACATATATCAAATTATTTGTGAGTAAAACCCACTGTCACATAAATAGAGTTTTCATTAGAAGTCCATTTTAGTACTCTTAAACATTTTTATCAGAAAAAAGGACACATAATTGTTTTGTGATGTTTTCTGAAAAATTTGTACTTCTCTTTTGCACAGTTTTCGCATCTAATCAGCACCATCTCCTCTACTCTCTCTTCTTCCATCCCATGGCTTCTCTAATCCAATCCTTTCTCTGCCCAGCTTTACCACCGACCACCACGACCTCCATCATCGACCACTGCAACCTCCACCTCCATTTTCCTCCTCTCTTCCCATAGCTCCTCTGTTTTTCTCTTTTTCGTTCCCGTCGATTTCATTCACTCTCCAACATTAGTTCCATAAAATATCCACCAACAGCAAACCCATTATGGCATGAACTCGCTGGCCAATGTCAAGGGAAGATATTTGTGGGTTGTTTTGTTATGGGTTTTGTTTTTTGTTTTTAATTTCAATTGATACTTAATTTTTATTGGAAACAAGACAATTGCAGAGGTGGTGAGGATAGCCACTGTCTGCCATGGTTGGGTGGGTTTGTGGGGTTGTGTGTGAAATTTTGCATTGGGGGATTTCCGACGGGGAGGGGACGTCGTCGAGATGCGTAGCAGACTATTTAGGGGATGGGAGGGAGTAAGAAAATGTCTGAGACTCTCATAAATTTTTTACAATTTAATTTGCAATGATGTAATTTACGAAGTGTCATTTTTAATTGATTAATATGAGATTCACCATTCTTGTCATATTATTGTGAATGCATATATACGAATAAAATGTAAGTCTTTTAACATTGTTAGAGGGAGTATCATCGGGGATTAGGGAAGAACAGAGACTATTTGGGAAAGGCGTTAGGCGAGTGTGAGGGAGAGCGGGGGCCAGGGTGAGAGTGGGTTGATGATTAATGTGTCCATAGCCATGGTTGGGTGATTTTGTAACCATGCTACAGACCACTAAATTTTTATCCCTAATACTACCATTAATGATGTGGAAAGCAAAAAAAAAAAAAATTAAAAAAAAATTAAAAAACAAAACTAAGACACAAAATACATATGGCAGTGGGTGGGATCCACTGCCACATAATTAGAGCAACCACTAAGTAGTGGTCTGCATCATTTTTCGGTGATTTTGGTGTGAGAGTGAAAGCGTGAGGTTTTGCTTTTTTTTTTTCTTTTTTGTTTTTTTTTGGGTAAGGTATTTTGAGTCCGTTTACACATATCAGGTCTTTACAGTCTAGACAAACCTTCCAAAACAAACTTATACCTTACGGTTCGTGGCTTTATGTTGTGTTTGGTTGAAAAATTTGGGGAGGGATTTGGAAAGGGAACGAGAAAAGGTGTGTAAAATTAAGTGAAATGTAGGTATATTTTATTCATATTTCATCTACATTTTCTATTTTCTTTCTAAATCTCTCTTCAAATCCCCTAATTAAACACAATATTAAGGTATGAGTTTGTCGGTTAGGAGATTCTAACCTAAGACTTGAGAAGGAGCAAACATCTCGGCCCCAATCGTCACTCACTAAGCCAACCACCTTGAATACTTGCTGATGAGAAAGTGGTTAACCGAATGCTCACATTGCAGAGAAAAAACAAAAGAAATTAAAGCGCACTGATTGATATTAACAAATAATGTGATATAATTTTATTAATTTAAAATTTTTGTAATTTATATAGTATGAGAGATTTATAATTTTAAAATTATATTATTATAATATATGTTAATATACTAATTAATATAATAATTAATGTGTAACAAGCACTATTGGGAAAAAAATGACATTGGGGTAAGGAAAGTGGGTTTGAGAAGTCCAAGCCGGTTGCGTTCCCACTACGTGTTAGGAGAACATTGGTTACCGTAAAACATATATTTATGTGACGACTGTATATAACTTTAATCACTTCTTTGTATTATTTGAGTAGCCCAGAGAGCTCATACGGTTTCGTTTTCATAATATAAATCATTTATTTTGTATGATTTTCAATGTATGATATTTATTAAAAAAATTAAGTCAATTTAATAATTACAATATTTTTATTTTATCGCATTTGTTGTTAGCAAAATAAATAATCTATTTTTAAAAATATATTTGTTATCCCTTTTTTATATAAAAAAAAAACAAACACACTAAAGTAAAAATATTACGATTATTTTATCAAATTAATTTTTTTCATAAATGATATATATTGAAAATTTTACAAAATGAACATTTTATATTATAACAAGAAGAACTGTGATAGATCCAATAAATTGTCAATTTTTTTATATTAAAATGCTGAATATCAGAAAAATTCGATCATTCATAAAAACAGTAGTAATTAACACGAAAGGAGCTTGAAAACTGAGTCACCAAATTTCCAATATTAATAAATACGTGTGGGGTACGTTTGGTGGGCAGAGGCAATCAATGGCGGAATAAGGGATCTTGCTGTGACTAAGTCATAGTAGGCTGGTGTCGTGGTGGGGTTATTTCTGAGTCTTTTGTGATAATTTAAACTGTTTATATTATCAGGTTTATTAAGTAGATTATTTATGTAAAAAATTAAATTGATTGGATATCTATAATTTCATAACAAGAGCACATTTATTTTTAAAAAAATAAATAATTAACTTGTCTTTATATATTTTTAAAATAATTAGTATTTGATCATAGGATTACGGATTTTTGATTAATTTAATTTATACTAGGCTGGGTTTGGGCCCGAGCCTAATCGGACCGAAACGGACTAGGCCCGCCGCGGATCCCGGGTGGGTTTCGGGCCTCCCACGGATCTCAGGCCATTTTTACATCCCTAGAGGGCATACAAATGGTCCTTTCAAAAGGGAATAAGTTATTTGAAATTAGACATTAATCCCATAATCACTTTGAAAATAGTGACTGCGATTTTGCCCATTGGATTTAGTCAAATTTCTAAAATAGAGCTATCAATTAGACAAAATTGATAAGATATAAATTACTCAATAGTAAAATTGATGCAATTTAGAACTAGAAAAACCAAATTGACAGAAGAAATACATTTTGGGGACTACATGTGTCATTTGCCATATAAACTTTTTATTTCAAAAAAAAAAAAAAAAAATAGCCTAGAAAGTGCAACTCAGGCATAGCTTGGCATGTGAGTGTTTTAGCTTAAAAGTAAAAAAGTTATTAAAAAAATCAAAAAGCTTATAACCTCTATCAAAAAGTCAAAATTTTTATTTTCTCTCTATTTTTTGCACATCTTTTCGTAAAAAAATAAAAAGTTATTTCAAACATACTAGTTTTTTTTTTATTTTGTATTTTAGTCAAAAAGTCAAAAAATTACTAAAAAAACATGTTCCCATGCAAGGCCTCAATTTAAAGATATTACAATGAAAGAAGGAAGAAGCAACATGGGTTAAACAAATATGATATTTGCACCTTGTGTCACATTTTTTGTTTTGTTTTGTTTTTGTTTATTTTTATTTTATTTTATTTTATTTTTTTGGTACATCGGAAACAAATTTTATTTTATTACCGAACATAAGTTGTTTGAAACCTATGAAGCATGGGTACTTCGAAAAACATGCCGTACCCGTATCGGGTACTTACCGGCGTATGGTACCTCGTATGGTATTTCTGCATACGTACCGGGTACACAAAACACGTACCAAAATTATTTCTTCTTAAATTTTGGCGTACCGAGACGTACCTAGTATATACTCAAGCCATACCGTACCTCAGTTGAAACAATACTTTCTTCTATTACAGAGATAAAACTCATTTTACTAGACTTCTTTTTTATTTTTAGTTTTATGCTTAGCATGATTTTAAAATTAAATTGTGGTTTGTAAGTTATTTAATATATTGACATTTAATTTTGATTTATATTTTTACTTTTGACATTAATAAATGTTAATTATAGGTTGGATCTTAACAAATTAAACCATTTAATTAATTTTTACATTACTCTAAATTAAAAATAAATATTTTTTTACAAGCGTACCAAGCCGTACCCGTACCCTACTTTTTTTAGATTTTACCGTATCGACGTACCCGTATCATACCAGTACCAGTACTCGTATCCGTACCCGTTCTTCATAGTTTGAAACTAAAATTTTGTTAGACTTACTCACTTCAAAATTATTTCTTAAATTTATGTTAATTCATAAAATTATATTTTTCAAATATAATTTTTAAAAAAATTATATTTAAAAAACATGATTTCATAACAACATTTTACAATAAATTAGTTAAAATCATGTTTTAAAATCATATTTTTAAAATATAATTTTATTAAAAAATTTAAAATTTCTTGAATTTAGTTTTTCTAATTCAAATTGCATTGGCTTAAAATAACTTTTAACCCAAAAAAATTAAAATTAAAATAACTCACTGTGTGAAATGTACATATATATATATATAGAGTAATGCTAAAGACCCTAAAATTTTTACCAAAACTTTACCAAATGTCCACATGGGTATGGGTCCCACATCTATGTGAGACATTTGGTAGAATTTTTGAGATATTTAGCATTTTTGATATATATATATATATGGGATAGGTTACCCATTCCATTCCCATTCCGATCTCTCTTCACCCTTTCTCTGATTTCTATGCTTGTATCGTATCATATCGTATCTACTCAGTCTATATTCATATTTATATGTCCCTAGTATTGATTCATATTAGGATATTTTTGAGATTGTTCATTGTGAGGGAAGATTTCCATCAGGAAGAACGGCCGAGCAAGAGATAACGTCCAGCTCTACGGACTACACGGCACCGGGCAGGATGGACGGTCGAAACGGCCGAGCAGTCAATCTTGCTCGGGCGACGAGGTCGACCAGTGACCCCGAGAGGGCCGTGCTGGATGTCGCTCGTGTGGGGCGAAGCCCGCGGCGGAGATTTCAGCCGAGCTGAGGGACTGACCGGGATACGCGAAGGATGCGGCCTGGCCGGCATGCCACTGGCCGTCCAGCCAAGGAGAAGCTGTTGCGCGTGACCGAGATTGGAGACAAAACGGTTGGAGGTCGGCATGCCTCGCAACCGGTCAATCGCGATGAACCAATCGAGGGTAGCTCAGCATTGGCTGTTAGGCTCTCGCCTGATTTCAGGTCACAGGCCGGCGGTACGTAGCACGGTTACATGATTTCAGGTCTCACAGGGGTTAGGCCGGTCATGGTGCCTAGGTTAAGGGTGCCACCTGGGCCAATGGTGTGAAGGGGAGGACGTCTGCTCCACGAACGCCTCGATACCGTTGGGCAGTTCTGCATGTGCAGGAAGGAGGACAGAACCTTTACACGTGTAAGCTGGTGAGAGGCGAGCATTGCCACCTGTACAGGGAAGGACAGCAGAGGTAGTGCGCGCACAATCTCGGAGCTACGTGGCCAGCCTAGAAGAAGGGAGGGAAGGCGAACGTTACTGGTATGCGAACTCGTTCTCACAAAACTTCTCTCTTCATTCTCTTCCTCCTCCTCACTGAACTGACTTGAGCATCGGAGCGTTTTTCCGGCACACCACCGCTGGGCAGCTCACCGTTTTAGTATTGCAGAGATAGACGCCGTTAGCAGAAGCTTGACGTTCAAGGCGTACGGAGGGCCAAGGATATTTCGCTCCCGTACATTCATAATCTACGTTTTTATCTTTTTTGGGCAAAATTATTTCTGGCTTTTTAAAGAAGAAGTTGATTATGGGTTTGGTTTAGGTAATATCTATCTATTTTCTTACTTTATTCTATGTTATTTTATTTTTGAAAATTGTCTTATTGATTTTGTTGAAACTATTGCTTCTATTACTAGTGCCTGTTTGAAGGTTGAAAGAGAGAGAGAGCAAACTGTGTATCATTTATATTTTTAACAATGGTTAGGGACTCCTTTATATAGGAGAGGATTTATAGACAACAATGATGAAAGTGGCCAAAAGGCTAATGCACTATCTTAAAACATAAAGTATATACACTACACTAACATATTACTAACATCTCCCCGCAAACTCAAGGAGGGTAAGCACAAACCAACTTGACTATAGAAACTAAATCACTAAAACGACCAGGAGGATAAGTCTTGGTGAAAATATCAACAGGTTGATCTGCAAAAGCAATAGGGAGAAGATGAACAGTGCTATGTGTAATATGCTGTCGAATGAAATGACAATCAATCTCAATATACTTGGTGCGATCATGGAAAACATCATTGTGAGCAATCTAAATGGCACTTTGATTGTCACAATAGAGAGAGGTAACACCAAAAGAAGAAACATCCATATCAGAAAGAAGCCAACGAAGCTAGAGAAGTTCCTAAGTAGTATCAGCAAGAGCTCGGTATTCAGCTTCGGTACTAGAGCGAGCAGTGAGGGATTGTTTCTTGCTGGGCCAAGTAAAAAGAGAATCTCCTAAGAAGAAACAGAAACCCATGGTGGAGCGTCGATTAGTAGGATCCCTAGCCCAATCAGCATCAGAAAAAGCACACAGTTCAAGAGAGAAGTGAGCAGAGTAATGAAATCCATGGAACAAAGTGCCTTTGAGGTAGCGAAGTATGCGGAGTAGATGTCACGACCCAAACCCGCCCCTATGGGTTTAGCACCGTAACCGGCCAATAATCCGAGATTACCGAAGGCCTGCTTAACAGTAAGACAGTATAACAGAGTACAGGGGCATGGCAGAAGCCGATACAGTAAATAAACAATGTCCAATGAGCTATGACAGTCTGTATGCAAAAAGATTTTCCATACACATATAAATGCAGTCAGTGACAAAACAGTATGTACAACATTTACATTTAGACAGGACAGGGACTTAACTCCTATTTAATAGTACGGCACAATGTTATACAGTGATACAAAACGGTATAGAGACAGACGAGGGAATAAAAACACCCCTAAGCCATAGCTTGGCAGGCTCGGAACCTCGCGGTGAGGCACAGTGGTTGGCTTGACAAAAAGGGGGAAGTCTACCCCACGCTCCTAGCTCCGGTCTGGTGCCTGTACACCTACATATATATATGAGCAGTGAGCTAAAGCCCAGTGAATAACGTAATGCGTAAAGAGGTTTAGAATGAATGTCCTTACAGTAATGAAAACAGTTCATTAAATCAGTATTTCAGTCTTTCAGTCAATCAGTCATATGCGGTACATCCATTAGTATAACAGCACAGTAAGCAGTATGTCTAAAAGACCGAACAGTAATGATGGCCATCAGTCAGTAAACAGTAGTGGTTCCACGAGGGAACCGACAGAGATCTCTGTAACAGTAACAGTAAACAGTAGGTGCTAAGGATGCCACAGTACAGTTCAGAATATAGGACATACATTCATTTAGTAAACAATATCAGTTCAGTAAACAGTTCAGTTCAGTATTCAGAAGATAATCATTTAAACATATCTTTACACAATTGTTACTCACAGAGTTCTGGGCTACAGTAAGCTAGAGCGTCTCCTCGGAATGCCAACCCTATACAGTTAACAGCAGATTGAACACACACTAAGTTTCACAGTTGGGAAAAGATAATGACTTAATCCCTAAATTTGCCTTGGTGTGTTCTACATATATATCCTCATTAAGATGTCTTAAACTAGGCCTAAGAATGCCTAGGATGAAATGAGGATGCAAGGATGTACTTAGAAAACACTTTCAGAATTCTCAGTAAAACAGGGTCCCGCTCGAGCGTTAACTTACCCGCTCGAGCGGACATGCGGATAAAGGTCCACGCTCGAGCGTCAACTTACCCGCTCGAGCGGACCAAAAAGTACTGGATAGGTGAAAATCACGCTCGATAGGAGGCTCGATAGCCGCTCGAGCGTAAGACACAAGGTCCCGCTCGAGCGTCCAATGCCCCGCTCGAGCGGACATCAAAGCAGTGCAAAGTACTAGATGCTCGAATTTCCCGCTCGAGCGCAATGTTCCCCGCTCGAGCGGAAGACTAAAATCTAGAAAATCCAGATTCGAGCTCCAAGTTCAAAACTCATGTTTCAACCACCAAATTCGATCCTCTTGGGCTAAATTTATGGAAAACATTTGTAAACACATAGAATGACAGGATTCAAAGCTCAATTTGAGAAATCGAAGCCCAAGGGTGTTTCAATTAAATCCAATTTCAAATCAATTTTCATGAACAACATTCAAACATGACATGCATGAATTTTAAACAATTTTCAAGCTTTAAAGCTAGCTCAAATGAGCCAATTCTTTCAAAAACATGATGGTTTCATGGACCTTAGCTAGAACTTGCACATGCATGCAACAATTATCCATGAAATCAACTCAAAACTTCACAATACAAACATGCATGCATGGAATGAGCTCCAATTCAACATGCTAGAACTAGATCATGCCTTAGCTCTACAATTTGACATGAATCATGCAAGAATTAACTTAAAGACAACAATGAGGGGTTGAAATTCATACCTAGGTCCTCAAATACAAGTCTAGGAGCTCAATTAACAATCCAAACTTCAATATCTTCAAGTTCTCCAAGCCAATTCTCTAGATGAACAAGATGAACTCACCCTCTCACTTCCTTTCTCTCTATGGTTGGCTATAGAATAGAGAATGGCTGAGCAAATGTGTTATGTGATCAAGTGAAGGCTCAAATGTGTGTGAGATAGTGGCCCACTCACAATGGTATAATTGTAATTAAGCCTAACTCTTCAATTAGCTTCATTTAATCTAATTTAATCATACCAAATCACTTTTCCAATAAATGTACTATAAAATCACATAAATTCTCATGAACACAGAACATCAATCAATTCCAGATTCAGCCGCCGATAAGGCCTTCAATTTGCAGTTTAAACTCAAAAACATGAACAGATAATTAAACAGTCAAACAGATAAAATGCAATTCAAACAGATACAGGCAATCAATTCAGTTTCAGATTTCAGTCAGTCAGTTCGGTAATCCAATCAGTTCAATTACCAATCATAATCATTCTCAGTTTAGCAGTAATCGGTAATTAATCGGTGATCAGTGATGGGGGTTGTTACAGTAGAGCAGTATAATGTGGAGTGCGAGGAGCTGACATGTCCTGACTAATAAGATGGACAACATAGGCAATGTCAGGACAGGTCACAGCGAGATAGACGAGACTATCGACTAGCTGGCGATAAAGAGTAGCATCAAAGAATTGATCCCCATCGAGAGGAGTGAGACGAGTCTGAGGATCAACTAGAGTAGAGGTAGTTTTGTAATCTGTAAGACCAGCACGTACTAGAAGATCGCATGCATATTTGGCCTGAGACAAATAGTAACCAGTGGAATCATGAGAGATTTCAAGCCCTAAGAAGTAATTAAGAGTGCCAAGGTCCTTAGTAGTAGTCTGAATTAACGATGGAGAAAATGTTTGAGGCGAAAGAATACCAGCCGCATCATCACCAGTGATGATCATATCATCCACATAAAGAAGAAGAAGAGTGGTACCATAAGTAGTAGTCTGAACAAATAAAGCAGAGTTATATGAGCTGGAGGTGAACCCAAAGTCATGAATGGTGGAACTGAACTTAGCAAACCAAGCGCGGGGGGCTTGCTTGAGACCATAGAGGGCACGTTGTAGTTTGCAAACCTTATGAGCTGGATAAGTAGACCTAAAGGGAGGTTGCATATAGACCTCCTCAAGAAGATTACTATCAAGGAAAGCATTTTTGACATCCATTTGAAAAAGATCCTAGTGGCGAGTGGCAGCAACAACAAGCAAACTGCGAACAGAGATAAGCCGAGCAACAGGGGAGAAGGTCTCCCATAATCAATGCCATATAACTGGTTTAAACCCTTTGCCACAAGACGAGCTTTGTAGCGCTCAACAGAGCCATCAAAATGGGTCTTGATTTTGTATACCCATTTGCAGCCAATTGCAGTCTTGCCAGGAGGAAGATCAACAACATCCCAAGTATGAATTTTGTTTAAAGTCTGTAGTTCATCAGTCATAGCTTACTGCCAAAGAGGATTAGTATAAGCCTCACGATATGAGGTAGGTTCATAAGTAGAGAAGGTAGTAGACCCACCAATATAATCATGAAGATGAAGAAGGGGGTGAGTTACCCGGTGTGGTCGACCTGTGGGAGGATCTGTGGGGAGAAGGGCTGGTAGAAAAAGAGGAGACGAGCTAGAAGGCTCAATGAGAGATAGACCATCAGGGAGAGCAGGCTGGATGGGATAAGGGGTCAACAAAGGCGTCTCTATGAAGGAGGAACCTGCATCAAATTCATTAGAGAAGAGATCCATTGAAGGATTACTAAACATGACGGAAGTGGAGGGTGCGGGTAAGTGAAAAAAGGATAGGGAGGAAAACATTTTGTGCTTCCAGAAAACCACATGATAAGATACACGAAGACGCTTAGAGATAGAATCCCAACAGTGATAGCCTTTGTATTCAATCCCATACTCAAGAAAGCAACAAAGACAAGAACGACGTTCAAGCTTGGTGTGTTCATGTGATTGAAGCAGAACAAAACAGGCAGAACCAAAAACCCAAAGATTTGTGTATGAGGGGCGAGTGCCATGCAGACGTTCAAAGGGAGTTTGATTATTGATGACAAGGTAGGAACACAATTGATAGTGTACATAGCAGTAAGGGTAGCTTCCCCCCAAAAGTTTTCTGGACATGAAGAAGAGAGAAGAAGAGCGCGAGTAACGTCAAGAATATGCCGATGTTTCCGTTCAGCACGTCCATTTTGTTGGGACATGCCAGCATAGGAACGATGGGGCTGAGTACCATGACTCTAAAGAAAGGAAAGGAAATCTATATCCCGATACTCCATAGCATTGCCAAAGTGAAAAATTCTAATGGTCTTTGAAAATTGAGTGTGGACCATTTTGGTAAAGGTAATAGAAAGTTGTTTAAGTGCAGACCGATTTTTCATGAGAAAAAGCCAAGTAAATCGTGGAAAATCATCAATAAAAACAACAAAATAACGAGAGTCCCCCATGGTAGAAGTAGGTGATGGGCCCCAAATATCTGAATGCATGAGATCAAAAAGTGCATAAGAAACATAAGTACTTTTATTAAATGATAAGGCAGGTTATTTTGCAAGTTGATAAGGTAAATAATCAAAAGTATCTGGAAGTACATGATCCAATTGACCACTAGAAACCAAAGACTTTAACCGACTAACAGAAATATGCCCTAAGTGACAATGCCAAAGATGAAAAGAAGACAAAGAGGAATCAGATGCAGTAACAGCTAACTATGGGGAGTCAGGAACATGAAGGTGAATGAGTTCATAGAGATGTCCATGCTTACAGCAGATCCCAAGAGTTTGTCCTGTCTGAGGGTCCTGCACCAAACAATTATTAGCAGAAAATATGATAGTTAAACCAAGCTCACATAGTTGACTAACAGAGATAAGGTTTAAGGTCAGAGCAGGGATATGATAAACATGGGGTAAAGATAAATGAGATGTGGAAATAGAACCAACATGACTGACAGACATGAGAGAACCATTAGCAGTATGAATAAAGGAAATATGAGTAGTTGGAGAGATAGAAGAGAATATAGTAGAGCTGGAAGTTATATGATACAGAGTCAAAATACCAAGAAGAGTTACCTGGAGTCACAGACAAAGCACTAGTAGGAGGTGTACCAGAGGTGGAGAGAAACTGTTTGAACATGGCCTCAACAACAGTTTGGAAAAAGATAGGGGCAGATGGATCATAAGACTCAGATAAATCCTCAGACGCAGTAGTAGCAGTGCGATAAGCAGGCAAAGATTGATTCTCGGGACTATGTGAGCTACCCCTGGAAGAGCCACCACGAGAGGAGTGGCTAGTGGAAAATGACCGGGATGGATTGCGAAAACAATCCTGCTGTAGATGACCAGGACCAAGTTTGTTGCAGTATTGACAGGATTTGACGGGGCAATGAACTAGAAGATGAGTAGACAGAAGGCCCTGATTCTGACAATAAATGCAAGCAATGGACCGCTGGGTCGGTGAGGGCCATGACTGAGGAGTACCAAGAACACTGGAGAGTACCAAGACGAGTCTCCTTAGATAACAGCTCGGAAATAGCCTGCTCAAGAGTGAGTAGTGAAAGGTGATGAAAAAGAGATGCACGTTCGGGCTCAAAATGGGGAGTAAGAGCTATAAGAAATTGAACCAGCCACTGCTGATTATGATATGTAGTGAATAAAGCAGCATCTTCATAGTGAGGCCATGCCGATTTAGAAAGAGCAAGCTGGTCCCAAACAGAATACATCTGAGAAAGAAAATCATTAATAGACTGACTGGATTCTTGATGCATGCGGTGAAGCTAACTCTGAATTTGATACTAATGGGAAAGACTCGTAGTCTGGTAACGGTCTTTCAAAAAATCCCAAATGTCTTTAGCAGGAGTGGTAACAGAGTCAAGTTGAAAACAACGAAACTAAAGACTAATAGAGGGAATAGAGGTATTCTAAAGTCAAGTAATAATCTGGTAGTTCTTACTGTCCCAATCTTCGAGTCGATCTTCATCTGTGGCAGCAGTTTCAGCAACCTCTTTTATCGGTTGGGTCACATTCCCGGTGATAATACGCCAGAGTTTTCGACCTTTGAGGAAAGAAGACATGGCTTAGGCCCACAACACATAATTGGAACCATTAAGAAGAACAAAAATTGGATAAAAGGCATCATGGCAATCCATAATAATAGTGGAGTAGGACTAAATAAATAGGAATAGGCCTGTAGGAGCAAAATTCAGTAAAACAGAGCGTACCAGTGAGTCTGGAAGGTCGAAAATAGTTGGGAAAAGGACTGCTGTGCAGAGATGACGTCAATAGATGGACGGATGATGTCAGCAGCACACAATAGCAGACTGAGGCGTGGCCCACAATAGCAGGAAGGACGGGCGGCACATGATAGCGGCACACAGGAGCAGAATGACGCATGCGGGCACACAATAGCGAAACGGCACACGCGCAGCATACAGTAGTAGGCATAGCACACACGAATGCAAGGTTGACGTCAGATGTTGACGTCAGCAAACAATGGAGGGGCATATGAGGGCCCGTGGGAGAGTGGCGGTGGAAGCGGAGATGCGTCGAGCACAGAAGTGGTGCATGAGGGCGCGTGGAAGCTTTTCTGGTGACGTGGGTGGTGCCGTTGAAATTGTGAGGAAATTCCAAGCAGGTTGGTAGGAAGACACAATGGTTCGGAAGCAGTACTGTAGTGCCATCGTGTACGGAACTAAGCACAAGGAGAAAAGGAACCTCGCTCAAATACCATGTTTGAAGGTTGAGAGAGAGAGAGCAAACTATGTATCATTCATATTTTTAACAATAGTCAGGGATTCCTTTATATAGAAGAAGATTTACAGACAACAATGATGGAAAGTGGCCGAAAGGCTAATGCACTATCTTAAAGCATAAAGTATATACACTATACTAACATATTACTAATAGTGTCAAAACTTTAAGTTAGAAAAATGTTACTTTGTATTGATCAGAGATAACTCATGAGCTGCACTGAGGCCAAAGAAATATGGCTGAGGCTGTTCTCTCGTTGGCAGGCAAATGGATCGGCATTTTGTTGATTCAAGAAGCTATATATATTCACGAGAAGAAGTTTTGAGGTGGAGAAATGTTCGAAGAAAAAGACACAATTTTTTTTTTTTTATTCTTTCTTGACATAGTTAACACCCAAGCCTTTGCCTAAACAATGTGTAAACATATAAAACCAAGAGTAATTAACATGAAAAGAGCAAGACCCCCAAAAAATTTTGGATTGAGATTCGTCTCTACCCTCCAAGAATTGGAGATTGCCTATATGCCTAAAGCATTCAATGCCCGGGTTCGAGTGGTTTATGGCCAAGAAGGAGAGGATTTTCACAAAATTCACCTTATCCCTTCCATTCGTTTTACAGGTAAAACAATTCATTTTTCTAGAAGAATTCAAAAGGGAACAGTAAGAATTTTAATATATCACAATTTTTGTATTTAATCGTTGATATTAAGATAAATTGACAATGACAAGAAAATAGAAGAATTTTTCAGAAACAGAGGAGAGTGAAGATCAGTACTTCTTCCACCCATCTCTCTTCCTCTGAGTCTCTCTCTCTCTCTCTCTCTCTCTCTCTCTCTCTCTCTTTCTTTTTATTTTATTTTATTTTTTACATATGCAAATAACTTTTCCTCTCTCGAATATTCACATGCAAGCTGTTCTTCTGTTAGAAGTAGACTTGTTTCATATATATTTGAAAATTTATATCTAAATCTCATTTATTTTCAGTTGCTTATTGCTCCCAAGTCCTATATTGGAGCTCACAATATATTATTGTATCTACATCACACGATATTTTTGTTGGTATTTTTCTGTCTAAATTTTTAGTCTCTAGCATTACTCTCAAGACATCTATTTATCTCTCTCTTATTCTTAATATTTATTTTTCACCATAGAGTGCTATATAGATGAAGTTATCAACTGCTACAATAAAAGGCTGGGGGGGGGGGAATTATGTTGGTGAATTTTTTTTTATGGTATTTACATACTGGTCACAACCTACTTTATTTAAAATAGGATTTAGCTTTTAAATCTACATCTTATCTTTTCCTTTTACATATGTCTTAAATTAGTTATGTAATAAATTATGAAGAAAAAAATTATTTTTACATACAAGTTATCCTCTGTGTATTGTTGCAGGCCCATCAAAATCATGAAAACAGGTAATTGCTCTGACAAAAATTATGTTAGTGAATTTCTGATTGTGGTATTCACATATTGATCACAGCCTACTTAACTTAACTTAATGTGGGGTTTAGGTTTAGCTTGTATCTCCATCTTATCTTTTCCTTTCACATCTTAGCTCTGGTATTAGTTTGCTAATAAATTAGGATGAATTTTTTTTATTATAACACGACAATTACCCACCATGAATAACCCATCAAAATCACAATAGTAGGTAATTTCTCTTAAAAAAACTTAAGGAGATAGAAATAAAAACTAAAATATATTGAACTAGAATTAGAATTGGAGAGAAACCTTGCCCTTTTCAACTGGCATTAAATAAGTACTAACACTAAGATAGTAATGTAACGTATGCTTATGTTCATCATTAGTAATGTAATGTTCCTATTCATTAGTATTGTGATGGTTCAATTTTATATGCTTATGTATGCTTATGTTCAAATCAATTCCAGCCGAATGGAATTGCTGCTGGGAGGTTCTTCTTGTCACTACAGGTATGAATTCTTTGCATAGAACTAGAAGATCTTGCACTAGGTAGTTCTTGGTTATAATTCATCTTTTTTTTCAATAAAATTTTCCTTTGGTGACAAACAAAAAAGAAAAGGGATGAAATCATGGGTTTAGTGTTTCTCAGTACTTATTGCATTGCTTTAATCAGCTTCATAGAATGCTTTTAATCCCTTTCTGAAACTTACGAAATCATTATGAAAAGTTTGAGAGAAGTGTACTCAATTGATTGGTTAGAGCTAATAATAATTCAAATCCGGGCATTTTGCTTATCAATCTGCATCTGTACTTATGTTAGATATATAAAAGAGAAGAAAAAAGCAAAACAAGGAATTATAGAATGGAAGAGCCTAGAAAACGCAAATCTATTTGAAGAAACTACAATAAGAAAAGAAAGAAACTAGCCTATGCTATATAAAAGTTCTTTGTCCATGGACTTATGTTGACAATGAAAGAGGATGAAAGTTCTTTCTTGTTGCATATCAAATTGGTTTAATCAATGCAGCTGTACACTTATTATTTTAACCCCTTTTTATGTTTTCTTTTTGAAACTTAGTAATTGATAATGAAAAGTTTGATAGAAGTGTAACCAAATGAGTATGCTTAGGCCTAATCAAAATCCAAATCAAGGAATTTCACTACCAATCTGCTAATTTGTTGCAGGATGGATGACAGTGTCCTAGTGCCCTGTAATGAATCAAGTTGCTCATCCCTCTATGCTCCTCAGCCTTGATGGTTCAACCATATCAGAGATATCTGAGGTTCACATGTTGACATATAGCTCTACTTTGTTTGGTTTAGTGCAAGATGTTAAGTCTGTATGTAATTTAATTGCTTGTTTGGTTTTCACTTTTGTGTTACTAAAGCTACTAAGTAGGTTGTTCATGCACCTAATGTTCTAGGTAAGTCTGCTTAGCTAATTCTATTATTCACTTGTTCAGTTTTATATAAGAAGAAAAAAAGTAGCCTGGACAGTGCAACTAGTTGAAGAAACTACAATGACAAAACGAAGAACCAACATGGGTTAAATATATATATATATATATATTTGTAATTGAATATGAAGAAAATAGTCATTTGTCGAATTCTTTTTTCTAGGAATTTGAAAGTTTATTTTCTTGTTTCAAGATACAAGTCAAAATGTAAACGAAACTTCAAGTTTCAAATTAGCTCTTGTTTAGTTGGTGGTTTTGCTATTGTACATGTTTTTGTTTGCTAGTCTTTAGTTTGGTTTTGTATTCTTTGCATCATTTTGATGCTTTTTCAATAGAGTTGCTTATTTATCAAAACATAAATAAATAAAATATTTGTCATTGGCAGACCAAAGATCCTCAATTATCTGAAAATAAACTGATCAGGTTAGAAATACACATTGCGGCTATGTTGCTTGTACAACAACTAAAATTGGTTATGATATAAAATTCTTGCATGTATAATGTTTGGTTCTGATATAAAATTCTGGCATGTATATAATCTTTGGTTTTGATATAGAATTCCTGCATATATGATCTTTGTGTTGACAGTTTGTTGAAAAAAATATTTAAATGTCACTTTACTGAAATGGTAAGGAACTTAGATAGGAGACACTACAGTTAGTTAATCTTGAATAAGTTCTATTCCTTTTGTTGTGATTTTTTTCTTTCTTTCTTTTCCTAATATGCCTGTCGAATCAATGAATTGTGCTTTAGCTAATTCAATGACACTGATATGCATCTGATCAATTGGCAATCTTTCAGTCTTTCTAGCTACAAGACTTCTTCTGCCATCCCTCACTATTCTACCAGAAAACCCAAACTTTCCATGGGTGTGTTTGGATTTTGGATTTGGGTTAAGGATTTGTGGAACGAAAAGAAAATAGGAGGGAAAAGTGAATGAAACGTAAGTTAAATTTCTTTCACATTTCGCTACACTTTTCTTTTCTCTTCGCGAATCAGATGTACGAGATAGAGACACTTTTCTTTTCTCTTCGCGAATCAGATGTACGAGATAGAGACAAGGGAATTCTAATGATTTGAGATGCAATGGCAGCTTCAAGCATAGAGTCTATTGCATTTTTTCTTTTTCCTTGAGGGGGTTAAATCTATGAAAGTACATAACTGTACGGGGGCGAAATATCCACTGCTTTCCGTACTCCTTGCGCTCTAAGCTTCTCTCGACGGCGTTTCACCTGACAACATAGAGACGGTGAGCTGCCCGGCGGTGGCGTGCCGGATAGACCCTCCGACGATCAAGTCAGTCCACTTGAGGAAGAAGAAGACTGTTAGAGAGAGAGTATTCTCTTTTTTTTGGGGAAGAAGTTACATACCTCTAACGTTCCTCTTCCTTCATATTTCTAGGTTGGCCATGCAGCCTCAAGATTGTGCGCGCACTACCTCTGCTGTCCTTCCCTGGACAGGTGGCAGTTCTTGCTTCTCACCACCTTACGCGTGTAAAGGTTTTGTCCTCCAACCAGTATATGCAGAACTTCCCAACGATATTTAGGCGTGCGTGGAGCAGATGTCCTCTCCCTCACGCCATTGGCCCAGGTGGCACACTTACCGGAATACCATGACCGGCCTGTTTCTTGTGGAGAATTGCCCCCACGTGCTCATAATCGAGCTAGGAGTCGCCGGCCTGCCCCTCGGCAAAGAGGCCGAGAGGTGATCCTCATGGGCGGGCTAACATAAACCGGTCCGCCGTGGCTTACCGGTCGCGAGACATGCTGGTCTCCGTTCGTTCAACCCTCATCCGAAATTATCTGGAATCTGCCCATCTCGGCTAACCGGTCAGAGGCATGCCGGCCTTCGCTTCGTCCACAGTTCAGCCCGAGGTTCCTGTAGCCCGGTCTCGTAGCTAGACTGCATTCCCCGCCAAACGTCTCCAAGTGACAGCTCGGCCAGGCTCAGTTCACGCCTGCGCAGCCGTTTTCCTCGGCCGAGCAAAACAGATCGGCCGGTCGTCTCAATAGGGGAAACAGCGCGGCGCCGTGAAGTCTGTCACGACCCGCACTACCTAAACTCGGCCGTACTAATGGTGCAAATCTCCCCTCTCAATAACAAATGAACTGATAAAGGGGGTGAGTTCTGAAAGCAGTAAAATTTTGTGGTGTTGTGCTATCAGAGGATATATATATATATTAATTGAAATTGTATTATTTGCGTTGTATCTGTCCTTTTACTGTTAAGGAGCCTCTGTTTGTGATCTGTGTTACTAAGATGTTCCAGGCTTCATGTGGGCAGAGCTTTCAGCTTTGCTTCAGTAATTGCTTTGAGAGTTGGACTGCAGCTGGCTTCATCACTAATTGATTTTATTTTATGGCCTTTACTTTTTTTCTGTTCTTGGTGTTTTTATTAGTTGGTTTCTTGCCAACTTTTATTTTATTTTTTCGCCTGGTCTTGGTTTGCTATAGTGTGATGTGGTTTTTACTCAGCAGTGTTGCATTCCATTGTGTCCATTTTTAATTGATGTTCTTGAGAGTGTGCTCATTTTGTACTCTGTTTCTTGAACTCTGTTAGTTATATCAATATATTTCTTCTTTGCTGATTAAAAAAAGGGGACTTGTTCCAAGAAGCTTGATCAAGTAATAATATGTGATCTACAACCTTTATCACGGTTGATTTGGATCGTCTCCCATTCTTCCTCTACTTTTTACCCTCCATTTATTTAGATAGAAAATATTGTTTTATATTTTTTGGTATTTGATAGAATAAAAAATGAAAATCAACAGAAAATAAACCTATTTAGATAGAAAGTGTTTTTTATTTTTGAAAGTAAAATATGTTTTCTCAATTAAAATTTTATCAATATCATCACACTATTACTGCCACTCTCACCTCCACCACCACCACCACCACCACTACCACTACCACCACCACCACCACCACCACACCCTATCACCACAGCCACCATCATCGTCATCATCACCACTGTTGTCTCCCACCATACCAGAACCTCTACCGTCGTCCCACCACCACTATCATCACCAAACATAAAAAAAATATTTTATAATTTTTTTTAGTGAAACTGTTTTATGTTAAAATTATTTTTATCTAAACAAAAAAGGCTTTGAACAAATGATAAAAAAAAAAAAAATTAAATTAAATTGTGGAGTAATGTTTGATGGATAGGGTGGAGTTGAGAACTATTGGTCACTTATACTACCCGTTATTAAGATAATATCCAACATATTATACTTATTCATTACAAAAATAAGGTGCATCCGCAGTGTGTTATCTGACGCTCGGTTTATTTGAACAAAAAAAATATTTTATAATAAAAAATAATTTTTGTGAAAAAAAAAAAAAATGGAAATTTTTTATTTTATTTTTTATGTTTGGTTGTGATGATGGTGAAATGAAGGTGGAGGTGGTGGCATGGTAGTGGAGGGATGACAGTAGTGATGGAGACGGTAATGGTGGCGATGTCCATCGTGATGGTAATGTGGTAGTGGAGGTGAGAGAGGTGTTGGTAAAATTTTAACTAGGAAAACGTTTTCTACTTTTTAAAAGTGAAAAATATTTTTTGTCAAAATAGGCTTGTTTTCTATTGAACCAAACATGAAAATATTTGTTGCCCAAACAAACGGAATGTAAGTTAAAAATTAAAGGAAAAATTAAAATGTAATGTAAATTTTTAAAAAATTCAATAAATACAGAAACAAATTTTTAAAGATTTTTTAACAATTATTTTTTGTTTTAAGTGTATCCAACCAAATAAATGAATCTAAAAAGGAAAAAAAAAATGCTTAAGATATTGGATAAATTATAAACACACCTCCTGAGGTTTATTTAAATTACAAATTACCCCCTGTTATGCCCCTAAGGTTTCTAATTTCATAACAAATAGGCCATTTTATTAATAAATTATCAAGTTAATTAACAGTTTTTAATAATATTAAAATTTTATTTCAATTAATAATTCAGATAGTTTTATTATTGTATAGGTAAACAGTTAGAAATTTCACTTTTTCAATTAATTCTGTTAAATAAAAAATTCTGACAGGGGGGTATTTGTAATTTTCCAAACCATAGGGAGCAATTCATATTTTAAGCAAACTTCAAGGGGTGTATTTATAATTTACCCTAAGATTATTTATAAAAAAATTTATTAAAACAAAAAAAATATGAAAAATAAAAAACTTAAAAAAAGATTTAAAAAAACTCAATGCCAAACAAGGTGGACAATAACTCACCAGCTCTCGGTGCACTGGGCAAATAAGAGTAATGTTAGAGGTCTTAAATATTTTACCAAATGTTCTACGCACCCATGTGAGAAAAAATATTTGGTAAAATATTTGGAGCTTCTAACATTTTTGGGGCAAATAAATATGGTTGAGGTTGCCGCCTAAATAATAAGGGAAATCATATAAAAATTCATTTTCTAAATTAGTGATGTACGGGGAGCAAATATTCCGGCAAACCCGTACTCCTTTCTTCCAAGCTCCGTTTCTGTCCGATCACCTGAAAGCACAACGGCGGTAAGCTACCCGGCGGTGTGTGGCCGAAAAACCCCTCCGACGATCAAATCAGCACACACCTTGGGATAGAGAGGGAGAGGAGAGTGTTTGAGTGTAAGAATGTCTTACCAAAGTGTTCGTCTGTCTGTATGGTGGGTGCAGACATGCCTTTATACCCTCTGCGCCCCATAGCTACTCCCAGTCATCTCCTGACACGTGGCTCTGCTATCCCATCCGTCGGCGTAAACCTTGCTGAACATCACCTAACCCGACTGCCAGCCCTCTCTACTGGGAGCCCGGCAGCCGGGCAACATCATCTCGGCTATCAACGGCCGTGCTGTCCTTCATGCCCAAGCACTCCGCTTGGCCAAGCTCAATGGAAACCGGGCTAGGCGCATCTCGGCTCACCTTTGGTCGGCCTTCCTGCTGAGCAAACAAGTACCTCGGCTGAACACACCTTTCCGGGCGTCGGTCACTTAACTCGTCTGGCTTTGCCACCGCCAGAGCATGTAACTCGGTCCAACCAAGCGCTGCCTTAACCGAGCATCTTCATTCCGGACTAGGCCACACATCCTCAGCCGACACTTGCCCGGCCCAAACCCGTCCGGCAAAACTCTGCTCGGCCCAAGTCTGTCCGGCCCAGTACCAGGTCATTAATCTCCCTCTCAATTGCCCCTTAATCCCGTCCGCTTACGCATGACTGGGATTACCTGCTACTACCGGGGTAGCACCTTCTCGGTCCTAGGCTTCATAACCTGCAACCGGGCTGATGACATGCACGATTGCAAACTTCCCCGGCCTGACATTCCTGTCTCTTCGGCTTGCCCGGTCGTCGCTTCACCTGACCTTCCTGTCTCTTCGGTTCTGACGTCGTCATAAATGGGGACACGTGGCGGGCTGCCATTGGTTCTCGAGCAGCCAACCCGCCGTCCTGCCAGAATTCAAATTTGGGCGGTTTTTCTTCCTCTATATACATGCCCCCTCCCTCTTCGATTCTTTCCTACTGTCATCCCTGCATTCCAAGCGATCCAGAGCCTTGGTGCCTTGTCTCCCTTGCCATTGTTGAACTCGTGCTCGAAGAGGAAGAAGAGGTAGCCTCTGCCCCATATTGGTAAGTTCTCCAACCCTTATTTTTGTTATTTTCACTGATATCTCACACAATAGGGCAACAAAACGTGGTTTTTAGGACATAGGCTATAGAAACCATCCCAAACCTCCCACTGTTCATAGTGTTCTTCATTTTCACTGAAGAACGTTGAAGATCTGGGGCGGATTGAGCTCCTGGTCTTCATTTAATCCGAAAAATCAATCTGACCGAGCAAATAACATGTTCGTCTCAACCCCAGCAAAAACCGAGATAGAAAAAGGAGTTCGTCGCTCAACCGAGCTACCATCTGGTCCGCTTGGGTGACCGAGCTCCTTGGTTAGCTTAGACGGCCGAGGTAGTTTGGCACTTTACTGACCGAGTTAAAGTTAAGCTCGCCTTGCGGGACCGCGCTCACATTTACACTTGCCATCCTTTTACTGCAGAGTCCAAGGGGACCATTGACCACTTCCGAGGCTCTTCAAGACCGAGCAACCCCCAATTATCACAGTGCCAAACCCCTCAGCCGAGCTAAGTTAGGCCAGCCATAATGGGGAAGTTCCGCTTTCTAGTGGATAGTCCGGCCGCACTTGCTGCCTTCAGGGAGGAGTACGGCATCCCGGCCGACGTCCATCTTGAACTGGCAGAAGAGGAGACAACACCTTGGGGCAGACTAGACCAATGCCCCTTCACCGTGCTGTCAATCGTAGAAGGTGGCCTCCGCTTCCCGGTCAACCCTCTGATGACCGAGTTCCTGCGCCGGACAAAACTTGCGCCCACTCAAGTATCCACCAACACCTACCGGATAATAAACGGTGTGCATGAATTGAACAACCGGCTAGGCATAAGCCTAGGTTTAGCCGAAATTCTGCGCCAATACACCTTAGGGCACACCGGCGATGGGCTCGCCTACTATCTCAAAATTAGGCCGGGCAGAGAAAAAATTGTGACCGGCACACCAGACAAGGATTTGCACGACGATGATTTCTTCTGGGTGTCTGGCAATTATGAAACAGCCGCGGTGCTGGGCTGGATGATAAGCAAAAACTTTGGGTCCACAAGTAAGCCGTGCTACTTTGCTCGGTCCACTGGCTTTCTATATCACTCTGTACTTAACCATTTTTCTTGTTTCTTCTACAACAATTCAAGCCTTGCAAGCAAACTACCAATACCCCAACGTAGAGGCCATCAGGACCGCGCTCCGATACCGCAACCGAGATTGCAACCAGCTGCTCGGTTACATTCCAACATACAGATACTCTGCTCCCCGCCGGAGTAGAGTTACAGACTTTCTCCGTGCTCCATCTCCTCCTCCAGATCCAACCTTACCAGACGTCCCACTAATCCGGCTGACAGAAGAAGAAGAGATGGCCAAATGAAGCCGAATCAAAAACCTACTCACCGCCACTTCAGTTGAGATACCGAGCGTAGTCACCCGCTCACCAGCCGCCGGTCAATCAAGCGGCGCTGTGGTCGCTCTGGCTTCTCAGGCAACCGAGCAGTCTAGCAAGGAACCCACTCCACGCCGGGCTGGTAAAAGAGCTCGCGCAGATCCGTCTGCCGAGCTGGTGGCCGAGCTGACCACCGAGCAACCCACTGCCACGGCCGACCCAATACCAGAAAAGACATCCCGGCTACGGCGTCAATCAAGGGCGATAAAGAGCACCTGCTCGCCTATGATCTTTCCAAGGCATTCCTTCTACCGAGCGACGTGGTCGGCAGCGACCATGTTCCTGATACTCGGTTGGTGAAATCATCAGTCAAGTCCATGGCCAGGGTAAGTATCAATTTGCCTCCGAAATTTTCGCAAGTGTTTGTCCGGTTCCTTCGCTAATTAGATTCGCTTCTTGCAGGCTATCCAAAAGCAGCATTTGGTCATGGAGCGCATCCACAGACTTCGGCAAAAGGCGAACGACACCGCCAGCCAAGTCGAAAGCCTCCAAACCGAGCTTGGCCGAGCAAAGTCCTCGCTCGAAGTTTCCAATACCGACAACAACAGGCTGCTCAGCCAACTTGAAGCAGCTGGGAAGAAGAAGGACGAGCTCCAAGCCGAGCTTGATGCTTTGAAGGCGTCCAGGAAGAAAGAGTGCGAAGATGCCAACAATGCCGGCATCAACGAAGCCGAGGAAAATTACAAGAAACAAGTCTTCACCACTCAGGACATTTACTTCAAAGCTGGGTGGAAGGCTGCCTGTCAACAGCTCGGTCAAGGTCCTGACACTGATGTGTTTGCCTCTCCACCAGCTGCCTTCTTACCGACCTACCTCATTCCATATGCCAATGACGTCTTCAGCGCGCTGCAAGCTGAAGCCGAGGAAGGACTTGAAGAAGAGGGCGAGGAAGACGCTGGAGGAGAGGACCAAACCGAACAGGAGCAGCCGGGCCAAACTGGGACCGATGTCCATGACCAGACTGCCACGGTCAACCTGGAGGCTGATGAGGAATTCCCTGATCTCTCCCCCCTAGCGTAGTTTCTCTCTTTTTGTTTTTCTGATGTAACCAGGATAAGTTCCCCACCTCTTGTACTTAAGTTTCTATCAATGAAAAGCTTTTATTTTGTCAAGTGTTTGCACGGTTGTCATCAATTCCATCTTCAGCAAACATCTCGGTATAAATCACAAATTTGGACGAGACACTTCGTCAACCGAATTACTTAACTCGGTTGAAACACTTGAGCAAAACAAAACAGCAACTTCTTCCATCCGGAGTAAATCATCTCAGTTGGGAATCCTAAGTTGGACAAAACACCAACTCTTTCAACCGGAGTAAATCATCTCGGTTGGGGTGGCCTAAGTTGGACAAGACACCAACTCTTCCAACCGGAGTAAAACATCTCGGTTGGGATGGCCTAAGTTGGACAAGACACCAACTCTTCCAACCGGAATAAATCATCTCGGTTGGGATGGCCTAAGTTGGACAAGACACCAACTCTTCCAACCGGAGTAAATCATCTCGGTTGGGGTGGCCTAAGTTGGACAAGACACCAACTCTTCCAACCGGAGTAAATCATCTCGGTTTCTACATTAAAACAACAGTCCAAGTGCTAAAGCAAAATCACTTCTATATATTGACAAAAAGAATTACATTCTGAAGTGCAAGCCAAAAAATTCCTTTGCACAAGAAAAGAAACCAAAAGCTTAGAAATAATACAGTTTGAGGTTGGCTGCATTCCATGGCCGGGGGGTATTGCTCTTCCCTCCAGATCGTCCAAGTGGTAAGCCCCCTTGCCCGCCAAACCGGTGATCTTGTAGGGTCCTTCCCAATTTGCCCCTAGTTTGCCTTCACCTGGCACCAGGGTGTTGCCCATGACTTTTCTCAAAACCCAATCACCAACTTTGAACGATCTGGGGTGCACCGTCTTGTTGTACTTCCTTGAGAGCTCTTGTTGGTAAGCGGCCACATGGATGAGGGCCTTCTCCCGACGCTCTTCCACTAGGTCCAGCTCCAAGGCAATAGCCTCGGCATTCAGTTCAGGCTCAAAACTCTCGCTTCTTAGGGTGGGCATGCCAACTTCCAAAGGTATGACCGCCTCCATGCCATAAGCCAAAGCAAATGGAGTTTCCCCGGTAGATCGCCGCGGGGTTGTTCGGTATGCCCAAAGGACGCTGGGTAATTCCTCAGCCCATTTTCCCTTTGCTTTCTCCAGCCGTTTCTTTAACCCATCCAGTATAGTCTTGTTCGATGCCTCGGCTTGACCATTGGACTGCGGGTAAGCCGGAGTGGAGTTGTAGAATTCAATCTTCAAATCTTCACAAAATTCTCTGAATAGGCGACCGTCAAACTGGGTGCCATTGTCAGAGATCAAGATCTTGGGGACGCCAAACCGCGTGACCACGTTCTGCCAGACAAACCGCTTCACGTCTTTCTCTTTGATTGTTGCCAAGGGCTCAGCTTCAACCCATTTTGTGAAGTAATCTGTGGCCGCAATGAAGAATTTCCGATTGCCCGGTGCTGTTGGCAGTGGCCCCACTATATCTAGCCCCCACATGGCGAAGGGCCAAGGACTGGTGAGGGGAAAAAGTTCCCTAGCAGGCTGATGGATCTGATGGGCGAATTTCTGGCACTTTTCGCACTTGCGGACATACTTTTGTGCATCGGCCTGCATGCACGGCCACCAGTATCCCTGAGCAATAGCTCGGTAGGCCAAGGATCTGCCCCCTATATGGCTGCCACAAATGCCTTCGTGAATTTCGTACAAGAAGGCCTCCACACTACTCGGGTGCACGCACTTTAGATAAGGACCAGTGAAGGACTTTTTATACAATTCACCAGATGGAGAGAGCCAAAACCGCTCTGACTTCACCCGGACTTTGTGTGCTTCCTTCTTGTCAGTTGGTAGAGTCCGGTCTCTGAGGAACAAGATTAAGGGGTCCATCCAGGAAGAACCTAGCGCCGCACAGAGTACATCCGTCTGCCCGGCGTCTTCAATGCTTGGCCGTGGAAGAAAGTTAATTAACAGGGGGTTTGGAGACATACTATCTACCATCGAAGCGAGGCCGGCCAGCTCATCAGCTCGGCTGTTTTCTTCACGGCTAATCTGTTAGACTCTGATTGCCTGAAACTGCTTGATGTGTTCCCTGACCAGAGCTTGGTACTTTGCTATTCTGTCATCTTTTGCTTCGTAAAGCCCAGAGACTTGGTTAACAACAAGCTGGGAATCACTGTACACCAGTAGCTCGGCAGCCTTCATTTGAATAGCGCTCTTGAGCCTGGCCAGAAGGGCCTCGTACTCAGCCTCGTTGTTAGATGCTGGGAAGCCAAGCGTGATAGAATGTTCAATGGTGAGGCCATCCGGGGAGATAAGAATGATACCTAGTCCGGCACCATGACGGTTGGACGCTCCATCAACAAAAAGCTTCCACATTTCCCCCACAAAAAGCTTCCAACAGTCTGATGGGTCCTGAGAGTTGCGAAGGGCAATGGGATCACGGTTTCTTGGCTGTCTGGTTTCAAGTTCTGTGTTGACTGGTTCCACTCCAGCCCCCCTTGGTGATTCGGCAACGGACTCAGCAAGTCGGTCTTCAATGCTTAAGTCCGTAGGCGAATCACCAGGTTGCGGTATTATGCCGGCCGCAGGCTCTGTGCTGAGTAGCTCCATCACTTCCCCCTCTGACGACGCGGGTACCGGACAGAGGGGGTGGGACAACAATACCCAACTCCGACATCGCGTCGCCGGTTGGTTGAATTGTACAAGTTGAGGGTACTTCGGTGGGGCGCGCAAATTCCGCGTCGGCAACTCCACCCAGTTGTTGTATCTCGGTCAGGCTTGCAGTCCCTTCTTCTTCTGCCGCGGCAATATCGACCGGGCATACCGGATGAGTTCCTGGTGAAAATTCGGCAACAAAATCGGCCAAAGTTTGGGCCTTTATGGCTGTGCGCGGCTGGAACTTTACATCAAACTGTCCCAATTCGACCACCCCACTTGAGAATTCAGCTTGAAAAGTCCGCCCGTTCAAACAAGGCCTTAAGGGGAAACTCGGTCAGTACGATGATGGTATGGGCGTGAAAATAATGCGCCAACTTCCTTGAAGCCATCATCAATGCCAACGCAAGCTTTTCCAGCGGCAAGTACCTCGTCTCAGCCGGCAGCAAGGTTTTACTGACATAAAAAATTGGGAGGTGTTTGATTCCTTCAGCGCGGACTAGCACCGCACTGATTGCGTGCTGGGAGACGGCAAGGTAAAGGAAGAGTTCCTCACCCGGCCTTGGTGTAACCAACAGTGGCGGAGAATACAGATATTCCTTGAGCTCGGCCAAAGCCCGGTCACACTCTTCGTCCCACAAGAACTTTGACTTCAATGCTTGAAAGAAAGGGCGGCAGCGATCTGATGACCGGCTTATAAATCGATTAAGCGCGGCGGCCATTCCGGCCAGATGCTGCACGTCCTTAGCTGAGCTGGGCTGCTTCAACTCTTGCACGGCTCTTATCTGAGTAGGGTCTGCTTCGATGCCTCAGTTCATGACTAGGAACCCCAAAAATTTTCCGGATCCCACGCCAAAGGCACACTTTGACGCATTCAAGCGCAGCTTGTGCTTCTTTAGAATGTCAAACATCTCGGCTAAGTCGGACAAATGGCTTGCCTCATGTCGGCTTTTTACCACCATATCATCGATGTAAGCCTCTATCGTCCGGCCAAGCAAAGGAGCAAGCATTTTGGTCACCATCCTCTGAAAGGTTGCCCCGGCGTTCTTCAAACCAAAAGGCATGACTCGGTAGCAGAAGAGTCCCCTTGGAGTCGTGAAAGAGGTGATCTCTCGGTCAGGCCCATGCATGGCAATCTGATGGTAGCCGCGGTAGGCATCCAAGAAACTGAGCCTATTATGTCCAGCCGTCAAGTCCACAAGCTGGTCAATTCGCGGCAAAGGGAAGCTATCTTTGGGACAAGCTCGGTTGACTGTCTTGTAGTCGACACAAACTCGCCACTTTCCATTCTTCTTGGGCACCACTACTGTGTTGGAAATCCACCGAGGGTAGTGCACTTCCTGAATTGCTCGTGCCTCAAGCAGGTTCTTCACCTCCTCTGCAACTACCTCGGCGTGATGCAGCGCCGACCTCCTTGTTCGCTGGATGACTGGCTTTGCTCCAGGGAAGACGTTGAGGTGATGGCAGATAAAACTTGGATCGAGGCCCGGCATGTCGTAAGGCGACCATGCGAAGACTTCGATGTTGGCCATCAAAAATTCAACCATCTCGGTCCTCTCTTAGGCTGTAAGGCTGGAACCGAGCAGGAAGAACTTATCCGGCCGCTCCACATCGAGTCGCACCTCAACCAGGTCTTCCACAGCTTTGTCCTCTGCCTTAGTGCCCACATCCTCCAGAACTCCTCGGTCTTCCGGTCCTTCTATCATTTGCACGAAGCCTTTGGCAGCCCGGCTGCCGTTCACCGCCACGAAGCACTGTTTGGACATGACTTGATCCCCCCAGATCTCCTCGATTGCCCCCATAGCTGAGGGGAATCTCATCACCTGGTGGTAGGTCGACGCTAGAGCTTGCATAGCGTGAAGCCATCCCCTTCCAAGGATAAGGTTGTAAGTCGAAGGCACTTGCAACACCCAAAACTCCACTTGCTTGACCACAGATCCCGCTTTGACCGGCAGGATAATCTTTCCCAAGGGCCACTCCGGTTGTGAGTTGAAACCAACCAGTGGCGAAGTTGCCGGAGCCAAGTCTGTCTCCCAGAGTTTGAGCTGCTTGAACGCATCATAATACATGATCTCAACCGAGCTTCCCTGATCGATCAAGATCCGTTTAACATCAAATTCCTTGATGCGAAGTGTCACTACTAGGGCATCGTTGTGCGGCGTCTGGATACGCTCTAGATCCCTTGAGGTGAAACTAATCACGTCTTTTTCTTCAGTCTTCCCCCTTTTGATGGCAGGCTTTACCGACAAAACTTCCCTCATATGCTCTGCCTTTTTTATCATGCCCCGGAGTTCCCAAACACACTCCGGTTCCACGATGCCGTGGATGACATTAATAACTCCTTGTGGTGGTGCATCTCGGTCATCCTGTCCCCTGGGATCGACCGGAGCCTGATTCGGTTTTACGCCGCCATCAATGTAGAGGTCTAGGTGCCCGGCCGCGACCAGCTCTTCTAAGTGTTGCCTCAAAGGCAAACAATCCTCAGTCCGGTGGCCTCTCTCCCGGTGGAATGTGCAACGATACCGCGGATTGTAGGCCTTCTGTCCATCGCCCAACTTAGCAGGAAACCGGACATACTCCTCGTCTCGGATTTCACTAAGTACGCGATAAATTGGAATCTTGAAGACCGTGGTGATGCCAGTCCTTGCCTTCAACCTTCTGTTTACATCCGCTACATCATCTCGGGGGTAGTCATCCCAGTCATTCCGACGTCCTCTACCCCGGCTCTTACGATTTGAGCCGCGGTCTGGTTCCTCTACTCGGGCACTTGAGCGGCTGGACTCTTGCCTAACTGCATGCACTTTGCCTGCTGTCTTCTTGTCTGTTGCTACCGGAGTTTCCTTCACGGTAGAAGTTGACGCATCATCCTCAACCCGGATGTGCTCATTGATGCGCTGTATGAGCTGGCCCATGGATGTCAGCTGGTGCATGGTGAGCGAGTCCCGCAGTCTATGCCCGACCGGGAGACCTCGTTTGTATTGAGTGATTGCAAGGTTGACCGGGCAATCCAAGATCTCGTTGAAGGTCTCCCAATATCTGGAGTTGTACGCCTTCAATGTGTTGCTCGGTTCCATCTTGACACTTAGTAGGTGATCCACTTCCTTCGGTGTTTTGGTGTTAGTTTTGAAGCGCGTCACAAAGGCTTCGGCCAACTGATGCCACCTCTCTATACTCCCCTCCGGCAACCTTTCGAACCACTTCAAACCCAGTTCGCCCAAACTTGACGGGAAGATGAGGCACATAAGAGGGTCATTCCGCCTATGTCCGGCCATGACCTGTCGGAAATGACTTACGTGCATGTAAGGATCTGTCTTCCCGTCGTACAATGTGAACTTTGGCTGATGGAAGCCCGACGGAAGAGGTGTTGTCTCTATTTCCAGGGAGAAAGGGGTGGCGCTCAACCTTGCCAAGTCAAAATCCACCAGGAGCGGTGCTGCTTGGCGGGGTGGAGGCATTCCGACCTCCTCGCTGGCGTGAACCTCGTAGGATAACCGCTGGAACGCCGGTATCCTTTGAGCCTCCCGCCATCGAGCCCGCTCCTTTAAAACTGCGCGCAAATCCTCTGAATGTGCGGAATAAGAGTATCTCAACGTCGTCACCGGACGCGAGGGCTGGTAGGTGCTATCTTGCGTGCTAGACTTTTCTGCATGCACGTCGGAATCACCATTCGCCGAATGACGGCGTCCTGGTCCCTCAGCTTGTTTTCCAGGCGCCTGGCGTGTGAGTCCCTCCGCCGCCGATGTCCGTCTGGACTCCGTGAATGACCATGACTCCTTCCGCGCTTATCTCGCTTGTCTCCCGACTGTCCTCCTGGGAATGTCTCCAGGTTAGCCATCGGAATGATGTCGGGATGCCCCTCTCTTCGTTTGCCTGACTCCGGAGTAACTCCGTCGATGGCGGACAACGGAAACTCTTCGTTGTTCGCCATGGTCGGCGGTCAGACGAGCGTGGAAGACAAGGTTTTATCTGCAAGGCTTCCCACAGACGGCGCCAATTGTACGGGGAGCAAATATTCCGGCAAACCCGTACTCCTTTCTTCCAAGCTCCGTTTCTGTCCGATCACCTGAAAGCACAATGGCGGTAAGCTACCCGGCGGTGTGTGGCCGGAAAACCCCTCCGACGATCAAATCAGCACACACCTTGGGATAGAGAGGGAGAGGAGAGTGTTTGAGTGTAAGAATGTCTTACCAAAGTGTTCGTCTGTCTGTATGGTGGGTGCAGACATGCCTTTATACCCTCTGCGCCCCATATCTACTCCCAGTCATCTCCTGACACGTGGCTCTGCTATCCCATCCGTCGGCGTAAACCTTGCTGAACATCACCTAACCCGACTGCCAGCCCTCTCTACTGGGAGCCCGGCAGCCGGGCAACATCATCTCGGCTGTCAACGGCCGTGCTGTCCTTCATGCCCAAGCACTCCGCTTGGCTAAGCTCAATGGAAACCGGGCTAGGCGCATCTCAGCTCACCTTTGGTCGGCCTTCCTGCCGAGCAAACAAGTACCTCGGCTGAACACACCTTTCCGGGCGCCGGTCACTTAACTCGTCTGGCTTTGCCACCGCCAGAGCATGTAGCTCGGTCCAACCAAGCGCTGCCTTAACCGAGCATCTTTATTCCGAACTAGGCCACACATCCTCAGCCGACACTTGCCCGGCCCAAACCCGTCCGGCAAAACTCTGCTCGGCCCAAGTCTGTTCGACCCAGTACCAGGTCATTAATCTCCCTCTCAAGTGATGTATACAAATTTAATTGGTTAATTATTAGAAAAGATGTGAGAGAGAGAGTTGTATTAGATACATCATTGTGTTTAAAAAATAGATTTAATTTTTGGATCTAAATAACACTATCCAAAAATAAAGACTTAAATAAAATAAATTTATTATCTTAATCTGCAAAAATCCAGATCTAAAGGACTCTTGTAAAGTTACAAACTTGGTAAAAAAATACATATGCCGACTGTTTTGTCTTGTTTTGTTTTTTAATATTTTATTTTAAGGCAAATTACATATTAGTTTATCTCTTTAGAAATAATTACATATCAGTAAATCTTCTTATCAACCTTAATAATTAAAATAATAAAATTTTCAGTAATTTTGTAAATATTTTTTTAAATATACACTGGAGTGTAATTTTCTCTTTATTTTATTACCAAACACAAGTTGTTTAAAATTAAAAATTTTAAACTTAAACACTTTAAAATTTATTTTAATCCATAAAATCGTATTTTTTAAATATACATAATTTTAAGGATGAAATCGTATTTGTAAAAACATGACTTGATAACAACATTTTACAATAAATTAGCTAAAATTGTGTTTTGGAATCATGATTTTATCTAAAATCAAAATTTTAAAATACACCATCAGGGTGGTGGTCTAGTAGTGAAGGCATTGGCTTCCCGCAGCAGAGAATCAAGTTCGACTTTTGAGGGACGCGAAATGCTGGATACTTTTCAGTGGTTCTCTGCAGAGATCTCGTGTTATACTCCGATTGAAACTTGGCCTTGTTGGGGGTGGTCGATGAGCTTCACTGGTGCCTCGGTGATGGATCTATTCCTTTGGATTGGTTTAAATCAGGCCGACAACTGGTTATCCCGAGGTCCGAGCCCACGAATGCCGTGATGACATCTCAGAATATCCTTTTTATTGTTCCAAAAAAAATATAAAAAAAAATACATTTTTATTAAAAAATCTAAATCTAAATTTAATTTTTTTTCAATTTATTTATTTATTTTATTCAAAACAACTTGCATTGTTGTGTTAAAATAACTCACAACTACTCTTTCTTTCCTTTCTCCTCTTTTTTTCTTCGGAAATTTTAAAATACACTCTTTTAAAAAAGGGTGATTTTTTTTGATAAATCCCATTCTTAAGTGTTTTATTCCATCTAACCCAAATTGTTTTTCACTATTCCAATAAGTCCCATACCTAGTTTTTTTTTTTTTTTGTCCAAAACACCCCTGCTATGTTTTTTAATGTCTCTTGCCATTCAAACCAACAGAATCCAAAAATATAGGAGCACTCCCAAGCAAAGTGGAAACAATCCTGCAAAAATCCTATATTCCATACCTGTGAAATCGTCTCATCATCTCATCGTTTCATTACGTCAACTCCTTTATCATCTTCTCTATGTCGTCGGCTACCGGAATCCCCATTCTCATCCTTTGTTTCTGCTGTGAATCTTCACAATGATTATCTGTGACAATCCAACCATCTCATAATGGGTACCAAACATAAGTGATTTTACTCATTTTGTATATAAATCCTAAACCCTAACTATTTTTTGTCTCAACGCGAACTTCCACACATCCCCATGATTATATTGATATGATTTTGGTATTTATTGTTCATATTATTATTGTTATTTTTTCTTTCTTGCAGTTGTTGTTGGTATTGATGATATCCCTGAACAGATGTAAATCCCCTAGAGTTTTTGCTTCTTTTTTTATTTTTTTTTAATTGTTGTTGTTGCTATTTCCATGATATAAACATTCACATAGAAACCATGGGGTGCATAAAATTGTTACATGATTGTTGTGGGCCAATTCATTTGTATGTTACATTGTGAAGATTTACATCAAGCTAATACCTATGAAAAACCTCCTTTCTTGGACTTGCTATGTGATATGTAAATAAAACTATTATTTTCTGATGTTGACATTCATACCAATGTGAATATTCATAATATGTTTTGATTCCCACAAAAATTGTGGTGTGTAGTTATTGTATTGCTAATGCTGTCATGTTTTTGTACTTTGTAAGCTATAAATGTGAACATTCCCATCATTCTTATATTCAAAACAAGGCTTGTTTTTGTGGTTGTGTAATATAATACAATGTTAATGTCAATTTGTACATTAACATTGTGAATTAACATGGGTATGTGAATATAATGTGAAAAATACCATTGACAATTATCCATTCTCGCTTAATGTCGTCCATGTTTGTCAACTTAATATTCACATCATGTTTGGGTATGATGCAAAACTTTATAGTTCGTAGTTAATGAATTGATGATATTGTCATAGTGTTTGGTAGTATGTAGTTATTATGAATATTCTCACTCCTTCCCCCCTCTTTTTGGTTCAATGTGAATTCCAAACAACTATTTGATATTATTGTTGTTGTGTTTCCCTTTCACGTTTGATTGTAATGAACTGATGTGAAATACATGCCAAATAAATTTGTGCTAATGCCAACACAATTGCATAATCCATCCCTATTCCATTCAATCCTTTATCAGATGTGAATGTTTACATCATTGTCCATAGATGCAAACATTCACACCAGTGCCCAAAGATGTGAATGTTCACGCTTATGCTCAGATATGTGAATGTTCACATTAGTATTTGAAATGTTCGCATTAGTATTCTCATTATAGGAAATAGCAGACTTAGTTGATTTTTTGAATGTTCACACCATGTATCTGATCAATGTGAATGTTCATACCATGTATTTGACTTTTATTGTTTTATCCTATGTTGTATTGTGTTCATGTGAATATTCACATCATGGTTTTACTCAATGCAACCCTGGTCACATCATTATACTATTCATAGCACATATAGTTTGTACTTGTTATCATTTACCATTTGTGACCATTAACAGTAAATTTGTTTCTAATTGAACAAACAAATGTTGCTCATAGATTTCATAGCAAAATAAAAAGAGAACAGTTCCACGTCAAAGACAAACTTGCACAAATAGCCAGCCCCCCCCCCCCCCCCCCGGTGAAAAGTGAATATGAAAAAGGTCAACTACTGATCTAACATCATTAGGTTAGTGAAACTGATGATGAGTACCAAGTTCTCGGATCCTCAGCTGGATTGTTTGAAGGAAACACCATTTTGGCAATTGTTTAATGTGTTGAGGATCGGTAAAGTTGACCTCGACAAATGCATGAAATTAAATGATGTCATCGTATACGTGCTAAAGATGTACAAGGCATCCAATGACACATTTTACATCGGCGAGAAAAATATGAATATGAATTCCACATCCTTTGTGATTTTGTAAATATTAGAATACATTGGACAAAAGAATCATAATTAATTATTTTGATTGTGTTTAATAAGATATAATGGTATGTTGTCATAATATTTGCTACTAGAAAGTCAATATTAATATTCATATTGGTTTATGTTATTTTATAATTATGTACACATAACCATTGGTTTAATGTGACTAAATTAATTCATTTAATGTTTTATTCGTGATGTTGACATTCACATCAATAATCTGATTGTGTATAAACATACACTTCATGTCTGTGTACACACAAAAATGATGGTTTGTGGTTAATGCAATATTGATGTACTCATATTTTTAGAGATTAAAAAATCAATGTGAACCTTTACATTGTTGTCAGCTGCTTTACAATTGTGTACACATAATCATTAGTTTAATGTGATTTGTGGGCAATGCAATATTGATGTGAACTTTAATATCACCATTCCATATTAGTAATTAACACTTTGAAACCATAATGTCTTAATCTATATTCCAGAATTCACGTGAATCTTCATATCCATATGTTTTAGTGTGAATATTCACATCATGTTTGTATTCAAAATGAAAGCTAAGGTTTGTCATTATGTAAGTTGATACAATGCTGATGTGAACCTTAACATTACCTTGTCACAGTGGTAATGAACACAATGAAAACATATTCACCATTCAATATTATATTGGTGTGTGAATAATATTAACACCACTTGATAACACGATGACAAATTTTCAATTCAAATTAATATGAATATTAACACTGATCACATCATGCAAAAAAAAATAGCTAAGTCTATATTTTGCACAGCTAATCCCAAAATCGAACACTTTATGAACATTCACATTGTTCATGCGATATGAATATTCACCACATTCAAAAATTTAAATCAAAACTCAAACACATGACTAGCCAAAACCAACAACCCCATACAACCAACCAACCAACCAAAATTTAATCTACACAATAATGTTAAAAGCAAGAAACAGAGCATACAATCTTTCATATACATTCACATTCTTCCTACAATGTGAATATTCACCACATTCAAAAAATAGAGCCATATCTCAACCACATAACCAGCCAAAACCTATAACCTCATTCAACCAAATAAAACTTGCATGTCAATCAATTCTAGAAAATGAAGTTGGAAAAAAAATGTAACAACATAGACTGGATATATAAATAGTTGCGATTCAAATCCATCTTCTCTTTCTCTTTGATTCGATCCAGTCAAATGTGGGTTTCAATCAATCTACTGAACAAGTTTGTAAGCCATTACCTTTATTCCTTTGATTCAAATTCTTCTCTGTTCCTTTGATTTCCGGCTAAAATCATAACTATGACAGAAAAAAAAAAGAGCACAAACTCTAAATCGCCATCTTCTCTCCTACAGGAATGAAACCCTATTGCAACGAAACACTACCACGAGCACAAACTCTGGATCGTCATCTTCTCTCCTATAGGAATGAAACCCTACCACAACAAAACACTACCATGAACTCTGTGTCATCGTCTTATCTCCTGTAGGAACGAAACCCTACCACAACAAAAACAGAGAGAAACATGTATATTATTTTTGTATATAATATATATCAACATATAGACATAAAGGTATAATAGTCCAACCAAAAGTATAAATCAGGAAAAAAGGACCTTATGGAATAAAAATATAAATACATAGGACTAATTAGGCTATAATTTTCTTTTGTGGACTTATTGGGATAGAACACCTCTAAATGGGATTTATCAATAAAAAACCCTTTAAAAATGTGTACCATATGCACTATTAGTTAATATATATTTTTTTTAATTATGACATTATTTTAATTAGGATTCATAAATTCTTTAGTTATGTCTCATATTATATTTAGTTATAACATTTTTTTTAATTATGATTCAAAAAATTAAAATTATATCATTTTTTAAAAAAAAAATTACAAGGTGTATTTTCCTTTTGGGACACTTTTTCATAAATCTATTTTGACCTACTTATATTCCATTTAGTCTAATAAGTCTTATGAGTGACATAATTACCAAAATAATCCTAATAATATTCAAATTTATAGTGTGAATGTTCTATCATGTGAATGTTCACAGCGTTAATGTGAATATTCACATTGAAAAATATGAATGTTCACATTACCAATTTGGCAACTGTTCAAAAAAATATTCGTAAGGATAAAAATGTCCATAAAATACTTTAAATATGATAATTAGGATTTGGTAGATCAAATGTTCAAATAATTAGATTTATTGAAATATAAGAATATCTTATAGACTAATTGGAATACAAACACTTAAAAAAGGATTTTCTAATAAATTTACCTTTTCTTTTTTCTTGGACTTATGTTAAGAAGTAGGTAAAAAAATAATAACTTTTTTAATTTTTTATAAAAAATATAAAAAAAAAATAAAAAGATAATATGATTAAAAAAAACTAATAAAACTCGCTTTTAGTTGCCAAAGAGATCTTTGTTTTCTGGAAGTGCACTGATTGACCATGTGACATTATTGTTCCAAAAGTGTAACCAGTGTTGAAAATTTAATCGCGCGAGAAGCAATCTTTTGAAAATTGGATTGGTGAGTAAATTGAAAAAGAGATTAGGTGGACGGGTTACTAGTTTAATTGTTGGGTTGAAACGGTTGAATCGTGATGTCATAATTCCATCATAAACATATTTAAAAATATAAGTATAAAAATGACAAAAAATAATAATTAAATTCAACAAAATAATAGAATTTTTAAAATATTTACAAGATAAGTATACATATATTTATTTTTGCAAGATGAATGCCAGAATATATAATCAAAAAATTAGTTCACCAAACCATTAACTAACAATTATGAAATCAAGAATTTATTATAAAATATATTTATGAATTTTTAAAAATATTTAGTGCTATATTACTATTCCATCATTAACTTTTCTTTGCCTCAATGCTTTTTGTTTTGTTTGGACATGATAATGACTATGAAAATAAGCATTAAGCAGCTTAAGAAACATAGCAACAAAAAAGGGAAGCAAAAGAGACAGAAATAGAGCAGCAGAGAAGTGAAAAGAAAAATGAAGAAAATTGATCGGTTCTTAAAACCCAATTTGGGTTTGACTGTTGAATCGACGGTTCTTCTGATTCTTTCATTTTACACCGGTTTTAAGCTATGTCCGTGTTTAAAGGGTTTTTCGAACCGGAACAAGGTCCGGTCATTGGTCCAATTGGTTTGACTGGCCGGTCCAGTCCGAGTTTCTAAACATTGGCAAGAAGACTCGTGTATAGAGAGAGTGTCGACCCGACAAGTTATCACCTATCCCAATTAAACCAAAGCCTAGTGTTTAATTTGTTAATATATAATATACATTAGATATGTTCATATATAATATACATTGGATACCAATCTTACATTGTATGCTGTAAAGGCCAAACACCACTCACACACTTTCATTATTACGCATAGCTTTTGTCTTAGCTTTTGTCTTCTCCTTTCGATGCTTCCTCTATAAATGAGCATCACTCTTGTAACCAAGATACACATTGAATATAGCATTCATTCAGTCTCTCTCTTTTCTCTCTCTCTTTACCTCTCTACCAATCTCACATGGTATCAGAGCCCAGTTATGCATTTCTGGCAATTTTCGGTTTTGGTGCTTAGTCCCGTACACAGTGGCACTACACCAAACAGCTCAGAATCTCCTCACGATTCCAACGGCACCACGCTCGTCCTGAGAAACTCTTCCATGCGCCCACACGCGCCGCCTTTGTCCTCAGTGCGTCACCACTTTCGCCACCACTCTCACACGCGCCTTCACGCGCCATCTATTGCTACTCACGTCCGCCACGCGCCCACACGTCCGCATCTGACGTCAGCCCTACCTCTTGCGTGCGCCGCGCCTGCTACTGTGCGCCTCACGTGCGCCGCTCCACTATTGTGCACCCGCATGCGCCAAAACTGCTCCTGTGCGCCGCGCCTGCGCCAATCCGCTACCGTACGCCACACGCCTTCCTGCTAACGTGCTCCTCACTGCACTTTGCTAACGTGCGCCGCTGACATCATTTTTAACCTCTGCTGACGTCATCTCTGCACAGCACACCTTTCCTAGCTATTTTCGACCTTCCGGACTCACTGGTACACTCTGTTTTACCTAATTTTGCTCCTATAGGTCTGCTCCTATTTATTTCACCCTATTCACCTATTATTATGGATCGTCATGATGCCTCCCATCCCATTTCCGTTATTTTGAATGGTTCCAACTATGTTCTGTGGGCCCAAGCCATATCTTCCTTCCTCAAAGGAAAAAAGCTCTGGCGAATTATCACCGGGGATGTGACCCAACCGGTGAAAGACACTAATGCAGCTACTGCTACTACTGCTACTGCTACATATGAAGACCGACTTGAGGACTGGTACAGCAAGAAATACCAAATCATTACCTGGTTTCGAAATACCTCTATTACCTCTATCAGTCTTCAGTTTGGTCACTTTCAGCTTAACTCTATCGCTACTCCTGCCAAAGACATCTGGGATTTTTTGAAAGAACGATACCAGACTACTGGTCTTGTCCATCAATATCAACTTCAGAGCCAACTTCACCGCATGCGCCAAGAATCCAGTCAGTCCATTAATGACTTTCTGTCTCAAATGTATTCTGTTTGGGACCAGCTTGTTCTTTCAGAACCGACTTGGCCTCACCAAGAAGATGTTGTTCTATTTACTATCTATCGTAATCAGCAAAGGTTGGTGCACTTTCTCATGGCTCTCACTTCCTCTTTTGAGCCCGTACGTGCCTCTCTCCTTCGTCGCCATCGATTGCCCACTCTTGAACAAGCTATTTCTGAGCTGCTATCAGAGGAGACTCGTCTTGGGACTCTCCAAACTCATCATGTGGACTCTGTTCTTGCCACTCCTCTGTACCGGCCATCATTTACCCAGCGGACCACTGCCTGCCTCTATTGCCAGAATCGGGGCCTTCATTCAACACATCTCCTGGTCAATTGCCCCGTCAGATCCTGCCGATACTGCAACAAACTTGGTCCTGGTCATCTACAACAGGATTGTTTTCGCAATCCGTCCCGATCATCCTCCAATAGCCACTCCTCTCGCGGTGGTTCTTCCTGAGGGAGCTCTCATCGTTCCGGGCCTCAGTCTCATTCTGGGAATCAGTCTCATCACACTGTTGCTGCTGCCTCTGAGGGTTTTTCTGAGTCATCTGCTCCGTTTACCCTTCTCTTTTCTTCAACGGATGTAGAGGCCATGTTCAAACACCTTCTCTCTCCTGGTACACCTCCTCCTACTGCTTTGTCTGTGATCCCAGGTAACTCTTCTTGGTATTTTGACTCTGCCTGTTGTAATCATATGACCTCCAGTTCTACTATCTTTTCTTCCATCTCTTCATCTCCTCATATTCCCTCAATTCATACTGCTGATGGTTCTCTCATGTCTGTCCGTCATGTTGGTACTGTTTCCACATCTTCTTTATCTTTACCTCAAGTTTATCATATCCCTGCTCTCACCTTAAACCTTATTTCTATTGGTCAATTATGTGAACTTGGTCTAACTGTCACATTTTCTGCTACTGATTGTTTGGTGCAGGACCCTCAGACGGGGCAGACTATTGGGATCAGCCGTAAGCACGGACGTCTCTATGAACTCATTCACCTTCATGTTCCTGACTCTCCTCAAATCGCTGCTCCTGCATCTGCTTCCTCATTATCTCCTTTTCATCTTTGGCATTGTCGCTTAGGGCATATTTATGTTAATCGCTTGCAGTCTTTGGTTTCTAGTGGACAATTGGGTCATGTAATTCCAGATAATTTCGATTGTATACCCTGTCAACTTGCCAAACAACCTGCTTTATCGTTCAATAAAAGTACTTTTGTTTCCCATGCACCTTTTGATCTTATACATTCGGATATTTTGGGCCCCTCTCCTACTACTACTATGGGGGGATCTCGTTATTTTGTTGTTTTTATTGATGATTTTTCCCGGTTTACTTGGCTTTTTCTCATGAAAACTCGGTCTAAACTTAAACTTCTTTATTATAGATTTGCCAAAATGGTCCACACCCAATTTTCAAAAACCATCAAACTTTTTCGCTCTGACAATGCTATGGAATATCGGGATTCCGATTTCCTTTCTTTTCTTCAGAGTCATGGTACCCTGCCTCATCGTTCCTGTGCTGGCACGTCCCAGCAAAATGGCCGTGCTAAACAAAAACATCGGCATATTCTTGACACTACTCGCGCTCTCCTTCTCTCTTCTTCCTGTCCTGAAAACTTTTGGGGGGAAGCTGCCTTCACTGCTGTCTACACTATCAATTGTGCTCCTACCCCTGTCATCCATAATCAAACTCCCTTTGAACGTCTGCATGGCACTCCCCCTCCATACACCAATCTTCGGGTTTTTGGCTCTGCCTGCTTTGTTCTGCTTCAATCCCATGAACACACCAAGCTTGAACCTCGTTCTCGTCTTTGTTGCTTTCTTGGGTATGGAATTGAACATAGAGGCTTTCGCTGTTGGGATCCTCTCTCTAAACGTCTTCATATCTCCCGCCATGTCGTTTTCTGGGAGCACAAAATGTTTTCCTCTCTATCCTCCTTTCACTTACCCGCACTTTCCACTGATGTACTGTTTACTAATCCTTCCATCGATCTCTTCTCTGATGATTTTGATACAGGTTCCTCCTTCATAGAGACGCCCCTATTCACTGTTGATCCCGTCCAGACTGCTCTTCTTGAAGGTCCACCTCTCACTGCACCACCTCTTTCTCCACCGGTTCTTCCTCCCACTGATCCTCCTACGGGTCGACCACACCGGGTAACTCAACCTCCTATCCATCTTCGTGATTATATTGTTGGATCTGCTGCCTTTTCTACTTATGAACCTACCTCCTATCGTGAGGCTTGTACTAATCCTCTTTGGCAGCAAGCTATGACTGATGAACTCCAGGCTTTGGACAAAACTCATACTTGGGATATTGTTGATCTTTCTCCTGGCAAGACTGCGATTGGCTGCAAATGGGTTTACAAAATCAAGACTCATTCTGATGGCTCTATTGAACGCTACAAAGCTCGTCTTGTTGCCAAGGGCTTCAACCAGGAATATGGTATTGATTATGAGGAGACCTTCTCCCATGTTGCTCGACTTACCTCTGTTCGCAGTTTACTTGCTGTCGCTGATGCTCGTCACTGGGAGCTCTTTCAGATGGATGTCAAAAATGCTTTCCTCAATGGTAATCTTCTTGAGGAGGTCTACATGCAACCTCCACCTGGGTCCATTTTCCACCTCATAAGGTTTGCAAACTACAGCGTGCCCTTTACGGCCTCAAGCAAGCGCCCCGAGCTTGGTTTGCTAAGTTCAGTTCTACCATTCATGACTTCGGGTTCACCTCTAGCTCCTATGACTCTGCTCTTTTTATTTGGACTACTCCTCATGGTACCACTCTTCTCTTTCTGTATGTGGATGATATGATTATCACTGGTAATGACGCAGCTGGTATTCTCCACCTCAAACGTTTTCTCCACCGTCAGTTTGAAATGAAGGACCTTGGTACTCTTAACTACTTCTTAGGCCTTGAGGTCTCTCATGATTCTACTGGTTCCTATTTGTCACAGGCCAAATATGCATCCGATCTTTTGGCTCGTGCTGGTCTTACCGATTGCAAAACTACCTCTACTCTAGTTGATCCTCAGATTCGTCTCACTCCTCTCGATGGGGATCTCCTCTCGGATGCTACTCTGTATCGCCAGCTCATCGGTAGTCTTGTCTATCTCACAGTGACTCGTCCTGACATTGCCTATGCTGTTCACATTGTTAGTCAGTATATGTCGGCTCCTCGCACTCCTCACTATACTGCTCTACTCCACATTCTTCGCTACCTCAAAGGCACTATGTTCCATGGCCTTCACTACTTTGCTTCCTTTTTTCTTGAACTGCGTGCCTTTTCTGATGCTGATTGGGCTAGGGATCCTATGGACCGCCGTTCCACCACGGGATTCTGTTTCTTCTTAGCGGATTCTCTTCTTACTTGGCGTAGCAAGAAACAATCCCTCACTGCCCGCTCTAGTACCAAAGCTAAATACCGAGCTCTTGCTGATACTACTCAAGAACTTCTCTGGCTTCGCTAGCTCCTCACTGATCTGGGTGTTTCCTCTTCTGGGGCTACCTCTCTCTATTGTGACAATCAGAGTGCCATTCAAATTGCTCACAATGATGTTTTTCATGATCGCACTAAGCATATTGAGATTGATTGTCATTTCATTCGACAGCATGTTACACGTGGTACTGTTCATCTTCTCCCTATTGCTTCTGCCGATCAGCCTGCTGATATTTTCACCAAGGCTCATCCTCCTGGGCGCTTCCGTGATCTTGTTTCCAAACTCAACTTGGTGGATGCCTACCCTCTTTGAGTTTGTGAGGAGCTGTTAATATATAATATACATTAGATATGTTCATATATAATATACATTGGATACCAATCTTACATTGTATGCTGACATTGTATGTTGTAAAGGCCAAACACCACTCACACACTTTCATTATTACGCATAGCTTTTGTCTTAGCTTTTGTCTTCTCCTTTCGGTGCTTCCTCTATAAATGAGCATCACTCTTGTAACCAAGATACACATTGAATATAACATTCATTCAGTCTCTCTCTTTTCTCTCTCTCTCTCTCTCTCTCTCTCTCTCTCTCTCTCTCTCTCTACCTCTCTACCAATCTCACATAATTAATGACATTATTCTAAGAAACACTGTTGCTTCTATTAAGATTAGGATACAAAAATATATAATCCGATTACGTACTTATTGATATTTGATTAATATAATTTTTGATATACATAAGTATTCAACGAATTCTACAAAATAAACGATTTGAATCATATAAATAAGTCTATAATAAGTCTCAAATTAAAACACAACAGTTACTGTTGTGTCAAAAGCACAACAGTAACCTCATACTAGATTAACTAGTGTCAAATCTTTTAAGTTAGAAAATGTTATTTTGTATTGATTAAAAACAAAATAGATTAAAATAGTTAATAAGATAAAATATCACATTCAATCTACAATCATTTTATTTTTTCGTTTATAACTATCAAATCAATTAAAAAACTAACTAACTTTTCAAACACAACTATTTTAATTGAACTAAAATAATCAAATAATCAATTAAAATAATCATATTTCCAAATAAGGTCAACATAAAAATATGATCATCATATATGAACAACTTAAGTGATTGGAAAATGTCATCGGGACCATGTGCCTTAGGTTTTTTATTACAAAAGTAAAAGTATATATATATATATTGGTTAACAAGTAAACTTTGCAAGTCTATGCTTCATCGATTTTGAAATCAACTATCAAATATCAGTTAATCAAAGTAGGACGAGAGGCAAATCTCGAGTGTATGTACCGACTCCACAACGCACACACTATTTTAATCAGAGAGTGTAACTGTCAGGAATTGACTCCACACCCAAATCCTAGATATAGGTCGTTTGACACTTAGAAGACTGTCCTAAGACCACTGCACTAAACTTTTAAGAATTGACCTTCGAGAGCATAAAATATGAGACCTTAAGACTTATATTCCAAAATTTTATCAGTGTCACAATCCTTAGGTTAAATGAAAATACTTTTTCTTCGTTACAAATCGACCAGGTCTTACTTCAATGCAAAATAATAAGTAGGTAGGGATGTGCTTTCAATCCTATCAACACCTCTTATAATAGTTTTGCATTTGTCATTGATACTGTCATTCACAATTATTTTGTAATTTTTTTATGGAATAGGTAGGGATGTGACTTTGATTTTATCAAAATGTCTTATAATAATTTTGTACATCTGTCGTTGACAATAATTTTGTAATTTTTTTTTTACTAGAATAGTATATTTTCTGTTATTATTATTTATTCATTATCTTTAATGGAAGCTTATTACTATTATGAAAAATGTTGGGGACTTCCTTTGGAGATGACTTCCACACTCCCAAAGTGATTCTGGGCCTCTATGTATGTGTGGGGTCCACTCATATATGTGTAGGATCCACATAATGAATGGTCTAGATTTGTAGGGGTCTTATGAGAGTCTTGTAAGAGTAGGGGTCTCAATCATTGCTCTTATTATTATAGTGATAACTTCCATTCCGATTGTTGATCATAAAATGTGATAAAGGCATCGTTTAGGTATTTGGTTATTTTAAGAAGTTATTTTAATTTTAGTCTATTTTAGTATGTTAAAATATTTGTATTTAGAAATATAATTAATTTTTTTCTTTTTTAGTAATTGAATGTGATGTTTATGAGAAAAAAATTAAATGATTATAATTTTGATGTGATATTTATTTTATTCAATATTTTAGTCTATTTTATCTTTTTTGTGAATTCTAACCCAAAAAGTAAAAAAGAAAACCTTTGCCAAATAAGGCCTTATGTTACCTTTGGATGACATGAACCAAGAAAGAAGAATAAGAATCTCATTATTAAAAATCACATTACTTGTAATAAAATTTTAATGTAAATTTTATAGTGTTTGTCCAGAAAAATATGAATAGTTTATTGTACGGGGAGCAAATATTCCGGCGAGCCCGTACTCCTTTCTTCCAACTCCATCTCTATCCAATCACCTGCGAGGACAACGTCGGTGAGCTACCCGGTGGTGTGTGGCCGAAAAACCCCTCCGATGATCAAGTTAGCACACACCTTGGGATAGAGAGAGAGGGAGAGGAGAGTGTTGAGTGTAAGTATTTCTCTTACCAAAAAATGTCCATGCCCGTATAGGGGGCGCAGACATGCTTATATACCCTCTGCGCCCCAAATCTACTCCCAGTGATCTCTCGACACGTGGTATTGCTATCCCATCTGTCAGCACAAATCTTGCTAAACATCACCTAACCCAACTGCCAGCCCACTCTATTGGGAGCCCGGCAGCCGGGCTACACCATCTCGGCTATCAACTGCCATGCTACACTTTATGCCTAAGTGTTCTCATAGCCAAGCTCAAGGAGGACCGAGCTCGGTTGCATTCCGGCATAGCCGAGCTCGGGACAACTCATGCTGGTTTACCGTCGGCCTTCCTGCCGAGCAAACTCATGAACCGCGGAATACCCATGCCTTGCCTGGCGCTGGACATCTCACTTGACCGGCTTCTATACCATGAAGCCAAGTAGCTCGGTCCAACCACACCTTGCCTTACCGAGCAGATCCTTTCAGGACAGGGCCGCACTACCTCGGTCCAACCTTGTTCGGCCCAAATCTGTCCGGCCCAACCCCAGACCATAAATCTCCCTCTCAATTGCCCCTTAATTCCGTCCGCGCAAGCGTGACTGGGATTACTTATTCCGACCGGGGTAACACTTCCTCGGTCCTCGGTTTGCAAAACGTGACCGCGGTAGTCGACACGCCTGTCTTCAAAACTTGCCTGGTCGACTCCTCGATTCACCATCCTGTCTCTTGACTTGCTCAGTCGTCGCCTCATCTGACCTTCCTGTCTCTTCAATTCTGACGTTGCATTAATGGGGGACATGTGTCGTCCTCTTATTGGCCCTCGAGCAGCCAACCAGCGCGTCTGTTGGCATTTCAAATTTTTGGCGGCCCTTGGGTCTATATATGTGCCCCTTCTTCTTCATTTCGTCTCTACTGCCTCCCCTCAAGCCTTCGACGTTTTAGAGCTCAAGCATCCCTAACCAAACCTCGTCCCTGCCATTCCTTGCATTTGTGCTCGAAAAAGTAGGCCCTGCCCTCAACTGGTAAGTTCTTTGAACCTCGTTTTTGCTATTTCAATTGGTATTTCGCATATTAGGGCACTAAATACTTAGTTTTTAGGACATAGGCACCCAAAATCAGCCCAAACCCGTAACTCTCCTTGCTGTTCTTCATTTTCCCTGATGAACATTGAAGATCTGGGGTGGACCGAGCTTCAGGTCCTCCTTTGATCCAAAAAATCACTCAGACCAAGCAAATAACCTGTTTGTCCCAACTTTAGTAGAAACCGGGATAGCCAAAGGACTTGGTCGCTCGACCGGGCTAACATCTGGTCAGCTTGGGCGACCGAGCTCCTTGGTTAGCCTTTACGACCGAGGTGGTTTAGCACTCTTCATTACCGAGCTAAGGTCAAGCTCGCTTTGCGCGACCGCGCTCCCTCTTACACTTGCCATCCTTATAAAGCAGACTGGCTCCTCTTACCCACCTTATAAAGCAGACTGTGAGGGACAACTTTCCCACCTTATAAAGCAGACTGGCTCCTCTTACCTTGCATAGGCCTTTTTCCCAGTGGGGGAAGAACAAAACCGTGAGGTGGGTTTCGCCAAAGCGGACAATATGTGCGAGGCACGGGGAGTGATTGCTTCATTTGGCGCCGTCTGTGGGAACTCCCTTCGGTACTTGGATGATTTGTGCCGGTGCTGGAGCCAGCTCGGCTGGGGGCTAATGTGCGGGAAATCCCACATCGGTCTGTGAGGGACTACTTTCCCACCTTATAAAGCAGACTGGCTCCTCTTACCTTGCATAGGCCTTTTCCCCAGTGGGGGAAGAACAAAACCATGAGGCGGGTTTCGCCAAAGCAGACAATATGTGCGAGGCATGGAGAGTGGTTGCTTCATTTCAATGTGCGGGAAAATCCCACATCGGTCTGTGAGGGACTACTTTCCCACCTTATAAAGCAGACTGGCTCCTCTTACGTTGCATAGGCCTTTTCCCCAGTGGGGGAAGAACAAAACCGTGAGGTGGGTTTCGCCAAAGCGGACAATATGTGCGAGGCACAGGGAGTGGTTGCTTCATTTGGCGCCGTCTGTGGGAACTCCCTTCGGCACTTGGATGATTTGTGACGGTGCTGGAGCCAGCTCGGCTGGGGGCTAATGTGCGGGGAAATCCCACATCGGTCTGTGAGGGACTACTTTCCCACCTTATAAAGCAGACTGGCTCCTCTTACCTTGCATAGGCCTTTTCCCCAGTGGGGGAAGAACAAAACCGTGAGGCGGGTTTCGCCAAAGCGGACAATATGTGCGAGGCACGGGGAGTGGTTGCTTCATTTATTATAAAAGAAATAATACTTGTAGTCTATATTTTTAAAAATAAATGTGATAAAATAAATAAGTTATGATTATTGAATCGATTTAATTTTTTTAATGATTGATATACACCAAGAACCTAATAAGATGAATGGTTTGAGATTTTTTATTTTATTTTATTTATTTATTTATTGTGTGTGTGAGAGAGAGAGAGAGAGAGAGAGAGAGAGAGAGAGAGATAGGGATCATTTGTAATTGTTGCAAGCATGGTGTATTTTAGGTTGGCTTGGGTTTCTAATAAATAATATAAAGATTTATTAGTTTGAATGAGTTGGAAATTTGTGTGAATCGATGGTGGCTTCTAGTTCACATCATAGGTTTGAGTTTTTTTTTTTTTTTTTTTTTTTTTTTTAAAAAAAAAAACTTATATTTAATAGATTAATAATTTATCCACTAAATTTATTTAGCCTGAATTCGTCCGAATAACTCGCTTCCTCAAATTAATCAAATTTAATGGAGGTGACGATATTATATTCAACGACATTTATTGAAAACAAATTTTTTACACTAGTTAAGAACAATGTTTTTTATTGGTTGGATAATGAAACGGCCCAACCCCTAATATCAAAACCAACCCGTGAGTATCAAAGCGTAATGTTCACACATTTATTTACGTCTCGTTTCTCAATTATATATTTTAATCAAAAAGTTTAAAAAATTATTATAAATTTTTACATCTTTCTTTTTATTTTTTTATACATATTTTCATTAAAAGTTAAAAAGTTACTAAAATAATATGTTTTCAAATGAGATCTAGGTATGTGAAAATATTGTTTGTGGACAAATTTATATTTACATTTATTGCAAATTTGACTAAATTAAAAAGTGTCAATCACTCTGTTTGGTTTTAGTTTTCAGAATTTATTTTTCAGCAAATTTCACTTTTTCATTTTTCATTTTTTTTGTTTTCACTGAATTTTTTAAATATTTTAAGCAATTTTTTTTTTTAATTTTTAGACACACCTAACATAAATACACTTAAAAAATATAATATTTGTGAAATTTTTTTTAAAAGTTCACTAAATACCAAAAATATAAAATATATATATATGTGAAAATTTAGTACATTTTTCATATTTTTGTGTATTTATTGACTTTTTAAAATATTTTTTCAAAAATATTTTACTATTTAGATACATTTAAGTAAAGTGTATCTAGAAAAAAAAAAAAATTACTTAAAATTTTAAAAATATTCACTAAAAATAAAAAATTTAATTTCTAAAATACTAAAATCAAACCCACTGAATCGAACCCAAATTTGTAATGGCACTATCCGCCACCACCAGAGACATTGCTGCGGCAACAATGTCTACTGTTATTTGTTTTTTTCGTGTTGGTGCTTCCATTAATAATCTGAGAACGACCAGGTCCTACTCCAATGCAAAATGATAAGTAGGTAGGGATGTGCTCTCAATCCTATCAACATATCTTATGATAGTTTTGTGCGTTTGTAATTGATACCGTCATTTACAATTATTTTGTAATTTTTTATAGAATAGGTAGGGATGTGATTTTGATTTTATCAAAATGTCTTATAATAATTTTTTGCATCTATCATTGACAATTATTTTGTGATTTTTTTCTTACTAGAACAGTATGTTGGAACAATCTTCTGTGTAAAATAAATAAATTAAAATAAATCAAACAAATAAATAAATTACTTACCGAATTTATTTTACCGAACTGAATAAATATTCAAAGATCAAGTCGAGTGTGTGACACTCTATCCTTAAAACAGATTCGCCCCGCTATGGTGCTTACGGACAAATGGCGTCTATCTCAAAGGATACAATGATCTTCACAAATTGTAGTAACACTCCAAAGAATTTGTACGGCGAACAAAACTTATGTTCTATACTCTCTTTAATTTTTCCTAAAGTTATATGAAGAATATAAATGCAACAGAGTAACACTGGACGACAAAATAGAATTTTTGCAGATTGTTTTTTGGAGCCCCAAGATTGCTGGAAATAGTCTCTATTTATAGGCAAATAATCTGTCCGAACAGGTATAGATTGTTTTTGAACAGATTCAATTCAAATTTTGAATAGATGCAGTTCAAAATTCAAACAGATCTGTTGGTAACTGTTGGACAGATTTGAATCTGTCTGGGCAGTTTTATAACTGCTGAATAGATCTGTTTGGGCAATTTCAATCTGTCCGAAATTTGAAATTGTTGTGGAACTTAGAAGAGTCACAAATTTTGGTGCAAAATTATAATTAATTTTCCCACAAGAATTTTTGAAAAAATTAACATTAGAACTAACTTGATCCACAACCCACACCCGCGTCTGGCACGGCTCGGCTCGGTCGACCGAATGGCGGCGCGCGCATGTGGTGGTTTGGACTAAGGTTTCATTTGTCCATAACTCCTCCCTTCTACAAACTTAGGGTGTCCTTTGGGACCCAACCCAAGATTGTACACTTAGAGCTTATATACTCACAAAAGCTCTCTTAAAGTTTCAATGTGGGACAAACCTTATAAGGAAACCCACATTAAATTCTTTAATTGTCCATTTCACGAACCCAAAAACGACGTCAAGTTCCCATTCCCTCATAATGGTTTTGACGAATCGTCTTCACCGTATGACTTACTATACGACAAGGAACACGTCACCTCTTTGAACCCACTCCAAAAGGCGTATGGGACCCACTCAATTTTGGGCTTAAAGATGGCCCAAAATAAGCCTATAAAAACCAATTTTCCAACAATCTCCTACATGAATGGAATTTGACGGAGATAAAATGCAACAACACGATCTAATTAAGAGAGTACAGATATTGGAAATATTCTGCAAATGATAGGTAGCTTTTGGCTTTGAACGTTCCCTTGTGAGACATTATCGGATTTACTAGCTAACCAGTGAACATGATGTCTTGAACTGTTCAGCCATTTGTGTAAATTAAGACAATAGAACTCACAAAGTATATTACCAGACACAGTTTAGCTTTCACTATTGTGTTCATTTTGGCCCTGAACAACCTGGACTTTCATGAGTGTTCTAGAGAATTGTAGCCTTTCACAAATCTCATAGAACCGGCCTAGTTTACACTCATATAGGTGATTCTTATGAAGAGTATCCTGCCATACACCACTACGTTTACCTACATATAAGAATCATTAAAAGTATTACTTAACCTAAAACGCTGCGACAACATTATTTTATCATAGAAATGGATAGGAGTTTGACTCCCCAGTGATCTTTCTAAGTCATACACAACTCGGTTGTCCCTTTGAACCTAGATCTTGGGATCTCCAGTCAACTAGGTTGGGTTGCCGTTGTGGTAACTCTTATTTAATAGGCTTAAGTCCCATTCCCCTCGATGAATTCTCAACTAACTCTCTTGCTAATCCTTTGGTTAGTGGATCCGCTATGTTGTCTTTAGACTTCACATATTCAATGGAAATAATTCTAGTAGAGAGTAGTTGTCTCAAGGTGTTATGTCGACGACGAATGTGTCGTAACTTACCGTTATACATATAACTCTGTGCTCTACCAATTGCTGATTAACTATCACAATGTATGCATATAGCAGGCACCGATTTTGGCCATATTAGAATATCTTCAAGGAAGTGGCGAAGCCATTCTGCCTTTTTCCCTGCTTTATCTAAAGCTATGAATTCTGATTTCATAGTAGACCTAGCAATGCAAGTCTGTTTGGAAGATTTCCAAGATACAGCCGCACCACCAAGAGTAAAGACATACCCACTGGTGGACTTTGAGTCTCTAGTACCCGATATCCAATTTGTATCACAATACCCTTCAAGTACTGCTGGATATCTAGTATAATTTAGCCCAATGTTATGAGTAAATCGGAGCTATCTTAGAACCTTTATAATTGCTTTCTAGTGTTTTACTCCTGGGTTACTCGTATATTTACTTAATTTACTTACTACATAAGCTATATCCAGGCGAGTGCAGTTCATTAAGTACATTAAGTTTTCAATAAGTTGGGTATACTCTAATTGAGAAATACTTTCTTGTACATTCTTAGAAAGAAATAAATTAACATTCATAGGTGTTTTAGCAAGATGATCATCATTTTTGCTGAATTTGTTAAGTATTTTCTTAATGTAATGAGATTGTGACAAAGCATAACCTTCTGATGTTTTGGTAATTTTCATACCAAGAATTACATCAGCAATGCCCATGTCCTTATGTCAAAATGTTTGTTCAACATTTTCATGGTAGTTTTAATCATGCCATTAGTACTACCTATGATACACATATCATCCACATAAAGACATACTATAATATAACCGTTGTTTGTGTTTTTAATAAAAACACATTTGTCACATTCATTAATTTTGAATCCATTTGACATCATTGTCTTGTCAAATTTCTCATGCCATTGCTTTGGCGCCTGTTTTAAACCATATAATGATTTAACCAATTTACACATTTTCTTTTCTTTTCCTGAAACAGAAAATCCTTTTGGTTGTTCTATGTAAATTTCTTCATCTAACTCACTATTTAAGAAAGCGGTTTTCACAGCCATTTGATGAATTTCTAGATTGTATAACGATGCAATAGCAATTAGCATTCTAATGGATGTTATTCTAGTAACTGGTGAGTATATGTCAAAGTAATCAAGACCTTCTTTTTGTCTAAAACCTTTGACCACAAGTCTTGCCTTGTATTTGTCAATTGATCCATCCGCTTTCATTTTTTTTCTTTTGAAAATCCACTTGTACCCAAGAGATTTACAACCTGGTGGCAAATCCACCAATTTCGAAGTGTGATTTTGCAGGATGGATTTAACTTCGCTGTTTACAGCTTTTTTCCATAAATGAGCTTCGGGACTGGACATAGCCTCTTTAAAAGTTAAAGGCTCATTTCTAACATAAATGTTAGAAAATCTGGATCAAAAGATTTTGAGGTTCTAGTACGTTTACTACGCCCAATGTAGACCGCCCCGAACTCCGCTCCGCGCGCGAGGGCGCGAATTGTAGTTCTAGCTATTACAGTTCAGACTCCTGTCACGGTTCTGAATCTAATCTCACAAAGTGCAATGTAAGACTGATAAATCACCAAAGAGTCCAAATTCGGCAAATTATTTTGGAAAATCGATTTTAATCAAAAAACGCCAAACATGGACTGCTTTGCCAGATTTCAGAGTCGTCACCTAAATATTTTATTTTGGAAAAATTTAGGAAGCCCTGACTCGTACCTAAGGCCATGTGTCCATCATCACCAAAGTTGTCTTGGCTCGGGAACTTGGGTACGAGAGGGGAAGGTCCTGAAATGAGCACCCCCGCTCGCCCGATCAAAATCGGCCATTACTAACATGATATGTTGTTTTTGAAAACACATGTGTTTTTGTTCTGATTATTAGCTAACTTACTATGTGATGCGCACAACACACAAGTATAGACTAAATTGCTCAATTTGGAACAAAACATCACATGTCTATTTTTCGAAAATGGCTTGAAGATGCTACTCACAAGTAGGCTAAAATGTGGATTTGCCACCCTCAAGGTGGGCTTAGAAAAAATGGTGATTTGCCACTTCAAGTGGGCTTAAAACACACATTTCAATGAATTGTTCCAATTCAGGCAATGAAGCCTTCATCCACAGGCATTCATGCAGTTAATCACTTAAGCACATAGCCTCATGGCAAGCATGCTATCATGGCAGTCACTTACACACATGTAAGGATGCTAAAACATAAACACTCACAGTGTACTCCGAGCCAAAACAGAAGCTAGTTAGAAATCATGCATGATCCTAGCTATGTTAAGATGCCTAATGCAACACATGCAAAAATGAAACTAAAATAGGCTTGGCTATCTAGAATGGCATCTGAATGCGACACGTGATAACATGCTTTGAAACACGTATTCAAGTAAGTATATTGAAATACAATGCGGTTTGTATGACGCGCCGAGCCCGGTGCATGCAAGACAAATGAATGATGCACGCATGCAAAGCATAAGGTATGCTAATTGAAATATGCCCTAATCTAACCATCAAAAGCTAATAAGTAAAAGGGAGAAAGAAATGGGGTTGGAAGACATGCATCACACACACGCACGCTTATTACAAAAAATACGCCCTTTCGCAGGAGGGTTTGAATGAAAAAGAGCTAACTAGCTACGCTAATGAAGCTAACTATTACAAATCACAATGAATTAACTAACTTAGTTAACTAATTAGTTATTACAACACAAATTGATTAGCTAAGCACGTTAACTAATTAAGTACAAAACCGATGAATTAGCTAACTAAGTAAAGCAGCTAAAGCAGTTTAAAAGAGGTCCTTGGGGCGAGGGGTGTATTCATGCTCGATGGCCTCACTCGGAAATCCACTACCGTGCCTCATGATGCCTCTGTTTGCACTCTTTTGGACTTCTGAAAATTGTGCCAACTTCCAAGATGCTTCTAATCCACCTTAGGAACATGCTGAGGGATAGTCAACCAAGAGGGATGGCCATCAGCCAAAGTTGATGGTCATCGGCCACTTTTGATAGCCGATCGGCAGACTTGGTGGCCGGTCGGCAGCTTTGATGGCCGATCGGCCACTGCTTCCTGCAATTTCTCCTTTTGCTGCAACAGAGCACAAACAGAGCCATGGCAGTGTATTTGCAAGGGAATATGTGTGCAACCATACTCCTTATCATGTCTCAAGCTCAAAAGAGTGTAGTGCTCAGCTCTCAAGCCACCAATCACACATCTCGATGCATGATGGCCAAAGAGTCAAGCTTACACAATGTCGATGAATGCACAAATAACACATAGGACTCGATGAACCTCCACCTTATCATACATTATCAAAGGTGTCGACGACTAAGAAATGAGGCACGTTTCATCACTTCAAGTATGAAACGTCCCTCATTTCTCATGTTTGGATTAACGTCCGATCCAAACATATGCAATGCATCATACATGCAAACAACATGAGTATGGCAAGTTAGAGTCCTTAAGCATGAAAGCTAGTGAGGTACACAACACTAGGGCTATGCAATACAATGCTCAATGGACTAGACCAGCCCCAAACTGACTTCATGCATGCTAAAACAGTGGCCAAAATGATCTGAAATGATAGCATGAATGGCAAGGGAATGATATTCATGCAATGGCTCACAAACAAGGCATGAATGTTCAACCCTTAAACATAATGAAAGAGTGAAAAACATGGAAGTGTGACAACACCATATACTCTGAAATAACATGCCAAATGATGCCAAAACATGCAAATACCTCAAGCCAAGCATGTAAGATACCTCAAAACTCAAAGCTATTCAAGGCTATTGCACTACAAGCATGCATAACAAGCATCATACGACCAAGAAGCCTCAAAACAGAGCTAAAGCATGTTAAAACATGAGTACAAACTTGCTGGAGTGGAGCCAAAACATGCTAGAATAATGGGCCAAAACACCAAGTATACTAGGCTAGTGAGCAAGGTTTACACTACAAGTGTAAGAAGCAAATGAGGGATACTCTAACCAACCAAAAATAGAGTTGTATCATGGCAAAATAAGACCAAAATCACACTGAGATAGTAGCCCAAAAGCCTAGACAAGCATGCATGCCAAGTTAGGCCATGATCAAGGCATAAAGCATAACTCTCCAAAAGCATTGAAAGAGTGAAGCATTAAAGAGTATGACCACACTTCATACACTGAAATCATGGTAGAAATAAGGCCAAAGCATGCAAACAACTCAAATAACGCATGCTAGAGGCTTGGAAACTCAAAGCTAGTGAGCAAGATTGTACTACGACTATACAAAGCAAGGCATGCATGACCAAAACCACTTAAAACAGAGCTTAAGCATGGAAAAACATGAGTAAAAGCTTGCTGGAGTGGAGCCAAAAACATGCTAAAATGGTGGTCTAAAGCATGATGCATGTTAAGGCTATAGAGAGGATTGCACTACAAGGGTATGAAGCATGCAAGAGGCAATCAATCCAACCCAAAACAAAGCTATATCATGTTAAAATAAGGCCTAAGACATGTTAAGATGGAGCCTCAAGGAGGTAGAAAAACATGCTAACTTGGTAAGCCAACAACACAAGCAAACAAGGTACAAAAGAGGGGGACCACCCCCACCTCTTTGGGGCCTCAAAACACACTTTCCACCACTGAAATTCCTCTGGAATTCAGTGGTTAAAAGGCCAAGAGAATAGGGATGGCAATATCAACCCGGCCCGACGGGGACCCGGACCGCCCCGTCCCGATAAATAGGTTTTTCCCCAAAAATTATTCCCCATAGGGCCGAGGCTGGTATTAAAAAACACATCCCCGATGATTTTCGGGCCGAGGACGGGGATTAATTTCTCGGCCCTGGCCCCGCCCCGAAAGTTCCCCGAAGCTTCCCCGCGTATATACCACCCCACCTATTATTAGTTGTATTATTATTATATTATTATATGTCTCTTTCATATTATTATTATATTATATCTCTTTCATATTATTATTATATTATTATATATCATACATCTCCATTCTCTCACTCTCTGACTTTCATCTCACTCTTTCACTCTCACTCTCTCATTCGTCTCTTTCTCACTCTCTCAACTCTCTGTCTCTTATTCTTCTCTCCCTCACTCTCTCAACTCTCGTTTCTTCTCTGTCAACTCTCATTCTCATCTCAGTCCCGACTCTCATCTCAGCCCCGACACCACCACTACCGCTGGCTACCGCCATCGCCACCGCCGCAGAAGCTGTCTCTCTATCACCACTACCGAACCCACCGCCACAACCAGTGATTGTCGATCTCGCACCCAAATCTGTTAGATCTAAACTCAGATCTGTTATCTCTCTCTCTGTGATCTGATCTATGTACTCAGATCTCTCTCTGGTATTGTTGTTGAAATCAGATTTTTTTTTTTAGACTAATTTTTTTTTTTAAAATTTAAATCTCTGTGTGATCTGATCTGTGTACACATATTGATTTATTGATGATGATGAAAACATATTATTGTTAAAAACAGATTTTTTTTTCACATTAATTTTTTTTTTAATTTAAATCTGTGTCTGATCTGTGTACACATTGATTTGTTGTTCATGACAAAACATAGTGATTATATTGATTTGTTGTTGTGTTGAACAAAATTCAAAAAAAAACTCAGGGATTTTTCGGGGTCAGAGAAACCCGATCCCCGTTAGGGGACGGGGACGGGGAGTTGATGGGTTCCCCCGCCGAGGATCGGGGGCGGGGACGGGGATTTTTGAGCCTTCGGGGATCGGGGATGGGGAGTGTAGTCCCCGGCCCTAGCCCGGCCCGTTGCCATTCCTACAAGAGAAGGTGATCTCAAAGGCCAAAAAGAGGTGACACAAAACAAAGCATAACAAGCCTCAAAGGGGGTAGACCACCCCTAACTCAAACCAAGCCTCAAACAACCATTTTTAATACTTAAAAATGAAGCTTTTTATAGTTGAAAGTTAAGCCAAAAGAAGCATCCAAAGATGACTAAGTAAGCAATGAAAAACAAAGCTTTAAAGAGAGTGAAGACTCACCCTTGAAGAACAACTTCAAAGCAGCAACTTCTGAGGCAAAAACCAAGCTTAAACCACTCAAATGCAACCTCCAAGAACCTCAGCTCAAGAGTGAAGGTGTTTCACTAGGTGTTTAGTGCAAAAATGTGAACAAAACTCACTTTTAAGCACAAATAAGCACAAATATATATATATAGAGAGAGAGAGAGAGAGAAATCAAGATAGAGACAGATATGTATAGCCCTAATACAAATTTCAGAACCTTTGAAAGGGGAGAGAAGCCTCCCCTCTTATAGAAATCCAAGTCTCAAGCTTGTTGGACAAGCTAGAAGCTTGGATTAATCCCTCCATACACGTGTATGGAGGATGCATTCTATGCTCACCAGCTGGCAATAAAAATATCTGCAAAAGCAAAGAAAAGGACCTCGGCCAAAAAACATGGCTGACCGGCCATTAAAGGTGCCGACCAGCCATCAGTGAAGCCGACCGGCCACCACTGATGGCCGATGGAAAGAGGGGATGGCCGATGGGCATGGGGCCTGGCCGATGGGTTGTAGGTCTGGCCAACAGGCCACCTCCTTCCCTCAGAAACAAAGCCACAAGCTCTTGGTCCACAACCAAGCACAAAACAGACAAGTTGAGAGACTCTAAGGCAAGGCACACAGCCGAGACCTTCAGAAACTCAAAACGAACACGAGCATGGATGATCATCGAGCGTTCAAACGATGACGTCCAAGTCTTGAGGACGGTCAAAAATGGGGTGTCTACACCTAGGTTCCTCTTCCTCATTTTGATCTATCTCTTTCTCATGTTCTTGATCATGACTAATAATAGCATCATAAGATCTTTTATTGGTACTAGTCTCTTGTCCAGTCTTGTTTGGAAACACATGTTCAAAGAAAGATGCATTCCGAGATTCAATTATACTATTTACATGCACTTCAGAATGTTTTGATTTATGAATCAAAAACCGGTATGCACTACTATTCTTGGCATAACCAATGAAAATGCAATTAACGATTTTAGGACCTATCTTAGTCTTTTTAGGACTAGGAATAGCCACTTTAGCCAAACACCACCACACTTTTAAGTATTTGTAGGATAGTGCTCTCTCATGCTACATTTCATAAGGTGTTTGATTCACTTTCTTTCAGGGTACTTTATTAAATATATAATTAGCACAAAATATTGCTACCTCCCACAAGTTCCGAGGTAATCCAAAACTTATTAACATGACATTCATCATTTTTTTTAAAGTCCTATTTTTCCTTTCAACAATTCCATTTTGCTGAGGTGAGTAAGGAGCGGTGGTTTGATGAATTATTCCATATTCTTTACAAAACTCATCAAAAGGTGATTCATATTCATCACCTCTATCACTTCTAAGTTTTTTAATTTTCTTACTAAGTTGATTTTCAATTTCATTCTTATATTGAGTGATAGTTTCCAAAGCTTCATCCGTGGTTAGAATCAAATAAACATAACTATATCTAGTATAGTCATCTATAAAAGTGATAAAATACTTTTTTTCCACCTCTAGTTTGAATTGATTTAAAATCACAAATGTCACTATGAATTAATTCAAGTGATTCCGTACTTCTTTTAATTGAATGAAAATGAGTTTTGGATAATTTTGCCTCAACGCAAATTTCATATTTATGATTTGAATCAATGTCAAATCTAGTTAAACAATCCATATAAATTAATCTACGCAAAGATCCATAATTAACACGTCCAAGTCTATCATGCCATAAATTTGAAGACTCAAGCAAGTAAGAATAAAATGTATTTTTATTAATAACAGATGGTACAACAGTCATTACATTCATTTTGAAAAGGCCATCAGACATGTAACTTTTTTCTACATACATCCCGTTTTTGATAAGTACAAACTTGTCACTTTCAAAAACTAGCCTAAACCCATTTTTACTTAACAAAGATCCGGAAACAAGTGTCACGACCCAAACCCGCTCCTATGGGTTTAGCACCGTAACCGGCCAGTAATCCGAGATTACCGAAGGCCTGCTTAACAGTAAGAGAGTATAACAGAGTACAGGGGCATGGCGGAAGCCGATACAGTAAATAAACAATATCCAATGAGCTGTGACAATCTGTATGCAAAAAGATTTTCCATACACATATAAATGCAGTCAGTGACAAAACAGTATGTACAACATTTACATTCAGACAGGACAGGGACTTAACCCCTATTTAATAGCTCCGGTCTGGTGCCTGTACACCTACATATATATATGAGCAGTGAGTTAAAACCCAGTGAATAACGTAATGCGTAAAGAGGTTTAGAATGAATGTCCTTACAGTAATGAAAAAAGTTCATTAAGTCAGTATTTCAGTCTTTCAGTCTTTCAGTCAATCAGTCATATGCGGTACATCCATTAGCATAACAGTATAGTAAGCAGTAGGTCTAAAAGACCGAACAGTAATGATGGCCATCAGTCAGTAAACAGTAGTGGTTCCACGAGGGAACTGACAGAGATCTCTATAATAGTAACAGTAAATAGTAGGTGCTAAGTGTAACACGCCCACGAGGGACCCCGCGCTACACGCTACAGTTCGGACTCGATTTGTGTCACGGTTCTTAATCTGAACCAAAGAGTCCAAATCCGGCAAATTGTTTTGAGAAAACAGATTTTTGAAAAGAAGTGCCAAACATGGACTGCTTTGCCAGATACAGAGTCGCCACCTAAATATTTTTTAATGGGGAAATTTAGGAAACCCTGACTCGGTGCCAAAGGCCACGTGTCCGTCATCACCAAAGTTGCCTCGGCTCGGGAACTTGGGTACGATTGAGGAAGGTCAGCTATGAGCACCCCCTCTCGCCCGGTCTGAAGACCGGCCTCTACTAACCATGATATCCATTTTTGAAAACGTTATGTGTTCTTATTCCAGTTAATTAGCTTAGAATTACTATGTGATGCGCACAGCATACAAGTATAGACTAGATTGCCTAATTTGGAAACAAGCATTGCATATCTGTTTGTTTTAGAAAACACTTTGCGATTTGCTACTCGCAAGTAGGCTAAAACACGGATTTCAATGAGTTGTTCCAACTCAAACAATTCAGCCTTCACCCACAGGCATTCAGGCAGTTTATAACACATAAGCATCTAGCCGCATGGTAAGCATGCTGTCATGATAGCACTCACACGCATGCGGTATGCTAAAGCATGAAAATACTTACATCGTACTCCGTGCCAAAACAATAAACTAGTTAGCAAACATGCATGGTCCTAGTTCATGTTAAGTTTGACTAATGCAACACATACAGGATGCAATTAGAGTAGGCTCGGCTAACTTAAACATGGCATGTGAAATGCGATCAATTGATGCATGTATTCAAGTTAGATTTGAAATACCAATGCAGTTAGCGTGATGCGCCGAGCCCGGTGCATGTAAGACAAATGTATGGATGCACGCATGCAGTCATACCGTATGCTAATTTAAACATGCCCTGATCTACCATCATAAGCGGGTAACTAAAAGGGAAGAAATAAGCGGGGATTGGAAGACATGCACACACACGCACCCACACTTATTACAGATTCGCCCTCGCTCGAAAAGACCCGAAAGAATATACAGATAATTAACCTACAAGCTAATTAAAATATTACAGTCCATCTAATTAGCTAACAAATTAACTAAGCTAGAAGAAACAGTAAACCGCCTCGGAAAGAGAGCCCAATGCAATGCATGCTCGGTCTTGCTCGGAAGTGCACTGCCATGCGCAATCTGCCTCTATTTTCCCTGCTATACTACTCTAAAGACTGCCAAAATCTCAAGGTTACCTTTCTAAACACTGTACAGTACCACCGACTGGAGAGAATGGCCACCGGCCGTAGGAGATGTTCATCGGCTGAGAATTAATCCATCGGCCACCAATTGTTTGCCGGTCGGCACTCTGTGCAGTCGATCGGCAAAAAGTTCCTGCAGGACCTGTTCGACAGCAGCAGAGGACAGAGCTTTGCATGGCAATGCAATTCAAGCAATGTATGCATCAACCATGTCCCTTATCATGTTTATGACTCAAAAGGACATGGTCCTTGGTTCTCGGACTATCAATCGCGCATTTCCATGCATGATGGCCCAAGAAACCAAGTGTGCACATTTTGATGTCAAATGCAATGCAAACCAACAAACCAAAGGCCCAATTCCTATCACTAGATCAAGGAACAAGACATGCATGCAAGATGGAGTGCAACCATAAGCATATGAACTAGCATGCAACATGAGCATACAAGGTATACATGCAAGTATGCAAACAAAGGTGCAAGTTAAGCATGCAAACAAGCAAAGGATGGACTTAAACATGATTTGGGTAGGCCTAATTAGGCCCAAAACAGTGGCCATAATGCTAAGCACATGAAGGCAAATGTACATACAAGCATGCATGGATACATGGTTCAAGACTTAAGCATATTGAAACAACTTCTAAGCACACTTAAAAGAGATAATCATGGACCATTAACATACAATGGAAAGCTCTGAAATCATGCTAAAATGGTGCCAAACCAAATGAACAAAACAAGCATGGCGTGCAGTCAAGGTCCAAGACTTGAGGCAAGCCAAGAGGCTTAAACCAAGGCCAAGTCAAGCAAGCCTCACAAGACCAAGGGGACTTAAAATAGGTCTAATGCAGACCTAAACAACACCCAAGGAACACCTAGATGGCATCTAAGTGACTCAAGTATAAAGGCATGCACAAATGCTTAACATGGAGCATACAACACAAACATTTGAAGCATCAAAGAAGCTATGAAATGCAAGCATACAAGCATGCTAAGCGGACTGAAATAACATGGAAAATGGTCCCAACCCACTGAAATGAAGCAAGGATGCATGCTATACATTCACACACTTAAGGCTAACAAGCCAAAAATGCAAAGGGGCTATACTAAGCATGCTAAAGTCGACCCAAACAACTAAGGACAGACCTCAATCATGACACAATAAGCACAAAAGCTTCACAAAGCCGAGCTTAAAACATGCTAGAACAATGATTTACAACCTAAGGCATATTAAGGCAACAACAAGGCATTACATGGCATGTATGTTAAACCAACATGGTGTACCAAAACCAACATACAACAATGCTATTTCATGGAAAAATGAGCATGAATAACAGCCAAGGCATGGTCCACATGAGGCTTAGCTAGGTGCTCATTAAAGAGGCAAAAATGGCCCTTTTCAAGGACAATAAGGAGAGGGGGTGGCCCTTTCCTTCTTGGGACTTCAAGGCACCATCCTTACCACTGAAATCCCTCAAGATTTCAGTGGTGAGGAGGCCCAAACACCAAAGTCCCGGAGCTCACTCAAAATAGCACAAAATGGAGCCCCTCAAGGCTTAGGAGGGGTCAAACACCTCCAAACCACAAAACACTCTAAACAAACTATTTAGAGGGCCCAAAAATAGAACTTTTTTGTGTTATACACTAAGCTCAAAAACAGTTTTAAGACAGGCTAACAAGCTATGCAAGAATGGGGAAAAAGGGGTAAGATTGTTACCCTTGAAGCACCTCTTCACAAGTGATGGACCAGCCCCTTCCTTGAGCTCAAACCAGCTCCAAAGCTCCAATATCAGACCTCTGGCCCTTCAAGAACCAAGAAAAGGTGTAACACTATGTGTTTGTGTGCAATAGTAAGCCTAAACACACACAATACAAGAGAATGAGAGATATAGATATAGGATAGATACAAAACCCTAAACCTAAAACCAGAGCTTCTCTCACCACTTTTCTAACCTTTTTTTCTAACCCTAATGCCAAGAGAGGAGCCCTCTTCTTATAGGCAAACCAATCTTGTAAAGCTTATCAAGGAAGCTAATAAGAAGGCCATCCCTCCATACACGTGTATGGAGGGGAACAAAATGCAAGACAGCTGTCTTAAAATATCTGCAAAAGCAGATGAACAGTAGTCGGCCGCTCAAAATTACCATTTTGACAAAATTAACTGCCGACCGGCAACAAATAATGCCGACCGGCAATATACATTGCCGATGGCGACAAAACACCAGCCGATGGCCTCTAGCCACGGCCGGTGATGTGTGGGGATGCCTCACAAAGCATTTCCTGCCCCTCCAAGGCAAAACACAAGTGTTTGGTGCAAAACCAGACACTAAACAGTCGAGTTCGGAGATCCTGGGGCAAGGCGCGTAGCCGAGACCTCCGGGAACTCCAAACGAACACAAACGTGGATGATCACCTGGTGTTCAAACAGTGACGTCCAAGTCTTGAGGACGGTCAAAAATGGGGTGTCTATACTAAGGATGCCACAGTACAGTTCAGAATATAGGACATACATTCATTCAGTAAACAATATCAGTTCAGTAAACAGTTCAGTTCAGTATTCAGAAGATAATCATTTAAACATATCTTTACACAATTGTTACTCACAGAGTTCTGGGCTACAGTAAGCTAGAGCGTCTCCTCGGAATGCCAACCCTATACAGTTAACAGATTGAACACACACTAAGTTTCACAGTTGGGAAATGATAATGACTTAATCCCTAAATTTGCCTTGGTGTGTTCTACATCTATATCCTCATTAAGATGTCTTAAACTAGGCCTAAGAATGCCTAGGATGAAATGAGGATGCAAGGATGTAC